>AP027104.1:71727440-72327440 GCA_028142955.1 Pinctada fucata | reverse complement strand
TGTAAATGCCGTATGACGGTAATCTTGGAACATCATCGTCAAGCCAGGGGAAATTTACAATGTTGAATCCAAAATCATCCCTTTTGTCATATACACTTGTATGAATCTTTCCGTTTACAATTTTGATATTTAGGTCCAAAAACGGTGTTTCTGTATTTGAAAGGTTTGCCTTGTTAAGTGTTATTTCTTGTGGATAAATTTTATTCTTATATAGCAGGTATCACCCAAAAAATTGGATAGAAACAATATAAGATTCATTTCTTAAATCATCTGTTTTGTCATACACACTTGACTGAATCTCTCCATTAACAATTTTGATATTCAGATCCGAAAATTGTAACGTTTGCCTAGAGTTAATTCATGTGGATAAATAACATTTTTATACTTTTCAAAAATAGGATTGTCGATATTAAGAATATCATCAAGGTACCCAGAAGTAACAATGAAACATTTCACATCATCATTTTTTCTTTGCTTTTGAAGATTTTGGATATATTCTATTTCATACTTGTATAAAATAAATCTGCCACAAGAAGCGAACAATTAGTACCCATTGGAATCCCTACAACGTGCTTGTAGAGATTCTTACCAAATCTTACAAAATTGTTGTCAAAAAGGAAGTACAAGGCAATACACAGGTCACTACACGTCCATGATTTGTATGCTGTAGCGGAAAAGAAACCATTTAATTCAGATGTACAAATATAAGTTCCCTTCACGATCGAAACACCATTTAATGCGTATGGACAATCGATAATTAATTTTGTCGTGAGGAAGTGTAATGTACTTATTAGAAAAGTTGTATGAAGAAATCGTATTGGCTTGAAAATTTCTGAATTTTTAATAGACCAAAAGAAGTTTACATCCTATTTAGAACAGTTTCTCAATATCTTGTTACGTGTTCTTTTATCTCGGTGAGTGATGATGTCAGATTTCTAGACAAATTGTAGTTGAGCAATTGCTAGAATTGGCAATGTATCGAAATTTGTACGGAGACGACTTGTGCAGTTTTGGTCTACAATGTAATGTCTAGGAAGATCCCATTTAGGAAAAGGGATATTGAATGAAGAAATTTAACTGTTATGTTTGCTTAAAAGTATAGGGACACTTTCATTGCTTTTGATATAAGTAATTGTAGACGAAAGTGCCGAAACTAAAGTTAATATGTTGTAACATTTTCAAATGATTATGGTGTTGTTTGCTGCTTTATCTGCAGACGCGACGACTTCTGTTTCAGCGTCACAAACTTTCCTTTTCTGAGTAGCAACATCCCTTATCGCCGACTTATGGCGTTATGCTAGAGCAAGTAGCAAATATACACATTTTGTTCTGCAAGGTGTCTCTCAGACAAGCTTCTCAGTCGAAGATACGTTTGTGACGAACTTACATCGTCGCTGATGTTCTACGGCAGATACGGGGGATTCGTCATACACAATGATGTCCCATTGGCCAGAATGGAGGAATATATTCTGTCTGAGACAATTTGAACCATCCAGCCATATAATATACTTGTATCTCTCGAAATAGAAGTAACCGAATGTGACATTTCTACCGAATTGAAGCGACGGGTGTTGCATGCAAGCAGGATACTAGTGTCAGAACAGTTTCCGGACAGTAACAGTTTCTGGACAGTCGCCTTTTTCAAGTACTTTGAAGGAACTTATGTTCAAAATGCTGACAATTTTGTAGATTTTAAATGGAGAATTCAAATCATGAATCATATAAACAAAATTTTGCATCTAACTTGCTTTATCACTCCACCTTTTCACTCCTTTCTGCCTAGTTTAATATTGCGCACCGGGGGTTGTCGCCGAACACCATACTTTTTTAATCTACGTGATTTGAGAAGTTTCGGTTCTATTTTTAAGTTTATTTTTACACAGTCATCTTTATAAAAGATTGAAGAAAACAATATCCAAAAATCATCCAGTTGGGGCTGAATTGGATGGAGATTAACAGCTTTAAAATCAGGTGTCCGGAAACTGTTCCAGTGATTTGCGAAAAAATGGCCAAAATATAGGGTCATAAAATCGGTCTAGAAACCGTATGTTTGGTAGATTTAATTTTTTTAGTAACATGAGTATGTGTGGGAAGGGCATAGCATTACGTGAGAGAAATTTGAATGTTTTCCACTGAAGGATAGAGGTGTTATCCCCGAAAAACCTTCAAAACCGTCCGGAAACTGTTCCAACACTAGTATGCTGAAACTTCCTTGGCACCTGGTTTCACTCCCATATGGGAGTTCGCTTCATTTTATGTAGTGGATGATTTTGTTTAATTGCTCTGGTTCCTGTTTTATCCTGATTTTGTATGCCTTCGGATTATAATTTTCTGAATTATCGATGTCGTATTGTATATTAGGGTATGGTCATTATCCAAATTTGTCATTACATACTTTAAATGTAATGACATAACAATAACATATATCAGTATGTATACTTAACATATTTTTCTCGTTTCGGACGAGCTTAAACTACTGACTACTGGTGTTTCGATCAATTTTCCTTTCAGATTGCCAATTAATTTTAGCTTGACACGTAAAAAAATGATACTCACAAGGATGGTTCATTGCAACAGTGAGGCTTATCTGTGGTGAATTCTGTAAACGAGAATAGTCGACTTGTTATACACTTTGTCTTTTCTTCTTGAACATGTCATCAAATGAGTAGGAAGTATAGCAGGAACAAACCCTATAACTATACGAGCACATTCGTTCTTTATTCAAAATAAAGGGAAGATATGTTAAAAAAATATGATTTTGAGATGTTCCCTGAAGCTCACACAAAACGGCTGGACATCAAACTTGAAAGAACTTGATATATTCTGTCTTATGTTTCTCTTTATAATATATAAGAATATGTCATCAAATTCTCTGTTTCAGTTTTTTTTAATTTCACTTTATATCTGCGAGTAAAAGTTATGTGTAAAATTGCAAAAATATGCTTTTAAATGGTCCCTTACATATTTGGCAATGTCATTTGGCTGTCTTTTTCTGGACAGATATATGCTAACGAATATGATATGCTATAAACAATAAATATGCGAGCACGTTCATCCTTTATGAGGCCTTCTTTCATAATAAAGGGCAAATATGCTAAAAATATGATTTTGAGATGTTCCCTGAAGCTCACACAAGCTGTCAAAGTTGTACAGAATTTGATATATTCTGGCTTATGTCATCAAATTCTCTATTTCAGTTTTTTTATAATTTCAATTGTACTGATAAAGACAGAGTACAAGTTATGTGTAAAATTGCAAAATATGCTTTGAGATCGCCCCTGATATATTTTCACGATTAAATTTTGGTTATTACTTCATGTAAGAAATCACCAAATTTTGTAGCTTATAGTTAAAGATTGTAACATCAATACAACATAGTGTAGCAGAGAATGGTCAATAACATTAATCCTGAATAATGCACAATAAGCGGAGAAAGGTCTACATACCTTTCTAATGGACAGCGAAGAAATCTGAGATGAAAACCAACTATCCTGAATAATGCGCAATAAGCGGAGAAAGGTCTACATACCTTTCTCATGTACAGTGAAGAAGTATAAGATGATGAACAGGTATTCTGAATTATGCGCAAAAAGCGGAAAAAGGTCTACATACCTTTGTAATGTACAGCGAAGAAATATAAGATGATAAACAGGTATTCTGAATTAAGCGCAAAAAGCGGAGAAAGGTCTACATACCTTTCTAATGTACAGCAGAGAAGTATAAGATGAAAAACAGCTATCCTGAATAAAGTGCAATAAGCGGAGAAAGGTCTACATACCTTTCTAATGTACAGCGAAGAAGTATAAGATGATAAGCAGTTATCCAGAATTAAGCGCAAAAAGCGGAGAAAGGTCTCATACCTTTATAATGTACAGCGAAGAAATATAAGATGAAGAACAGCTATCCTGAATAATGCGCAATAAGCGGAGAAAGGTCCACATACCTTTCTAATGTTCAGTAGAGCAGCGTATGATGATAAACAGTCATCCTGAATAATGCGCAATAAGCGGAGAAAGGTCTACATACCTTTCTAATGTACAGCAGAGAAGTATAAGATGAAAAACAGCTATCCTGAATAATGCGCAATAAGCGGAGAAAGGTCTACATACCTTTCTAATGTACAGCAGAGAAGTATAAGATGAAAACCAACTATCCTGAATAATGCGCAATAAGCGGAGAAAGGTCTACATACCTTTCTAATGTTCAGTAGAGCAGCGTATGATGATAAACAGTCATCCTGAATAATGCGCAATAAGCGGAGAAAGGTCTACATACCTTTCTAATGTACAGCAGAGAAGTATAAGATGAAAAACAGCTATCCTGAATAATGCGCAATAAGCGGAGAAAGGTCTACATACCTTTCTCATGTACAGTGAAGAAGAAATGATAAACAGGTATTCTGAATTATGCGCAAAAAGCGGAAAAAGGTCTCATACCTTTATAATGTACAGCGAACAAATATAAGATGAAAAACAGCTATCCTGAATAATGCGCAATAAGCGGAGAAAGGTCCATATACCTTTCTAATGTTCAGTAGAGCAGCGTATGATGATAAACAGTATTCCTGAATAAAGCGCAATAAGCGGAGAAAGGTCTACATACCTCTCTAATGTACAGCGAAGAAGTATAAGATGAAAAACAGCTATCCTGAATAATGCGCAATAAGCGGAGAAAGGTCCACATACCTTTCTAATGTTCAGTAGAGCAGCGTATGATGATAAACAGTAATCCTGAGTAATGCGCAATAAGCGGAGAAAGGTCTACATACCTTTCTAATGTACAGCAGAGAAGTATAAGATGAAAAACAGCTATCCTGAATAATGCGCAATAAGCAGAGAAAGGTTTACATACCTTTCTTATGTACAGCGAAGAAATCTGAGATGAAAACCAACTATCCTGAATAATGCGCAATAAGCGGAGTAAGGTCTACATACCTTTCTAATGTACAGTGAAGAAATATAAGATGATAAACAGGTATTCTGAATTAAGCGCAATAAGCGAAAAAAAGGTCTACATACCTTTCTATTGAACAGCAAAGAAATATAAGATGAAAAACAGCTATCCTGAATAATGCGCAATAAGCGGAGAAAGGTCTACATACCTTTCTAATGTTCAGTAGAGCAGCGTATGATGATAAACAGTAATCCTAAATAAGGCGTAAAAAGCGGAGAAAAGTCTAGATACCTTTCTATTGAATAGCGAAGAAATATAAGATGAAAAACAGTTATCCTAAATAATGTGCAATAAGCAGGAAAAGGTCTATATACTTTTCTAATGTACAGTGAAGAAGTATAAGATGAGAAACAGTTAACCTGAATTGAGCACAATAAGCAGAGAAAGGTCTACATACCTTTCTAATGTACAGTGAAGAAATATAAGATGAAAACCATTGCTACTGACCCTACCCTAGATAAGATACATAGATATCTTATGGTTAGATAAAGCCTGATAGACAGGACTACTAACCCAACCCTATATCACTTAGATAGGTACCAAATGGTTAGATACTGTATACATAGAATCATTTGCGATGTATTAATCTTCGCTACTTTCATGGTCGGCTTATTACTGCGAAAGTTTGTCTTAGAGAATTTGAATACCACTTGCCTAACTCAATACAAGCAAAGGTGGATCTGTGAATCACTGTCCATGCAAAATGGTTTACTTTTATAAAACAGCAAAAGAAAGTGCAAACGAATTATTCTACTTATACGGTAAAGCCTGATAAACAGGACTACTAACCCTACCCTATATCACTTACATAGGTACCTAATGGTTAGATAAAGCCTGATAAACAGGACTACTAACCTTACCATAGAAAAGCTACATAGGTACCTAATGGTTAGATAAAGCCTTAAAGGCAGGACTACTAACCCTACCCTATATCACTTACGTAGGTAACTAATGGTTAGATAAAGCCTGATAGACAGGACTACTAACCTTACCCTAGATCAACTACAAAGGTACCTTATGGTTGGATGAATCCTGATAGACAGGACTACTAACTTTACCTTAGATCAGCTAGATAGGTACATAATGGTTACATCAAGCCTTGTAGACAGGACTACTAACCTTATCCTAGATAATTTACAAAGTTACCTAATAGTTAGATAAAGCCGGATAGACAGGACTACTAACCTTACCTTATATCACTTATATAGGTACCTAATGGTTAGATAAAGCCTGATAGATAGGACTTCTAACACTACCCTAGATCAAATACGTATGTACCTAATGGTTAGATAAAGCCTGATAGACAGGACTACTGACCTTACCCAAGATCAGATACATAGGTACCTAATGGTAAGATAAAGACTGATAAACAGGACTACTAACCTTACCATAGAAAAGCTACATAGGTACCTAATGATTAGATAAAGCCGGAAAGACAGGACTACTGACCCTACCCTAGATCGCATATATAGGTACCTAATGGTTAGATAAAGCCTGATAGACAGGACTACTAACCCTACCCTATATCACTTACATAGGTAACTAATGGTTAGATAAAGCCTGATAGACAGGACTACTAACCTTACCCTAGATCAACTACAAAGGTACCTTATGCAGGCTTTCTACTCTACCTTGATGAATAAAGCCTACGCTCACGCAGCAAGATACGCCCGTTGGGATTTTTTTCACAACACCAAAATATCTAAGTCCCATAACTCCATAAGGACAAATCGGATGAACCTTAAAATCGAAAGGCGGCTTCCTCTATAAAGTCTGATCGCAATGTACAAATATCATGAAAATCTGTTGATGGATATTCAAGTTATTGCGTTCCATGCACCTATATTTTGCCCTTAGCTTAACATGTATGTGCATATAACCCCCCCCCCATTACACATAATTTCTGGATTATGTGACAAAAAATTCAAGAACCCGTTACATATGTGAAAGAACATCCTTTCAACTTGAAGTATACAAAATTTCAAATTATTTTGACCAGAAATAGATTTTTAAAAATTTTTTAACTATTTTAGTATATTTTCACTGTATTTTAAAATATCTAAGTCCCATAACTCTGTAACGACATATCGAATGAACCTGAAAATCGAAAGGCTGCTTCCTCTCCACAGTCCAATCAAAATGTATGAATATCATGAAAATCCGTTGACGCATATTCAAGTTATTGCATTCCATGCGCCTATATTTTGCCCTTAGCTTAACATGTATGTGCATATAACCCCCCCCCCCTTCCTATTACACACAATATCTTTCATCGTAAAAGAAATCACAGAGAGAAATAAAGGCAGACTGATCTTTCATGTAAAATATACAGAATGGGCGAGCGAAGCGAGACCGAAATTTTCAAAAACTTTGAATCGGATGTCGATGGACACGTGAAGCAAGAAATTTTTCACTTTTGAGATGAAAAAGTAGGAATAGTAGGAGGTTTTGAAAAAAAAGTAGTTAAAAAAAATGATCAAAATAAAATAGTAGGAAAAGTAGGAAATAGCAGGAAAAAGTAGGAACAGTAGAAAGCCTGCTTATGGTGAGATGAATCCTGATAGAAAGGACTACTAACCTTACCCTAGATAATTTACAACGTTACCTAATGGTTAGATAAAGCCTTATAGACAGGACTACTAACCTTACCTTATATCACTTACATAGGTAACTAATGGTTAGATAAAGCCTGATAGACAGGACTACTAACCTTACCCTAGATCAAATACATAGGTACCTAATGGTTAGATAAAGCCTGATAGACAGGACTACTAATCTTACCCTAGATCAGATACATAGGTACCTAATGGTAAGATAAAGCCTGATAGACAGGACTACTGACCCTTCCCTAGATCAGAAACATAGGTACCTAATGGTTAGATAAAGCCTGATAGACAGGACTACTGACCCTACCCTAGATAAGATACGTAAGTACCTAATGGTTAGATAAAGCCTGATAGACAGGACTACTAACCTAACCCAAGATCAGCTATATAGGTATTGAATTGTTAGATAAAGGCTGATAGACCTGTAGACAGGACTACTGACCCAACCCTAGATCAGATACATAGGTACCTAATGGTTTGATAAAGCCTGATAGACAGGACTACTGACCCAACCCTAGATCAGATACATAAGTACCTAATGGTTAGATAAAGCCTGATAGACAGGACTACTGACCCTACCCTAGATCAGATACGTAAGTACCTAATGGTTATATAAAGCCTGATAGACAGGACTACTAACCTTACCCTAGATCAGATACATAGGTACCTAATGGTTAGATAAAGCCTGATAGATAGGACTACTAACCTTACCCTAGATAATGATTAGATAAAGCCTGATAGACAGGTCTACTAATCTTACCCTAGATCAGATACATAGGTACCTAATGGTTATATAAAGCCTGATAGACAGGACTACTAACCTTACCCTAGATTAGATACATAGGTACCTAATTGTTAGATAAAGCTTTATAAACAGGACTACTGACCCAACCCTAGATCAGATACATAGGTACCTAATGATTAGATAAAGCCTGATAGACAGGACTACTAACCTTACCCTAGATCAGATACATAGGTACCTAATGGTTAGAAAAAGTCTGATAGACAGGACTGCTTACCCTACCCTAGATCAGATACATAGGTACCTAATGGTTAGATAAAGATTTATAGACAGGACTACTGACCCTACCATAGATCAGATACACAAGTACCTAATGGTTAGATAAAGCCTGATAGACAGGACTACTAACCCTACCCTAGATCAGATACATAGGTACCTAATGATTAGATAAAGCCTGATAGATAGGACTACTAACCTTACCCTAGATCACTTACATATGTACCTATCGGTTAGATAAAGCTTTAAAGGTAGGACTACTAACCTTACCCTAGATCAGGTACATAGGTACCTTATGGTTAGATAAAGCCTGATAGACAGGACTACTAACCCTACCCTAGATCAGATACATAGGTACCTACTGGTTAGATAAAGCCTGATAGATAGGACTACTAACCCTATCCTATATCGCTTACATAGGTACCTATTGGTTAGATAAAGCTTTAAAGGTAGGACTACTAACCTTACCCTAGATCAGGTACATAGGTACCTTATGGTTCGATAAAGCCTGATAGACAGGACTACTAAACCTACCCTAGATAAGATACATAGGTACCTAATGGTTATATAAAGCCTGATAGACAGAACTACTAACCCTATCCTTTATCGCTTACATAGGTACCTATCGGTTCGATAAAGCTTTAAAGGCAGGACTACTAACCTTACCCTAGATCAGCTACATAGGTACCTTATGGTTAGATATAGCCTGATAGACGGGACTACTAACCCAGCCCTAGATCAGATACATAGGTACCTAATGATTAGATAAAGGCTGATAGACAAGACTACTATCCCTACCCTAGATCAGATACATAGGTACCTAATGGTTAGATAAAGCTTTATAGACAGGACTACTGACCCTACCCTAGATCAGATACACAAGTACATAATGGTTAGATAAAGCCTGATAGACAGGTCTACTAACCCTACCCTAGATCAGATACATAGGTACCTAATGGTTATATAAAGCCTGATAGACAGAACTACTAATCCTATCCTATATCGCTTACATAGGTACCTATTGGTTAGATAAAGCTTTAAAGGTATGACTACTAACCTTACCCTAGATCAGGTACATAGGTACCTTATGGTTAGATAAAGCCTGATAGACAGGACTACTAACCCTACCCAAGATCAGATACATAGGTACCTAAAAGTTAGATAAAGCCTGATAGATAGGACTACTAACCTTACCCTAGATAATGATTAGACAAAGCCTGATAGCTAGGACTACTAAACTAACCCTAGATCAGCAAACATACGTAGTTAATAGTTAGATAAAGCCTGATATACAAGACTACAAACCTTACATTAAATCACTTACATGGGTAGATAAAGCCAAGTAGACAGGACTATTGACCCTACCCTGAATCAGCTACTTAGGTACCTAATGGTTAGATAAAGCCTGATAGACAGGACTACTAAACTTACCCTAGATCAGCTACATAGGTACCTAATGGGTTGATAAAGCCTGATAGACAGGACTACTAACCCTACCCTATATCACTTACATAGGTACCTAATGGAAAGATAAAGCCTTATAGACAGGACTACTTATCCTACCCTGAATCAGCTACTAAGGTACCTAATAATTAGATAAAGCCTGATAGACAGGACTAGTAACCCTACCCTAGATCAGATACATTGGTACCTAATAATTAGATAAAGCCTGATAGACAGGACTACTGACCCTACCCTTGATCACATACATAGCTACCTATTGGTTAGATAAAGCCTGATAGACGGGACTACTGACCCTACCCTAGATCACATACATAGCTACCTAATGGTTAGATAAAGCCTGATAGACGGGACTACTGACCCTACCCTAGATCACTTACATAGGTACCTAACAAGTAATGGTTAGATAAAGCCTGATAGATGTAAGGACTACAAACCTTACCCTAATTCTGAGTGTCTTCAAAAATAAAGGACACTTAAAAATTGGCTTTTACAAAGGGTTGTTTCTTTTCTTCAAAACAAAGAAGTATCTCTTAGGAACATATTTTTTAAATGCAAACATCTTTCTCTTACAAATTATGTCAGCAACATTAGCTTAATAAAGCCTACGCTCATGCAGCAAGATACGCCCGTTGGGATTTTTTTCACAACACCAAAATATCTAGTTCCCATAAAATATCTAAGTCCCATAACTCCATAAGGACAAATCATATAAAGCTGAAAATCGAAATGCGGCTTCCTCTTCAAAGTCTGATCACAATGTTCTAATATAATGAAAATTCGTTGACGCATAGTCAAGTTATTGCCTTCCATGCACCTATATTTTGCCCTAAGCTTAACATGTATGTGCATATAACCTTTAACTATTTTAGTATATTTTTACATTGTATCTAAAATATCTAAGTCCCATAACTCCGTAACAACAAATCAGATGAACCTGAAAATCGAAAGGCGGCTTCTTCTATAAACTCTGATCACAATGTAGAAATATCATGTAAATCTATTGACGCATATTCAAGTTATTGAGTTCCATGCGCCTATATTTTGCCCTTAGCTTAACATGTATGTGCATATAAACCCCCCCCCTCCCATTACAAATATCTCAGTTATGCGACCAAAAAATTAAAAACCCGTGACATAGGTCAAAGAGCATCCTTTCTACCTTAAGTGTACAAAATTTCAAAACATTTCGATCAAAAATAGATTTTTAAATAATTTTTAACTATTTTATCATATTTTCACTGTATTTTAAAATATCTAAGTCCCATAACCCTGTAACGACAAATCTAATGAACCTGAAAATCGAAAGGCGGCTTCCTCTCCACAGTCCAAACATAATGTATGAATATCATGAAAATCTGTTGACGCATATTCAAGTTATTGCGTTCCATGCACCTATATTTTGCCCTTAGCTTAACATGTATGTGCATATAACCCACCCCCCTTCCCATTACACACAATATCTCCGTTATGCGACAAAAAAATGAAAAACCCGTTACATATGTCAAAGAACATCCTTCTTACTTGAAGTATACAAAATTTCAAAACATTTCGACCAGAAATAGATTTTTAAATCATTTTTAACTATTTTAGTATATTTTCACTGTATTTTAAAAATGTAATCCCATAACTCTGTAACGACAAATCGGATGAACCTGAAAATCGAAAGGCGGCTTCCTCTCCACAGTCCAATTATAATGTATGAATTTCGTGAAAATCCGTTGACGCAGACTCAAGTTATTGTGTTCCATAGGCGGACGGACAGACGGACGGACTTCGCCATACCATAATACGACCCGTCAAATGACGGGCGTATAAAAAGCCTACGTTAATGCAGCAAGATTAATTAGTCATTGGGATTATTTAGTAATTATTTAAAAGTTTACTTGAGAAAATCTAAGTTCCATAAATGTGTAATAAAAAATAATTTATCCTCAAATTTGACAGTACTTAATCCACATGGTTAATTTCAAGTTCCTGACTCAACTGGTTTGGGCTCTATCTTGTTTACAAGGTAAAAGTAGGCACCTATTGACCCCTCCTTCTCCTTACGCATAATCTCTCAATATATGAGAAAGAATATACATGTCCTTTTTTCTTGAAGTGTATGAAATGTCAAAACATCTTGACCAATAAAGCCTACGCTCACGCAGCAAGATACGCCCGTTGGGATTTTTTTCACAACACCAAAATATCTAAGTCCCATAACTCCATAAGGACAAATTGGATGAACCTAGCTTAAAATCGAAAGGCGGCTTTCTCTTCAAAGTCTGATCAAAATGTACAAATATCATGAAAATCTGTTGACACATATTCAAGTTATTGCGTTCCATGCACCAATATTTTGCCCTTAGCTAATAACATGTATGTGCATATAACCCCCCCCCCATTACACATAATTTCTGGATTATGTGACAAAAAATTCAAGAACCCGTTATATATGTGAAAGAACATCCTTTCTACTTGAAGTATACAAAATTTCAAAACATTTCAACCAGAAATAGATTTTTAAATAATTTTTAACTATTTTAGTATATTTTCACTGTATTTTAAAATATCTAAGTCCCATAACTCTGTAACGACATATCGAATAAAGCTGAAAATCGAAATGCGGCTTCCTCTCCACAGTCCAATCAAAATGTATGAATATCATGAAAATCCGTTGACGCATATTCAAGTTATTGCGTTCCATGCGCCTATATTTTGCCCATAGCTTAACATGTATGTGCATATAACCCCCCCCTTCCTATTATACACAATATCTCGCTTATGCGACCAAAAAATTAAAAACCCGTTACATATGTCAAAGAGCATCCTTTCTACCTTAAGTATACAAAATTTCAAAACATTTCGACCAGAAATAGATTTTTAAATAATTTTTAACTATTTTAGTATATTTTCACTGTATTTTAAAATGTCTAAGTCCCATAACTCTGTAACGACAAATCGAATGAACCTGAAAATCGAAAGGCGGCTTCCTCTCCACAGTCCAATCAAAATGTATGAATATCATGAAAATCCGTTGAAGCATATTCAAGTTATTGCGTTCCATGCGCCTATATTTTGCCCTTAGCTTAACATGTATGTGCATATAACCCACCCCTCCCCCCTTCCTATTACACACAATATCTCGGTTATGCGACAAAAAAATTAAAAACCCGTTAGATATGTCAAAGAACATCCTTCCTACATGAAGTATACAAAATTTCAAAACATTTCGACCAGAAATAGATTTTTAAATAATTTTTAAATATTTTAGTATATTTTCACTGTATTTTAAAAATCTAAGTCCCATAACTCTGTAACGACATATCGAATAAACCTGAAAATCGAAAGGCGGCTTCCTCTCCACAGTCCAATCATAATGTATGAATATCATGAAAATCCGTAGACGCATATTCAAGTTATCGCGTTCCATGCGCCTATATTTTGCCCTTAGCTTAAAATGTATGTGCATATAACCCCCCCCCCCCCTTTCCTATTACACACAATATCTCGGTTATGCGACAAAAAAATTAAAAACCCGTTACATATGTCAAAGAACATCCTTTCTACTTGAAGTATACAAAATTTCAAAACATTTCGACCAGAAATAGATTTTTAAATAATTTTTAAATATTTTAGTATATTTTCACTGTATTTTAAAAATCTAAGTCCCATAACTCTGTAACGACAAATCGGATGAACCTGAAAATCGAAAGGCGGCTTCCTCTCCACAGTCTGATCACTATGTATAAATTTCATAAAAATCCGTTGACGCGTATTCAAGTTATTGCGTTCCATAGGCGGACGGACAGACGGACGGACGGACGGACAGACGGACGGACTTCGCCATACCATAATACGTCCCGTCAAATGACGGGCGTATAAAAATAGATTTTAAATGAATTTAAATGAATAAAAAAATTTATGAATCGCAAGCAATATAAGTCCCCTACTGGCATTAATCCATTGTCCTTCAACTCTGCCTTGACCTTTATATAACTTACACCAAAAGATGAATCCAACATCAAAATAAGTTCAATATGTGTATTAGAAAAAGGTCTGGAAAACAGGAAAATTTAATGAAATTTGCTATAAGGCCATACCTTTTGTAAGAACAAATAAATCAAACCCAACTCCAACTTATCCTTTATTATACTATAATGTATCTGCATACCATCAACATCTTTAATGAAATTTGCTATGAGGCCATACCTGCATACTGAAAATCAGCTCAATATCTACAACAACAGACATGAAAGACTGTAAACTGAGAAGTTCGTTAATTTACTAAGTTCAGGGACCATAACTCCTGTAGAAATGGGTTGATCTAATTGAAGCACATTCTTGATTTGTATCACACTGAGATATATTCACATACCAAAAATGATTTCAATATCTGCAATACCATGGAAGAAAAGTCCAGAAAACTGAGAACTTCATGAAATTTGCCAAGTCCAAGGGCCATAACTCTTGTGAAAATACGTAAATCAAAACCAAACTCAAACTTGATCTGTATAACACTAAGATGTAATCACATAGAAAAAATTATTTCAATATCTACAACAACTGCCGAGAAAAGTCCAGAAAACTAAGAATTTCATGAAATTTGCTACGTCCAGGGGTCATAACTCTTGTTAAATTATGTCAATCAGAACCAAACTTAAACTTGAGCTGTAAATCACTAAAATGTATTCACATATAAAAGATTATTTCAATATCTGCAATACCTTGGAAGAAAAGTCCAGAAAACTTAGAATTTCATGAAATTTGTTAAGTCCAAGGGCCATAACTTTTGTAAAAGAGGGTGAATCGAAACCAAACTCGATCTTGAACTGTATCACATTGAGATAAACTCACATGCTAAAATTGAGTTCAATATATGCAACGACAGCGAAAAAAAGTCTGGAAAACTAAAGTGTGACGGACGGACAGATGGACGGACGGACGGACAGACAGACAGACAGACAGAGGGGGTGGAAACTATAAGTGACACCGGTAGAGGACTAAAAATATTCTCACCCAAAATCTATTTTTAGCCCCAAAATGACCTAAACCTTTAACCTTTGACCTTGAAAATCAAAAATGACCTTGACCTATGATCTTGAAAATCAATAGTGTTCTTAGTCTTTATACACTCAATCCACATGGTAAATTTTAAGTTCCAAGCTCAATGGGTTTAGGATCTATCTTGTTAATACGGGTCGGAGGGACGTACAGAAAGACAGAACCATAATACATCCCCTCTAAAGATGGACGTATAAAAACTGTTGCTTTCATAATGAAAGAAGGAGAAGGGGGATATTAATGTTTTATAAACTTGACTTTTCACTTGTTCATTTTCTATATTCTTACTCAAAGCGATTCTCGGAAAATTTGCACGTGTCCAACCAGAATCATACTATCGTAACACCCAAAGTTAGACAGTCATTATTTATATTTCCATTTGTACTAAATATCAGACTCCCCGTTTAGCATTAATAATGAGCCTAATATAGCATGTTATTACGTCAAAATTATCTAAACGTTGGTAAATTCTCCAAACTTTCAAAACTAAAGCATGACGTCATAGTAGGCAACCAGAATTATAGTTTACAAATCCGTTTGCCTAACGGATGCTTAACATGGGGATTCCTCTGCAATGGAAATATTCACTAATAATTACCCCTCCCCCAACACAAAGTCAAACGGGTTCCTGAAGGTTCGATCTAACATATAGTTTTCACACATTTCTTTATATCTAACATATACTATTACAAATTCCCTAATGGGTCTTTTTAATGTTATCTTTAAATATCTATGTTTTGCCTGAAGTCATAGATAAATCTCTTTTTTTTTAATTCGGTAGCAAGTTTCCCGTCAACCCTTTTCAGAAATGTGTTTAAGAGAAAACAAACCCATTTAGACATTTCCTATTCGAAAATCTCTGGATTAACCAGAAGTCTCTGACAAGACTGTAGCTCTCCTGGTTGTTTTTTTTTTCTAAAATATCAATTTCGTGTTCTTTTTTCTTTTTAAACCAAAGACCATAGGGAGCACTGCGCTCTAACAGATTATAAGTAGCACGACAAAACAACATCATTAGACTGCAAGTAGAATATCACTCATACAATTAATAATATCCGAGATATAGTATTTCATAAAAGAATGCCACACCCATTTCCAAGATCCTAGGGGCCAGGTGCTGCTAGCTCAAATGAACTATCAATGACACAATAAGACTACAGATCCATCAGCCGGAACGCCAATCCCTATTTTGACGGTTGGAAGCATTGTTTCTAAAAGGGGCGGATAACTCTTGACACAAAAAGTAGCAGAATAAAAATAAATTGGGCTAAACGACCTTAATTGTTTATCTCAAATTTTAAATATTATTATACAACAAATAATACTCGGATATAATTCATTACATATAACTGAAATTCCTCTGAAAGGGATTTTTGATATTTTTCAGCCCTGCTAAAGATCCAACGAAAATTGTGCATACACCGTTGGTTTTAAAAGCTGACACAAATGCTCCCCTTTGCACTTCTGGTCAAAATTCAACGATAATCTTTTCTACAAAATCCCAATTATGATACCTATATAGAATTTTAGTCGGTAAGTACTCTATAAATAGGAATAAAAACGCTATAACGAGGACCAGATTTTAATTAAAATTCATCATTACGGACTCAGAATACACAAAATTCAAGTGGCAATGGAATTTTTAACATTTGTTTTATGGTTTGATACCTTGTAGATGATTTTGTGCCAGTGCCATGTTTCATTTTGGCAATTCTAACCACTTCGCAGCACCGACTTGGGTACATGTGTACTCGTGTACTCGCTGTTTACAAACGAGTTTCCATACGTTGACATGAAAGATGGACGCCTGAACAGCATATCGAAGTTTGAAAGGTGACACAAACCCCTTAAGGCAAAGATCGGCATACTATTTTTGGTTTTGGTGACTTCGGTGATATATAAAGTTTACATTCAGACTGTTCCCAATCATTCCCAGCCGGGATTTTAAAAGAAAATAAGCAATAAAATGCAGGTAAACAGATCGCTGGAGAAAAACTGCCCTTGACAACGCCCGATTTATTTCAAAATGCCACAAAATTTACCTGATTAAGTGTTATGACTTGAAACGGTATCTCTATTGCCATCAAAATCACCTGTGTCCTTCTTGTTTACACATGCAGCACAGTCAGTATGACGCGTTTTTGATGACGTGGTACATGTCGTCATATTCAAAACATTTGTCACGTGACTTCGTTTTTAAACTTCAAAGACAAGTGCCGACTGGCGTTCCGGCTGCATAATACACGTATTGCAAATTTAAAGAATCAAATCCCCATCATTAATAGCTGTAGAAGAGTAGAGAGCACAATTATATAGGGAAATATTACCACATCCATTTTCTAAGACCCTTGGGATCAGGGGCTCAAACAAAAATAGTTGCCAGAGTCACCTAATGCTCGACTGCATAGCATAATATCTCTCATGACAGCCAATTTATTTAAACTCCCTTTCTCAGGCAACAACATATATCAAGTCAAATAAAAAATTTAAAGCTATAAATTAAAATTAGTTTATGGAGAACCAAGGTCAGATTTCAATAGTCAAACCCAAGATGCATCCAATATGCAAGTCTGGTGCATGTAGCACTTATAGTTAGCTCAATATTGCCAATTTAAAGCAAAATCACTGAAGCCGAAAAAGTAGGTCAAGGTCATAATTCAATAGTCTAACCCAAGATGCATCCAATATGCAAGTCTGGTGCATGTAGCACTTATACTTTTCTCAATATTGGCTTTTAAAGGTAAAATAATTCAAGCGGAAAAAGTAGGTCAAGGTCATTTTATGAAAGTTTGATCAAAGATACATCCAATATGCAAGTTAGGTACATGTAGCACTTATACTTTGCTCAATATTGGGTTTTAAAGGTAAAATCATTCAAGCGGAAAAAAGTAGGTCAAGGTCATTTTATGAAAGTTTGATCAAAGATACATCCAATATGCAAGTTTGGTACATGTAGCACTTATACTTTGCTCAATATTGGCTTTTAAAGGCAAAATCATTCAAGCGGAAAAAAGTGGGTCAAGGTCATTTTTTTGAAAGTTTGATCAAAGATACATCAAATATGTAAGTTTGGTACATGTAGCACTTAAACTTTGCTCAATATTGGCTTTTAAAGGCAAAATCATTCAAGCGGAAAAAAGTAGGTCAAGGTCATTTTTTGAAAGTTTGATCAAAGATACATCAAATATGTAAGTTTGGTACATGTAGCACTTATACTTTGCTCAATATTGGCTTTTAAAGACTATTGCTATCTCAACATTTACCTTATCATCTCAACATTTGCCTTATCATTTGAAATAATTTTAAAAATCCCAACCCCAGGGGCTATATGCTCATCTGGATATATTAAATGATGTATAATTAAACATTTGCAACAAAAAAAACCAACAGAATATGAATATAGGAAAGGTAAATGTGTAATCTTAACATTTACCTTATCATCTAGTTCGGACGACGCCGACGCCAGGGGTATTGCAATAGCTCTTTTGCACTAAAGTGCAGTCGAGCTAAAAAATCAGGTGCACATCTTCTAGACCACAGACCCATCATATTGCAAAAAGAATGAAGTCTTCATCATTTATAGTGTCAGAGGAGTTGTGAGCACAAGATAACATAGAGTTATTTAGAAAATGACCACACCCATTTTCTAAGACCCTGGGGATCAGGGGCTCAAACAAAATATCAGGTGCACAACTAGACCACAGACCCATCATATTGCAAAAAGAATTAAGACTCCATCATTTATAGTGTCAGAGGGGTTGCGAGCAGAAGATTACATAGTTATATAGGAAAAATGACCACACCCATTTTCTAATACCCTGGGGGTCAGGGGCTCAAACAAAATATTAGGTGCACAACTATACCACAGATCGATCATATTGCAAAAAGAATGAAGTCTTCATCATTTATAGTGTCAGAAGAGTTGCAAGCACAAGATTACATAGAGTTATATAGGAGACCAGAAGTCTCTGACGAGACTGTAGCTCTCCTGGTTGTTTTTTCTAAAACATCAATTTCCTTTCTTTTTTTTTAAACCAAGACCATAGGGAGCAGGCGCTCTAGGAAATTATAAGTAGCATGACAAAACTACATATCCATTATACTGCAACTATAATAGCACTCATATAATTCATAATATCTGAGATAAAGTATTTCTAAAAAGAATGTCACACCCATTTTCCAAGATCCTAGGGGCCAAGGGCTGCTAGCTCAAATGAATTATCAATGACACATCAAGACTACAGATCCATAATATTGGATAAAGAATTAACTCCCCATCATTAATAGCTTTAAACGAGTAGAGAGCACAACTATATAGGAAAAATTACACCCATTTTCAAAGACCCTGGAGGTATAGGGCTTAAACAAAATATCAGGTGCACAACTATGCCACAGACCAATCATTGAAAAAAGAATTAATTCTACATCATTTATAGTGTCAGAGGAGTTGCAAGCACAAGATTACATTAACTTATATAGGAGAAAATGACCACACCCATTTCTGAGACCCTGGGGGTCAGGGGCTAAAACATAATATCAGGTGCAAAACTAGACCAGAGACCTATAATATTGCAATGAGAATTTAGTCTCCATCATTTATAGTGTTAGAGGAGTTGCGAGCACAAGATAACATAGAGTTATATAGGAGAAAAATGACCACACCCATTTCTAGGACCCTGGGGGTCAGGGGCTCAAACAAAATATCAGGTGCACAACAAGACCACAGACCCATCATATTGCAAAAAGAATTAAGTCTCCATCATTTATATTGTCAGAGGAGTTTCGAGCACAAGATTATATAGAGTTATATAGGAGAAAATAACCACATCCATTTCTGAGACCCTGGGTGTCAGCGGCTCAAACATAATATCAGGTGCACAACTAGACTGCAGACCCATCATATTGCAAAAAGAATTAAGTCTCCATCATTTATAGTGTCAGAGGAGTTGCAAGCACAAGATTACATAAAGTTATATAGGAGAAAATTACCACACCAATTTCTAAGACCCTGGGGGTCAGGGGCTCAAACAAAATATATCAGGTGCACAACCAGACCACAGATCCATCACATTGCAAAAAGAATTAAGTCTCCATCATTTATAGTGTCAGAGGAGTTGCGAACACAAGATCACATAGAGTTATATAGGAGAAAATGACCACACCCATTTCTGAGACCCTAAGGGTCAGGGGCTAAAACATAATATCTGGTGCACAACTAGACCAGAGACCCATCATATTGCAATATCAATTTAGTCTCCATCATTAATAGTGTCAGAGGAGTTGCGAGCACAAGATTACATAGAGTTATATGGTAGAAAATGACCATACCCATTTCTAAGACCCTGGGGGTCAGGGGCTCAAACAAAATATATCAGGTGCACAACCAGACCACAGATCCATCACATTGCAAAAAGAATTAAGTCTCCATCATTTATAGTGTCAGAGGAGTTGCGAACACAAGATTACATAGAGTTATATATGAAAAATGACCACACCCATTTCTGAGACCCTAAGGGTCAGGGGCTAAAACATAATATCTTGTGCACAACTAGACCAGAGACCCATCATATTGCAATAACAATTAAGTCTCCATCATTAATAGTGTCAGAGGAATTGCGAGCACAAGATTACATAGAGTTATATAGTAGAAAATGACCACACCCATTTCTAAGACCCTGGGGGTCAGGGGCTCAAACAAAATATCAGGTGCACAACAAGACCACAGATCCATCACATTGCAAAAAGAACTAGAAAGGTTTCTTGTTGCGGTTGCAACAAGAGTGTCTTCCTCCTATACAATTTTTGGTTTGGAAATATGAAGGACGTCACATTACATGTATTTATATTATATATTTAAGTTTTCAAATAGCAGTAACATTAAATTTTCAAACCGATAATTGTTGGTGAGCAACCATTTGATTTGGGAGGGGGGGGGGGGCAGGAATTCTATTGTCAGCCGGTAAAATTTTTTCAGCAATTTTCTGAGCAGGCAATTTTTTTCAGCCATTACCAGAGTCGGAGAAAAATTTTCGCCGGTTCTTCGGGCCGGATTTAAACAAATTGTCAAATGTTGTGAATGTCTGTGTAAGTTAAACTCCCCGCTGTTACAGAGTATGAGTTAATAACCGTTCCTTCAGATGTCTCTTTGCAATTAGCGAATTTCAGACAGATTGTATGATGTTTAAATAGAACCTTTTCTAGATTTTTGTGCCTATGCGTATTAGGTCTCTGGTAGATACAGCTATGTGAACAGTTTGTATTTATATTAATTAATTTTTTGACTTTAAATTGCCTGGCACAAAGGGCCAGCAAAAATTTCCATATCATGCAATGTATCCTTATTTTTGCATGGTCCGGGAAAAAAAATTGCCGGCCCTTTGGGCCGGAATATTTTTTTCAGCATTTTTCAGAGCCGGGATTTTTTTTTGCAAATTCTTCCTGCCCCCTTCCCCCATAAAAAAGGCGAGCTCGTAGCTGTAGAACCAATTTTCTTGAGAAGAGAAATGGTAATAACAAGTTACGTTCAATATATATATATATAAATACCATGAGGTTCTCGCTGTGCAGGTTCAAATTTGGACCTCCCCCCCTTCCCTTTTTTCAAAGTTTATTTTGAATTTCCATCATGGCGACATCGTTCAATATAAACAGAACTGTTTTCGAAAAACGAGGGGAGGGAAGAATGTTGGAGAAATTGTTCATCAATTTGTAAATAAACCAACCGAAAATTATGTTCGAACGTTTGCTAGAATTAGAAATTAAACTTGATGTTCAAAATATAGTTATTGAAGTTTAGAAACAGGTTTGTAGGTTAGAAATCGGAATCAAACTACCACTTTTTGTGTGTAAATTCTGGTTTGTAGCTGATCTCTTCTAAATTAATCAACTGTTTTAAAATCAAATTGTGTATATCGAAATGTGTTTATGAAATGCATATTCATCATTGCCGTGAAATCGGAATTTGAAAATCTCAACACTGCTTTTCTCGAGTCGGACTCGGACTACCGATTTTAGTGTGCGCCCGATCTGTTGGCGTGAAGGTGTATCGAAATACCCAACTCAAAATTTCGATGCTCATATCTTTTCAACAGTAAGAGATAGGAAAAATCAGAATGACTAAATAAGACAGATATATGGATAAAAAATAATAATATTGAAATTTTTAGGAAACTTCATAAGCTTAATTTTTGTTTACTATTATAAGCAAAAAAGTGTCTTCCTCCTATGAACTTCTGAATTTGGAAATATGAAGGACGGTGAAGGACGTCATCGTAATAAATCGTTACAGTGTGCATCTAGCATTTCATATCTTGCATGGCTGTCGACTTTCAAAAAGAATGGAAATTGTAGATAGCAAAATACGAGATATTTAAGCTTACAAATAGCAAAACATGAAATTTTCGGTCCTTTTGAGTAATTCGACGCTCCCGTCAAATATTTGAATCTACTAAAAACATGATAAAAAAAATAACAGAGACCAAAAATAAAAAAGACCAATCTAGCTTTTACTCCAAACGTAACGTTGGAGAACTTTCATTGTCCTAGCTTACAGGGTTCTTGAGAAATCGCTGATCCAATTTTCCACGGTTACGAAAACAATAGGTCTTCCGACGGAAGTCGGAAGACCTAATTAAGTCTCCATCATTTATAGTGTCAGAGGAGTTGCGAGCACAAGATTACATAGAGTTATAAAGGAGAAAATGACCACACCCATTTCTAAGACCCTGGGGGTTAGGGGCTCAAACAAAACATCAGGTGCACAACTAGACTGCAGACCCATCATATTGCAAAAAGAATTAAGTCTCCATCATTTATAGTATTAGAGGAGTTGCGAGCACAAGATTACATACATTTATATAGGAGAAAATGACCACACCCATTTCTAAGACCCTGGGGGTCAGGGGCTCAAACAAAATATCAGGTGCACAACAAGACCACAGACCCATCATATTGCAAAAAGATTTAAGTCTCCATCATTCATAGTGTCAGAGGAGTTGCGAACACAAGGTTACATAGAGTTATAAAGGAGAAAATGACCACACCCATTTCTAAGACCCTGGGGGTCAGGGGCTCAAACAAAATATCAGGTGCATACCAAGACCACAGATCCATCATATTGCAAAAAGAATTAAGTCTCCATCATTTATAGTGTCAGAGGAGTTGTCTGGACAAGATTACATAGAATTTAATGACCACGCCCATTTTATAAGACCCTGGGGGTCAGGGACTGAAACTAAATGTCAGGTGCACAACTAGACCATGGACCAAGTAAAATGCAAAAAGAATAATAGAATCTATCTCCAGATGTGATCAGGGACAAGGAAATCCAACCCGAGTATACAGGATTTGCTTGTACCACGACGAGGCTTGCCGAGTCGTGGACAAAAGCAAATCCTGGACACGAGGGTTGGATTTCCGTGTCCCTGATCACATCTGGGGATTGATTATTTTTCTCCCGCTGTCTAAAAGCGCTAAAAAATGAGAATTTATGTATTCTTTTTCATATTTTGATCGGCTAACGCATTAATCATGTATGACGTCACAATTGACGTTACAGTCAAAAGGCTCGTGAAAATGTTATCTTACCCCATAGGGGTAAGACAGGGATATCTTTTCCCAGCGTTTCCATGGATATCCCAGTCCACAGTGGGAGAATTAACTTTCTATCTCTAACATTTTCAGAGGAGTTGTCCGGACAAGATTACATAGAATTTAATGACCACGCCCATTTTCTAAGACCCTGGGGGTCAGGGACTGAACTAAATGTCAGGTGCACAACTAGACCATGGTCCAAGTAAAATGCAAAAAGAATTAACTTTCTATCTCTAACAGTTTCAGAGGAGTTGTCCGGACAAAAATTGTTTACGGACAGACGGACATACAGACAGACGGACAGACGGACGGACGCCGGACAAAGGGTGATCGCATAAGCTCGACTGGTCTGAGACCAGTAGAGCTAAAAATGACCACACCTATTTTCTAGGACCCTGGGGTCAGGGGCTCAAACAAAATATCAGGTGCACATCTAGACCACAGACCCATCATATTGCAAAAGAATTAAGTCTGCATCATTTATAGTGTCAGAAGAGTTGCGAGCACAAGATTACATAGTGATATAGGAAAAAATTACCATACCCATTTTCTAAGACCTTGGGGGTCAGGGGCTCAAACAAAATATCAGGTGCACAACTAGACCACAGACCCATCATATTGCACTACAGTACGTATTGTTTATGGCTAGAATCAAAGAAAATTAAATCAAATGTTTTTCAGAAAAAAAAACAGATGTCTCCCCCTCCCTCTAAGTTACTTTGACCTTGGGCCAAGATGATGTGAAACCTTTGAGTCATGGGCAACATCATACTAAAACATGAAAGTGATTCATTGTATTGTTTGAGGTAAAGCCAAAAAATGATTAGCATTTACAATTTCATATTTAGTGAAATTGACTTTGGTCACATGACCTTGGATATAGGTGATCTGAAAATACATTGTATGGATCATGCACAACAAGAAACTGAATTAGTGATTGGATACACGATTCAAAATATAAAGCCTAAACATGATAAGCATAACAATTTCAGCCTGGACATGATTAGCATATACAATTTCATTACCAAAGTAAGAAGTGACCTTAATCATGTGACCTTGGGACAATGTGATAAGAAACATTTAGTCCTGAGAAACAACATATTAAAATATGAAAACAATTGTAAGAAGGGTTCAGCAGATATAGCCCAGACAAGATTAGTACGTACAATTTCATTAAAAGGAAATAAATGATCTTGACCTTGGGCATATGACCTTGGGTCAAGATGATAAGAAACCTTCCAATCCTGAGCAACAGCATTCTAAAGTATCAGAGCGATCCAGTATACGATTCCACAGATATAGTCCAGACTCAATAGTATTTACAATTTCATTAAAAAATGTAATATTTGACCTTGACCTTAGTAATATGACCTTGGATCAAGGTGGTGTGAAACCTTTGGGTCATCAGCACCATCATACTAAAATATCAAATGATCCGATTACAGTTCAAAAGATTAAGCCTGGACATAATACACATAACAAATACAATTTCATTTCATTTATAATACGTGTATACAAATTGACCTTGACCTTGGTCACATGATCTTGAGTCAACGTGATGTGAAACCTTCGGGTCATAAGCAACAACATACTAAAATATAAAGCGATAGTGCAAACGGTTCAAGAGATATAGCCCGAACAGGAATGCATGTACAATTTCATTAAAATTGTACTACATGACCTTGACCTCAGTCACATGACCTTGGGTCAAGGTGATGCAAAACCTTCAGGTCATAAGCAACAACATACTAAAATATGAAAGTGATCCTGCAAACGGTTCAAGAGATCTAGCCTGGACATGAATGTATTCATAATTTCATAAAAAATGCACTAAGTGACCTTGACCTTGGTCACATGACTTTGGATCAAGGTGATGTGAAATCTTTGGGTCATAAGCAAAACATACTAAAATATGAAAGTGATCCGGCAAACAGTTCAAGAGATATAGCCCTGACAGGAATGTATTCATAATTTCATTAAAAATGCACTAAGTGACCTTGACCTTGGTCACATGACCTTGGGTCAAGGTGATGTGAAATCTTTGGGTCATAAGCAACAACAAACAAAAATATGAAAGTGATCCAGTAAACGGTTCAAGAGATATAGCCCAGACAGGAATGTATTCATAATTTCATTAAAAATGCACTAAGTGACCTTGACCTTGGGTCAAGGTGATGTGAAATCTTTGGATCGTAAGCAACATCATACTAAAATATGAAAGTGATCTGGCAAACGGTTCAAGAGATATAGCCCGGACAGGAATGTATTCATAATTTCTTTAAAAATGCACTAAGTGACCTTGACCTTGGTCACATGACCTTGGGTCAAGGTGATGTGAAACCTTCGGGTCAAAAGCAACAACAAACTAAAATATGAAAGTGATCCGGCAAACGGTTCAAGAGATATAGCCCAGACAGGAATGTATGCATAATTTCATTAAAAATGCACTAAGTGACCTTGACCTTGGTCACATGACCTTGGGTCAAGGTAATGTGAAACCTTTGGGTCATAAGCAACAACATACTAAAATATGAAAGTGATCGGGCAAATGGTTCAGGAGATAATTAGCCCGGACACGATGTGTGACAGACGGACAGACAGATGGACGACGAAGGCAAAACCAATATGTCTCCTCCCCGTTGGGGGGGGGACATAATAATGATTGCTTAAGGGGTTATCAGATAGGGCTTTGCGGTTTTATTGTTATATCAGTGCACCGCGATATTTTCGTTTGCAATACGTACCGCGGTACGTTTTCCAAAATACCGGTTTTGGTTCAATATTTTACTTTACAGAGTAAGTAAATAATGACAAGCAAAAATATGTTTTTCAGGA
Organism: Pinctada fucata; assembly: GCA_028142955.1. Lineage (NCBI taxonomy): Eukaryota > Metazoa > Mollusca > Bivalvia > Pterioida > Pteriidae > Pinctada > Pinctada fucata. The sequence continues at coordinate 72,300,926 of AP027104.1, read as the reverse complement.
GGCTAGTAAGAGCTTGAATCATGTCATCATGCTGTTTTGCATGTCTTGAAAATCAAATTCATGCTTAATTCCGGCCCCTTAATTCAATAAAAAATCTGTTCTTATTGAGCGATCAGAGATTATGACGTTCTCTCTTTTATATTGTAAATTTTTTCATAATGATTTTCAAATTTTATTGCAAAATAACATGATTCTTTTTGATTGACTGAAATCGGTCACCCATCTTTTGATATTTTTTTTTTCGTACCAGTTTTTTTTCTCTCCTTGTTTTGGGACCGAATTTCTGCCCCTTCCCAATGCCAAATTACCTCTAATCACTCTGATATTCTCCCACTTGAGACTGAGAACTCTCAAATTTCCCTGGGGTGAGATAAATCGATCTCACCCTCTGACGTTATCGATCTCACCCTCTGATGTCATCGCTACCAAAGCGACGTTATGGAGGTAAGGCAAACTGGTGATTATAACAGACACTCTAGATAGTCGATAACGTGGGAGAAAAACAATCAAACACCACCATGAGGGAGGGATGGCTAATTTCTCAACCCTCGTGTAAAAATTTTGCTTGTCCATGACTCGGCAAACCTCGTCATGGACTTGCAAAATTTGTACACTCGGGTTGAGAAATCGCCATCCCTCCCTCATGGTGGCGTAAGATTATATTATTCCCAAAGAGGAATTATGAAAAAATCACATGAGAAAAAAGACTGCCAATTCTGGAAGTCAGCACAAAATGTCTACGTGCATTTTTATTTTCTATTCATCACTTGTTCAGTTCAAGCAAATCAATGGATCATAAGCAATGTTAATAAATGATACTTTAGGGTTAGACTTTGGTGACAGTTTGTAAATCAAATTTCAGCAGTTTTCCCAAAAGGGACATGCTGTTTTGGATATTTGTTGCTTTAATCTACTTCTATTTTCAATTTCCCTCGCATCGATAAAATTTAAAGTTCGATCTCGAAATAAAAGTAGGCAGATTTTTTTTATAAAAATATTTTGACCAGAGCTTTATTTACTACTAGTATATGCTTCTTTGCTGTTCATTAGAAAAAGGTAATTGTAGACCATTCTCTGCTTATTGCTCTTCATTCTGTATGGCTGTTTATCATATTCTTTAAAGTACTTCTTCACGTACTGTACATTAGAAATTTAAGGTATATGTATTTATAAAGACCATTCTTTGCTTATTGTGCTTTATTCAGGCTGACTGTTTATCATCTTACACTGCTTTGCTGTACATTAGAAAGGTATGTAGACCTTTCTCCGCTTATTGCGCATTATTCAGGATAGTTGGTTTTCATCTCAGATTTCTTCGCTGAACATTAGAAAGGTTAGGTATACCTTTCTCTGCTTATTGCGCATTATTCAGGATAGTTGGTTTTCATCTCAGATTTCTTCGCTGTACATTAAAAGGTATGTAGACCTTTCTCCGCTTATTGCGCTTAATTCAGGATGGCTGTTTATCATCTTACGCTGCTTTGCTGTACATTAGAAAGGTTATGTAGACCTTTCTCCGCTTATTGCGCTTTATTCAGGATGACTGTTTATCATCTTACGCTGCTTTGCTGTACATTAGAAAGGTATGTAGACCTTTCTCCGCTAATCTTACGCTTTATTCAAGATGGCTGTTTATCATCTTACGCTGCTTAATTTGCTGTACATTAGAAAGGTATGTAGACCTTTCTCCGCTTATTGCGCATTACTCAGGATTACTGTTTATCATCATACGCTGCTCTACTGAACATTAGAAAGGTATGTAGACCTTTCTCCGCTTATTGCGCATTATTCAGGATAGCTGTTTTTCATCTTATACTTCTTCGCTGTACATTAGAAAGGTATGTAGACCTTTCTCCGCTTATTGCGCTTTATTCAGGATTACTGTTTATCATCATACGCTGCTCTACTGAACATTAGAAAGGTATGTGGACCTTTCTCCGCTTATTGCGCATTATTCAGGATAGCTGTTTTTCATCTTATATTTCTTCGCTGTACATTATAAAGGTATGAGACCTTTTTCCGCTTTTTGCGCATAATTCAGAATACCTGTTTATCATCATATACTTCTTCACTGTACATGAGAAAGGTATGTAGACCTTTCTCCGCTTATTGCGCATTATTCAGGATAGTTGGTTTTCATCTCAGATTTCTTCGCTGTACATTAGAATGGTATGTAGACCTTTCTCCGCTTATTGCGCATTATTCAGGATAGCTGTTTTTTATCTTATACTTCTCTGCTGTACATTAGAAAGGTATGTAGACCTAAATTCTCCGCTTATTGCGCATTATTCAGGATTACTGTTTATCATCATACGCTGCTCTACTGAACATTAGAAAGGTATGTGGACCTTTCTCCGCTTATTGCGCATTATTCAGGATAGCTGTTTTTCATCTTACGCTGCTTCGCTTTATATTAGAAAGGTAATGTAGACCTTTCTCCGCTTATTGCGCTTTATTCAGGATGGCTGTTCATCATCTTACGCTTTGCTGTACAATTGTTTCATGGACTTTCTCCGCTTAATGCGCTACTTTTCAGATTATTACCAGATATTATCCCACCCATCCTCCCATTTTGTTCTATTATACCAAAAGTATCCCACCCGCCCTCCCATTTCTCATCAGTTTGGTGATTTCTTACATGAAGTATGAACCTAAATTTTGCTGTCTTTTTCTAGAGAAATATATAATAACAAATATTATATGCCGTAAACAAGAACTATAAGGACATATTCATCCTTTATGATGTCTTTATTTCAAAATAAAGGGCAAACATGTAAAAATATGATTTTGAGATATTCCCTGAAGCTCACACAGGCGGTCAAACTCCCACAGAACCTGATTTATTTTGTCGTATGTTTCACTTTTCAACATATGATAATCCTATCAAATTCTCTATTTCAGTTTTTTTTTATAAATTGCAATTATAATGCAAAAAATCTTGTTTTTCTATGAAATCATATGGAGAAAACAAGGAAATCTTTGAGATGGTCCCCCCGAAATACTAAGCGGTGAAATTGATTGATTTTTCACTAAACTCTTGTAAATGAGTAAATGACATTATAATATGAATTTAATCAAAATCTCTATTTCTGTTTTTGAGTTATCTTATTGTCCAGGGCCTCGTTAAGCTGAGACAAATTATGAGCTTACCCGGTTCAGTTGACGGCGTTGAAACAATGTCATGGTCAATGAATTGTCCGAAATGCGTAAGGAAGGGAGTATAACGGTCGGATATAAAAGGAGTTCCTGAGTGGACTTGTAAGCTGATATTTCTTGCATTTGGAAGACGAAATCCTGGTATAACACTGTCCTGACGAGGGCTGGCTACCCCTAGACATTATAAACAAGACGTAGTTGTATCAAGATAAATCTACTTACTTATTCAAAAATAAAACGAAAAAAAAAAAAAAAGATTATGTATTGATCACCAAAATTTCTGTTCTAAAGTATCCGACATTTGATAAAAAAGATATTATCGATACTCTTTACATTGTATTTGTTGTTTCATTGTATAAGAAATACATTGTACCATCGTCGTAGTCCGGGTATAAGAACCTCCCTTGTGCGGTGAACGCTGCGCCAAGTTTGAAGGCTCCGCTTGGAATAGATGCAAATAATAGGTTGTTACACTGTCCGTCTGTCTCTCTGTACCTCTGTCCTGGATCACAATCAATTACTGGTCGACTGTTATTACAAGTTGAGGCAGCTGCGTTCCTAAACGTTTGGGTACCAGATACTGTGAATCCTCGAACAGGAGCTCTGGATGATGTAAGATTTTTTTTGGGTGTTATTGAGCGATTTTGCAAAACAAAAAAGATCATAACAGTCTAATGTTAACTGTTATACATCTAGTTTCTGAATTTTATATATTTGTTGTGTGGTTAGTTAATCATCATTGAAACATTTGCAAAAGCAGACACTTTTAGCTTTATCCCTATTCATTCCTAGGAACGGCAGATCAATTCTTGGATAATTTTTTTTGCAGATTTATATCAATTGTATTGTGACATTAGATAATAGTTTTGCATTGCACGACAAATATGTTTCTTAGATGAATGTAAGTATGATAAACTCACCTTCGATTTAGTGTGGTTGGTGTTTTACCGATTGAAGGAGCTGCCAATGTTGCGGTTCTGCAAAGACATGAAAGGTAAATAGACTCAACCATCCCTACACTTATTAGGGCTGTCACGGTTCAGCCTTTATTCGGGGTTCGGTGCAGGAAAACGAACCTCGGTTCTCGTTTTTTTTTTCGGTTCGGTTTGAGTTTGTGTTGTTTTATTCCATAAAAGAGTGAAATAATGGTAAGAATAACAAATCAACAAATTGATTTTTTTTCCTCCTTTGAAAGCATTTTTTTCTGTGATACCGTATCAACATTGCACAAAATAAAGACTTCTTTGTCGACTATCTGTCAAACGAACAGGTCCATGTTTACAGTCAAGAAGTGAAACATCCATTCCATATCTTTCTAATAGGTTTTTTAATGGCAAGGATTAACATTTTTTTCTGAGAAACAGGTGACAATAAATCAAGATTTTTCAACGTCATGCATTTGCAAAATGCCGCAGTCAAAAAGTATTATGATATAAAATTGATTTGTAAAGTTAAGAAGTATGTCATTCGTATTTTTTCAACTCCGTTTTTTTTCGTTGTTTTATTTTTTTGTTTGAAAGTCATTATAATCACTTAGTAGTTCATGTCTACCTTATATTATTGTCTGTCCTATCTTCTTTGTGTTGTTAAACAAGAAAAAAAATTATTTTGATAGTATTCATTTGAATCTGTAGACTTCAAAAGCCTTCATTTATAGTACAGCACTTAGAAAGGAGGATATTGTTGTTTGTTGAATTGAAAAAGTGGCATTTATTAATATTCACATTTAATTACCTATTTCTTAAAGCCAGAGTAGCTCTCTGAGTAACTTGCCCACCTATGGACACTTCCCTATTAACTCGAGGATTGTTCCTACTGTTAAATCTATCAAGTCCTGACACTGCTTGGCCCGCAGCTCCTGTTCCCCCCGCAGCCCCTGCAGCAGCTAATGCACAAAACATTGATATTGTTTGTATTTACCATAATATAATGCCTTTTTTTTCATTTCCTTCATGTACAATGTGGAATTTCACTTCCTCATGCCCTTCACATTGCATCATTTAAATCAGAAAAAAATCGTTAGAAATATACGTTTTAACACATTTAATTAGAATTGGAACAATACGATTTATATTTGAATGGTGTATTTTTTACTAAATTGAATTATGTTACACATGACACGTAAGCAGGTAAATCCTAGAATATTTCTGCATTCAGTTATAATTAATCTCATTTGAAGAAAACTTGTGTTCACAAAATCAAAATGTCATAAATTAATTCAAATACCAATTTTTATATTCACCAATTATTCAATAAATGAAGAAACTGGCTGAAATGAATATTGGATAATACAAGTGAGGCAGCTTAACAAATTTCAAAATCCTCAGGAGTAAGATAATCTTTTGCGATAAGTGTTTCTACAAAATGCGTTTAGTGTTTTGGTATCCCTTTCGCATATCAACATTAAGAGGTTGAACACTTAATGCTATCATTATGAATACTTATTTTCTTTTTAGTGTTCATCAGTTTAACTTCTTCCCCGTAAATGGATGTTTAAAGTGTAATAATTACTTCTTACCAATTTTGTCATATGAAATAAGCTTGTTTTTACCATTTAACGATTATATTTAACAAAAATATTATCGAAATTAAAGGAGCTTAACATATAGCACTAGTAGCTGTGTCAGAAAATCACGTGTCATTTGTGCATAAAAATTGGTTTGAAATTTTCTTCAAGAAGTAAACAATTAAAACAATTCCCAATTATTGCTGTACATATCTGCTGAGTATTTTTACATGTGATATGTTTTGATGTTTTTCTGTGGATGCTGCAACCGAGTGTTGTTAGAGATCCCCTCCCTTTCGTTTGTATGCAGCTATTACTACATGGAAAGAGATAAAATCCGACAAGATTCCACGATCTGCTGAGCTATGAGAATACCATCTTTAAAAGTGAAAAATACATCTATTGAAAATCGATTACAGTAGATTCTTGAAGTTAACTACTTATACATTATTTCGATAATGGGAAAAGGTATTGAAAAAGGCATCATATTCTTCTACTTTTTTTTCAATCATGTTTTTAGCATTTCTCCTTCGTTGCACGCTCAAACATGCTAGTTTTCAATATTGACGAAAGAAAACAAAATTCGCTATGCAATGGTCATGGAGTCTGATCTGCATTTTCATTGGAACTTTGATGTCAATTCTGCAGAAAATACAACAAAGCAAAAGAAAACCCCTTTTGTTATGAGGCCTTTAAACATTTATTGCCCATATAGGATAGAGACATGAAGAACCCGGAAAAATATTTATCCAAAATCTTGATTGAACAAATATGAATGTATTCCTCCTGTATGGGAAATGAATTGCTAATTATACAGAAAACTGTAAAAGGCCATATTTATACAAATGTAGCCTGCAGTAGTTACGGTTACAAAGGAGGCAACTCTTATCTGACCTCTTCTGTATGTTTAATATCTCTGATCGGAATTTATTTCTTGAATAAGTACTGTTTAAACCAACGGGGAATTTGAGGTTACGTGACGCTGTGAGACATGACGTTACGAGAGAGCGATATGGAGTTTGATTGCCCGCCAACGTAAACTATCTAGACCTACATTTATCACGCCTCAGACAAAAATGTTGGAATCTGATTGGTCAGATCATGGTCACATGACGCCGTGAAAAAAGCCGTATCAGGCTTGTAAATCCGTATCGGGCGAGTAGTTTATTATGACGTCGTGAATTGTATGATACAGAGACCCTAACACATACAGTAAGAGGTCTTCGACGTGATAAATTCGTTACACGGTTAGGTAGTGACCTGATACGGAAAAATACATGGTGTGAAAAGAAAACCCGTATCGGGCTCGGCTTTCGCCTCGCCCGAGACGGGTTTTCTTTTCACACCATGTATTATTCCGTATCAGGTCACTAACTAACCGTGTAACTAATAGTATCAGATTTCATCATTAGTCATACCAACTATATTAGGTTTGATAATACCATATCTTATCTACCCCTTGAAATACTGGCTGACTGTCTCTGTATAACATCTCTTTGTGCTCGTTGTACTGATGCAATTATTTCGGCAGGAGTCAAATCCTGACAGTGGACCAAATAGCCATAATGTAGAATGATCAATGTGTGGAGTATCAGCAGACACATGTCCCTGTAAAAAATATATATGTATAGCATATTATGATAGATGAAGTAGAAAATCTCCTTTTCGACCATCATGTTGTTGTCTCAATGGAAATGCTTTCATGACAGCAAAACATAGACCCTAAAGACACACAGAAAATATTCCCATTAAAACGACCACCGGCAACACCAAACTTGAGCCAGCAACAACAAAATTACATAAACGTAAAGGAAAACACATAAAAGGGAGATACCGATTGATATCAATTGATACATAAGGCCAATTTTGGAGGTCATCACTTTATATTCATCGCAAATGATGTAAGTTGATTGAATAGCTATTCTCTGTAAGCATTTGCACTTTTATGAAGGACGAATGGCACGACATGTCTCAGATTTTGATAAAATTTGTACATAAGGTTGAGTCTGACCCAAAAGTAAAAATTTGTTAAAACTTTTCTTAATATCACATCCGGTTGCCATAGAAACGGACTTTGAATATTAAAAAATGCATTTTTGTGCGTTTTTGAAGTCACATATATCATTTATGCAGCATAATCTAAAACAAACACTGATGAATTATCATTGATCTTTCAAATTAAGTAATAATAATGTTGGGTTTATGGTCTTATCTATATGTTTCCATAGCAACAACACAGGTACCCTATCAAAATAGTGTTTTTGGCATTTTGCAAAATTCAATGATAAATTACTTACATTTTTAGGTTTTTATGCAAATAAAACATAAGCATTCACATTGGGACAAATTTTGTGTTCGTTGCTATAGCAATATGACCTCAAATCGCAAAAATGAAAGCTATTTTGGACAATATTTAGAGTTCTTTTTTTTTTACTAGATCATTGAATTTTAATTCAAAGTGATAAAAATTAATGAATGCATTCAAGTAGATCTTTCATTACATGAAAGAATTTTTTTTTTTAAATATTCAGGAAATAGCCCGTTACTATGGGAATGATTGTGTAAAATTGCAAATAGGCCCTATTTGAGTCCTTGGATACGGGCATCAAAAGATAAGTAATCTGATTGTTTTTAAATCTAAAATAAAGTTTAGACTTTGCTTTATCGTATATGTAAAAAAGGATGTGTAGGTATATTTCGTTTTTGAGGAAAAGGCTTCGAAAAAAAAAAATGCTTATTTTTATAATGTATGGCCAAATTACTATAGCAACCATTAATTATTTGAAACCTTTTTATTGTATTTTGATAGAGACTTACTTGATCTTTATTGATATTGAATTTGAACTTCCTGAGATGAATAATTACTGTTTTATGAAAATAATAAAAAATGGTTGCCATGGTAACATATGTTCCCCATAACTTTTTCACGGTTTTTGAAAGAGTTTTTTGTGTTGGATATTTTCCAACAATTCTTATCTGTTCATCATGATGCAATTTTTTTTAAATGGCTCTGAAGTTGCAAAATAAGTAATATTATAGACCATAGTTACCGTTGCCAAGGTAACTTATGTACATAGCAACAAGTGGGTTTATCTTGAATTTGCTCATTTTATAAAGTAAATTCTATTTCCTTATCATATACCAATCAAGAAAGAAGGAAAATTCGAAAATACAAACAGCATTTTGAAATTAATATATCAAAATTAGCTAATTATGTTGTCATGGTAACCAGCCTTTCTTACAATATCAGACACTACTAGTGAGCTTAGTTAAAATTTTATGTCTTTAGGATGCATAAAAAATCTGCCATTAATGTCGTGTATAAACCAAATTATAGAGCTTCAAATTCGCTCGATTTTGCCAATTTCTCAACTTTAAAAGGCCGTTGCCATGGTAACCAGATGACCTAGAAATAAAATTTTTGTCAAATTTTCCTTTTTTCATTGGCCCCTACTTATGTGTGAAATTTCATGAAAATCGGAGACCTTTGCGTGCCGAAATTGTTTAAACGGTTACAGAGAATTGCTATTAATCATGAATATTCTGTAACAAAATTATGAGAAGGGTCAATTGGGTTGTCAACGTAGATCTTAATGAAGAGATGAAAAAAGATACTAACATTAATTTGAATGTATTTCAGAGCGGTTATTTATGGTTATAGTCATATCCTAGTATATCAGATTTGAATGTAATACAGAAATTCTATTCTATCTTGTCCGATAATCGAAATATTCGAAAATGAACTATAAATATTTACATTCCTACTGCGTTCCCCTGATGTAAAGGTACCAAGCAAACTGTTCTTCTCGATAAACGCAAGAGCCCATCATGTGACTTTAGAACTTACGCGGAATAATTTCTGATAAAATGCCCATTTTATTATTGCTATGACACAGAATCAAAACACGTATCCATTATCAAAGGACGCCGTCTACCTCAGTGATTATATGTGTCAAAATCTAGGTAACCACATATACACTTCCAAGAACGTGACGTAGTAAGTCGATCACGCGTCAGTAGACGAAGTTCAAGGACGAACTGTATTGCTGTCTACAGAAAGTTGCCGTGTTTGGATGAACGAATGTTCAGGCATTAGTTGATCAAATATTCAGTATTTAGAATTTGATTCACTTGTGTCATTCATCAATCTTTGCTTCTTATTGAATCATAACATCAGAAATATTTCAAGTATCACCGAATCTTGGACCACGATGTTGAGGTAAGTCATTTAAATATCGAAAGTTTTCGCGTTTTCCACGGCTATGCTCGACTTTTGCATTATTCTAATCACTAAGTACTTCCAGAAGAAATAGGGTTATTTTACAGAAGTTTATATAATAATACTGATTGATTTCATAAGTCTTAAGCGTTTAACAGTGTGTTAAAGTGAGTTTGTCGACAACGTTTCCGTACAGAAGATACTACTTCGAATCTAGCGAAAAACGTCGAACGTGCGTTGGGTTGAAACATTGTTAAGAGGGTATCGAGTTGGAATATTTCAATATTCTTATAATAAACATTAAAGAAGTGTATTAAAGAAGAACCTTTCAGTTATTCAATCCCAAAGTCGAGAAGGCAAGGCAATCACATTATCAGATTTTCTATAGGAACGGTTGCGAACTACATTTACTTACTTTGCAGTTCCCCGCGATTAACTGTTTGAATGTGAAATTTACTTTCCTTCTAATTGAAAAATCCATCTTTCTTAATTCATCATTACATCAATATCATATAAATGATAACTGGTTCGCATCTTTGAAACCTTCCTTTCCGTGTTCTGCTATTTCGGAAATTAGCAATTTCTCCAATAAATATCATCGAAATTAAAGAAGTTTAACATCTTAGCATCATCCGTCCAATGCTATTTTGTACATAGATTTTATTTGGATATGCTACTGAATCGACCCTACAGGAAATTTGGTAGTCCGACTTGCAGACCTACGACGATGTTATCTGTTTTTTCGTCTTCGGTCTGACTGCTATGCATAGTCAAAACTTGAGAATTTCGATGCGAAAAGAAATCGGCAAGTCATCCTTTTTTCTGACAAATTCCAGTCTCTTCAATCAAAAGATAAGTTACCCAGTCCCCTTGCCCGCTTTCGCTCTAAAAAATCCCCTGTAGGCCTGGTTTCACCTCTGTGTGCATGACAAAATTTCGTCGATCAGAGGAAAAGAGGTGAAACCAGACTTATATGGGATTTTTTAGGGGCAGGAGGACTGGGTGACTTATTTTTTGGTTGAAGAGACTGGAATTTGTCAAAAAAAAGGACAACTTGCCAATTTTTTTTCGCACCGAAATTCTCATGTTTTGCCTATGCATAGCAGTCAGACCGAAGACGATAAAAACAGATACAACCGTCGTAGGTTTGCAAGTCGGACTAGAAAGTTGGAGCCGCGCACTCTCTGTTATGTAAATGTAAAGATCTACCTTCAAGAAATTAAAGAGGGCGCTACTGAAATTATTTTTGGTGGCTCCGCTAAAAGCATCACTGATGAGAATTTAATATTCGGAACACGTGTCTGGTGCATGGAAATTGGGTTGGAATTTTCTTCAAGAAGGTATAGAGTTGGAACCCGTCGACATTATTGGTTAAATAAATACGCTTTTTAATAAAACAAATTAAACAAATTTGGAGTTGTTCACTCTCCAATAAAAAAAATCTGGCCTCACTTGTATCAAACATCTAAACTTGAGATATTCCTCAAATTTGAGTATTTTCTTCAATTTTTCTTGTATCAAACTTCCTCATCTTGAGATCTTCCTCAAAGATAAGGGACTCCTCAAAATTAACCTTGTATGAAAGAAATATTTAAGATTTTCCATATCTTGAGGAGATATTTCAATCAAATATTTGAGGGAGCTCCATACCTACCTCAACATAGTTTCATAATATTTTGCCTCGTGATCATTTATCGCCGTGAGTGCTCACGTCAGATATCTGGACAAAATTGAAGTTGATGCAACGGATGCAATAAAAAAATTGAAATGCATAATATATGCTTCTATGTAATATGAGTCATGAAACATAATCCTGCTGAAAGGGATCTGACATGTTCAAAATAAGGGTAAAATGAATTAATTGGTAACACATGTCTGCATCAGATAAAAGAAACATATATGCTTAAGGAAATTGCATTAGCATGTAAAGCTAGCTAAACTCGATAAAGGAAGAAAAAGTGCAAAAAAAATCTGCTGCCTAAAGGTTTCACACGCTTAAAGATTAAAGATGCGGAAGGGTTCCAGCTCTTGCTACATTTGGCTTCAACACTAACAATTTAGATTCAGCTTTACCATACTTATACTGCATTCCTAAAATGCATTATAATCCATACAAACAACGTTTCATCGCTGGTTCCTCAAAATGTTCTACCAAATCTTACTCACCAAACTTTTATCTGAAATCAAATCTGGGCTTTAAAAATATTGTATATTCTCGCAGTGGTATCAACCAGATGTGGATTTCAAAGGATTCGAAGGAGATTTTAGAACATCTGAAATCCACTTATTTTAGCGGAGTCCATTTGATCAAAGCCTTGGATTTTTCGACACTTGACACTACAATTCCACATTCTAAATTGAAAGAAAGACTCGCAAAAATTATAAGTAATGCGTTTACAAGTTAGAACGGCAATCGCAAATACAAATTTATTGTTGTTAACTATGACAAAACCTACTTTATAAAAGAAAGGTCCGATTCTGACAATAAGTACACTTAAACAGATATTATTCATATGTTAAACTTTCTGATCAAGAACATTTTTGTGGTGTTTGGAGGAAAGGTTTTCCAGCAAATTATCTGAATTCCAATGGGGACCAGTTGTGCCCCACTCCTTGCCGATATTTTCTTTTACTCATACGAAGCTGAATTCATTCAATCTTTGGTCTCTGAAGGGAGAATATACTTAGCTTCTGACTTCAACTTCACTTACAGCTACATAGACGATGTTTTGTCCATCAATAATCCAAAATTCGCGGATTACCTCAGCAGTATCTATCCCTCGGAACTTGAAGTCAAAGAAACTACAGAGACAAATAATTCAGCATCCTATTTGGACATAATGTTGTCCCACATGAACACCTCACTCTGACAAACGTGGCGACTTCAATTTCAGCATTACAAACTTTCATTTTTCTGAGAAGCAACACCCCTTCATCGCCTGCTTATGGTGTGTTCATATCTCAGTTGATACGCTATGCCAGAGCAAGTACGAAATATACGGATTTTGTTCTGAGAGCTAGGCGTCTTTCAGATAAGCTTCTCAGTCAGGGATATGTTTATGACCGACTGACATCGTCACTGAGGAAGTTCTGCGGTCGATATGGGGAACTCGTCATGCACTATGATGTCCCACTCTCCGGAATGGTGGAAGATGTTCTGTAATGGACAAAATGAACCATCCAACCAAAAATTGTACTCTATGTCTTCCGAAAAAGGGGTGGCCGAATGTGACAGTTCTGCCAAATTTAGGCGGCGGGTGTTGCATGCAGGCAGGAGATGCTTGCTCTTCCTGGACGCTTGGTCTCGCTCCCGTGTCGGGAGTTCGCTTCTTTTCATGTGATGGGGGTTTTTGCTTGTTAGCATTCGTTCCTGTTTTGTCCTGGTTTTGTGTGCCTTCGGTTTCAGGGTTGTCGGTTTTGTGCTGTACACGGGGATATGGTGATTGTTCATATTTGTCAGCTAAACCTTCTTGAAGAAAATTTCAAACCAACTTATTATGCACCATACACGTGTTTCGAATAATATTATAAAAATGCTCATCAGTGATGCTTCCAGTCAAAGTGCTTTTCATAAACCGCAGAAATTCATCTCACTAGCGCCCTCTGGATTTTATTTTTAGAATTTCAATTTGTGTATTTACTTTACAGAGAGTGCGCGGCACCAAAATTCCTGTAGGATCTATTCAGTAGTATATCCAAATAAAATCTATGTTTAAAACAGCATTGGAGGGATGATGTCATATTCAATGCTATGTATCATTTGTTCGCCCCCTTATAAACATCTTACATGTTCTGTTCTAAATCACCCCGTATAGTACCTCAAACAATTCACCCTAAACCTGTTTTACATGTCCATGTGAATTGAATCGAAGCGAGTCGTACTGACCGCTCACTTGGGCGTCGTCCTTTGCAATAAGCAGTCGCTTTCTTAATTGGAAATAGCAAAACTAGTATATATCAATTACCATCTGAGGTAAGTTTATTCAATGACAATTATAGATAATGACCATATCCCAATACATAAAACAAAATCGAATATTCAGAAAATCATAAACCGAATTATCATACAAAATCAGGATTAAACAAGAACCAGAGCAAACAAAGAAAACCCTCCAACATATGAAAAGAAGCGATTTCCCAATATTGGAGTGAGACAAGGTGCCCAGGAAGAGCCAGTATCTCCTTCTTGCATGCGACACCCGTCACATCAATTCGGAACAATTGTCAAATCCGGTTACTTCCATGTTAAAACCTAACTTCAAAAAATTAAAGGGGGCGCTACTGAAATTATTTTGGTGGCTCCGCTGAATGCATCACTGATGAGAATTAAATATTCGAAACACGTGTCTGGTGCATGTAAATTGGTTTGGAATTTTCTTCAAGAAGGTAGAGATTTGGAACCTTTCGACATAATCAATATAGAGACTTATTTCACGTTGCAGTGTGGAGCCGTTAAAATCGTTCCCCGTGGCCTGATGTTTGTCAAGAGTATTAATTACTTCTTTCCAGCTCTTTCACCTGAAAGAAGCTTTGTTTTGGCCTTTTATCAATGTGACATCACATATATTTTTTGCTATTTCGGAAACTAGCCATTTCACCCATAAATATCATCGAAATTAAAGGAGTTTAACATCTTAGCACCATCCCTCCAATGATATTTTGAACATAGATTTTATTTGGATATGCTACTGAATCGATCCTACAGGAAATTTGGAGCCGCGCACTTTCTGTAATGTAAATGTTAAAATCTAACTTCAAAAAATTAAAGAGGGCGCCACTGAAATTATAATATTGGTGGCTCCGCTTAAAGCATCACTGATGAGAATTTAGTATTCGAAACACGTGTCTGGTGCATGTAAATTGGTTTGGAATTTTTTTCAAGAAGGTAGAGAGTTGGATCCCTTCGACATTAGTCCCTTTCGGACGATACAAGTATATTCGGTGTTTGGATGGATCAAATGATCTAGGACATATTCTAATTCATTCTGTTTGTTTCACGCATTCTGATTGGTTCACAGGATTTCTACAAGCACGTATAACGACGATATACATGCCGCAAACCGACTCACTTGACATACTTTAAAATGTATCCCTACGTAAATTTGCACGTTAAAAGCTTTAGCGCACTTTTCGTGTATGACGTCATGCTTCCCTTTGTTCTTCGCTCCTGTGACGTCATACTGTGACGTAAAACTACAAGATATGAGCTTGTAAATGGCGTTCTCCACATGTAAACAACAGAGCAAGTAAGTTTATTATTGATTACACTTTGATTTTTCGCCATTGCTATAAATACGAAGCAGTTGTATTTCATATTTTGCAGCGCAATAATTTCTGTTGGTCGTTGTTAGTCCTCCGTAGCAACGTCACCTCTAAAGCGATACATGAGACCCTCTGATGGGTATAAGTTAAAATATGTCATATGAATTAGAATAGGGATAAGCGTACTGTGTTTTGTGGTTCCGACAGGTATATGTTGGATATACCGTTGGAAACATACGTTATACCGTCGGGGACAAGCCCCGACGGTATAACTGCGTTTCCAACAGTATATCCAACATATACCTGTCGGAACCACAAAACAAAGTACGTTTATCCCCTAAATATCATCCACCATTTCGGAAAGTGGGACATCATAGTGTATGACGAGTTCCCCATATCGACCATAGAACTTCCTCAGTGACGATGTTTGTCGGTCACAAACGTATCCCTGACTGAGAAGCTTATGTGAAAGACACCTAGCTCTCAGAACAAAAGCTGTGTATTTTGATATATGAACATATTCGTTAAAAATACATTTAATTCATTTTAAGTCAATCTTCCGTTCTGTATATTTTGTGCACTTCATGTGCAGTGAGATTTAAATCACACTTTGTATATATAAGTAAGTAAATCGAAATTTGTAGTATGTACGTGGTATTATAGTGAAGTATGTTCACTGAGTGTTCCGTATAGTACAAAAGACTATGATAAAATGAATGGCAGATTAAGATAAAAATAAAGTCCAAATTTCCTGTGTTATAGATACAACCCTGCAATTGCATAATTAGTCAATAGTTATGTATTTGCAATTTTGGTGTATATAGAGTGATTTGAATGTCCTATTTCCAACTGTAATACATAGACCAGGGAGAAAAATTAATTTTCCCTAGTTACACTCATTTATTATTTCTAGGGGTGGTCTGTTCTGTTTCATTTTTGGTCAAGCAATTTTCAATCAAAATAATTATTTGGCATTATATTTGAAAAAGTGAGAGGAATGAGATCAAGAAGATCCTGACGACAATCTTAATAGGACTCACAATAGTGCACCAAACGGAGCATCGACGGACCCCTAGCGAGCTAGAGGCGGGACCAGGTGCCCTGGAGGAGTATACATCCCCTGTTTGGCTAGCCGTACCCGCCGTCGATGTTCATGCAGGAAAAATGAGAACAATATCTAAAAACATTCCTCTCTGAGGTAATGTTTATATAGAAAGTGCTATGGTGACCAAGTCAGGGAAAATATTTAAAACACTTCCTGTCAAACGCCTCGCGGGGAACGTTTTTAAGAAGTTCACTATTTACTATGTGCATAGCAGGTGACCATTCTTTAGAATAGAGTATCCTTTTTATGTGTGGTCATTTCTATTTCAAGTTGCATAAGATTTGCTTCTCGGTTCGTATCTTTATGTCTTTGATTCTTGTAGATGTGGTTGTTTGATGTTCATTTTTTGCTTGTATTTTTACGTTTCATTAATACATCAACAATTTGCAGAGAAAATTAAAAATAATTTCATTAGGCGAGGATGAAGAAAAAAAAAAAATTAACAGACAGTGAAAAGTCAAACTCAACAAAAACATATACAATATCTTTGATATACAATTCAAGATTCAAGGCTTTATTCTCATAAACCAATATATAACAATGGTATTGAGAAAAGATGAACAATATTTAATAAAGTAATAATATGCAAGTGTTCAGGGTAAAGAATAATCGCATATAAATTGATTAATAATTATTATAATAGGCAAAATAGGCATATCATAAGGATGTAAATATCAAATTAGAATTATGACGGAGGACAAAGATTCTGTTAATATCCCTAATCAATTTTCTAAATTTTCTTAATGTCACAATGTTTGTATATTGAAATATTTTTTTCATTTAAACATGTTCCTTTTATTTCTATATTCGGGTATCAAATTTATTTTTCTCGACTGACGCAGAACTGGACATTGAAAGATGTAGTGAAACTCGTCCCCTAATTCCTTTTTACCACATGAATTACATTTTCTCATTTCTTTCTATGTAAATTCATCTTCCTGATTTTTTAGGTAATTTATTTTCAGATGTGCGAAATTTGCAAATTATATTTCTTTCTTTTTTACCCAATAAATCAAAATATTCTTCAAATTCTAATGCTTCTTTTCAAAGGTAGGCAGCATAACCATCGAAAATGCGTCAGAATCATCAAACGCCTTTTATACCGTGGATATGATCCTAATGTCGCCAGACGGACACTAGGCTTGGTACTTGACCAATCTAAAGTCTTGTACAAGCGCAACCTTGAGACTTGCACTCTGACTGACTGTGACGACGGGACTCCATGACGGGCCCTGTCCAAACCTTTTTAGAGAAGACAGGGCCCCGACCACCCGTCCTCTCTGAATGTCAGTCGGACTCCTCGGGTGATTACATACATGAGCTCGCTACAGCCGGCAGAGCACGGACTGTATTATGCATGCCCTCTTTTTATATTCATTTAAATATTCATCTGTGTCTCTGGGGCCTCTGCGTTTCGCGGTCTTGTTTGTGTGATGTCATCTAACAGTGAGGAGGTTGTTTTACACCACGATTGTACGTTCTTCGAGACCTCTGGGTAATTGGAGAAGTGAGAGGGTTGTGCGCACGTAATCCAGGATAACCACACCATTTGCAACTTGCGTGACAGATGGCCGTCCAAAGTCGGCACCGGTTACCCATTGGTCTCGTCGGTTTATGTGTAGTCTTTTGTGTTTGATGTTTACATGTCGTGTGTATCTTTTCCGTCTCGTGCTGTACTCGTCTTTTGTGTTTTTGCATCGGGTGTTTTGTTGTTTTACTGTTGATGCTGCATCGGGGTCTTGTTGGAGATCTCCTCCCTTCTTTTTAAATGCGCGATATGTTATGCTTTCTTGGAGAATTAAATATCTCACTTGTCCATAATTGGGCAAATTGGTCGTATATACTTGTCTTAATCGTTTCTTTTAGCATGTCTTTTTATATTATTTTTTTCAAAAAATGAGTAACTTAATCCATTTTTATCTAATACATCTTTCACATTCAATTACCATTTAGATCTAATAGAATTTAACAGAATCATTGTTAAATTAATTTATCACAGCATAAGAGAATTTATATTTTCTAATCATATATATATATATTTTATTGAAACGAATTGTCTTTTCTTGAATAACTCTTCAATGTTGAATAAAACCGCGCGCACTTGCTGTCACGGTCACTTTGATTCCAGTTTTCGTTCACCCACTCTCCCTCCCTATTTTAAGGACCTGGTACTGCCTTTGATTTATATTTTCAGATTTAAGGCTGAATATCCAAGGAAGAATCGTCATGGCTGTGTGATATTGGACTCTTTAGCACATGGACAATGCATTTGGTATTTTCAGTTTTAATTGTTATATGCATGTAGGATATCTGATCCCAGGATTCTACATGAGTATGTATGAGTTAAAGAAGATCCTGACAATAATCTCAACAGCACTCACAATAGAGCACCAAATTGAGCATCGACGGACCCCTAGCAAGCTAGAGGTGGGACCAGGTATATATATTAGCTATGGCATATTTTCTGGCTCTCATCATCAACGAAAAACTTCATTTTACCTAAAATTATTTTCCAAATTTATCCTTTTATATGAGCATCTGATCCCCGGGTTCTATGAAAGGATTATCAAATTTATTTAAGGATGCCATATAAGTTGCAATTGGAAACTTGGCTCCTTCATTGATCATTCTGCAGCCATGGCCAATATATCCAAACATTATCAACAAATTAGATAATAATATGATTAATTAAACTTATAAAAATCAACTGATTTTACTTCAGTTTTGAAAAAAGCATCGTCTGTCATAAACAAAATACATGGTTAGTCTGTCAGTCAGCAGGTCTATCATTGTGAAAAAGTACACGCTGTCCGTCAGTCTGTCACTATCAATAGTACATATCATAATAGCTGCAGTCAAAACAAGTACACACTAATGTGATTACATGAAATAACAAACACATTTGTTGCGATCTACTCTTATGTCTGCTATAAATTCGCCAGAAACATATTTCTGATAAGAAATCCTATATAAATTGTGGAAAATTTCTCACTATTTTTGCATTCACTAATTCAGCCCAAAAGTTTACAATTCTTTGCGTAATTAAAGTTGAAAATGGATATGTACCTAATTCTCCGTTAACCATATAATTAGGGGTACTACGCTTTAGATTTAATAACAATTTACGAAACTTCAAATGTACTTACCAAAATTTCGGTATTGCTTGAACCCAATATTTCGCACCCATACAAGAAAATAGGAGTGACGATTTCTTTTAAATAAATGATACTGACAGGTTTTTGTGAAATTTCGTACATTAATTTCGTTCCTTTTTTTCTTTATTTTTATAGTGTTTAGGAAAGAACCACCCCACGAAAAAGTAACACCAAAGTAATTTAATTCTTAAACGACTTCTAATGCTTCATTATTTATCTTAAAATCGTATGTTGGTAATCGACCTTATGAAAATATTTCAATTTTTTTGTTATTTCAGTATTTATTTTTGATTTCCATATTTGACAATAATCAATAAATATATTTATTTCCCCCTGTAATTGATCAGGATTATCAGTCTGCATAGAACATTATAAAAAGCTTGGGATAGATATTTAAATTGTCTTCAATTTCCTGAGTTATGCAGTCTAAGTTTGTAATATCATTTAGATATAGAGAGAAAAGGAGGGGGTAAATTTCCCCTTACCTAAAGCGGTTTTGATATTAGAAATAATCTGATAGCTCCCCTTTAAATTATATTCTAGATTTAATTCTCTTGTACATATTTAGTATAATATTATACAAATAAGGACTTGGTCGAGGTCATTATGCTAGTTTAATGACCCGATGAGTTTTGTTATATCGACCGAGGCCGAAGGCAAAGAATGTTTGACTCCTTATTTCCTGTAGGGTCGAAGTTATTAATATGAAATATCAATAACTATTACATGTATCTATATGTTTCAAATCTTCCCAGTACACACCACCACATTCTACTATGCAAAAGTAAAAATTGTTCCCTCTGTTAATTATCATTCCCTTTCCGCAGATAAATCTACATGAAGGCGGTTTTGTTTCCGGTCGGATTGGAATGTTATAGAAGACAAACGTCTTCAAATTCAATAGCATTATTTAGGAACAGTTAGATTTGCAACATGGACCAGACATGCACGTTTCGTATACTTAACCTTCGTCAGTGATCCTCAACCTGAACTATGTCATATCACCAAAGAGTGTAAAATGTTAAACGTCTTCAAATCCAATAGCATCATTTAGAACAAATGAATTTGCAGCATGGACCAAACATGCACGTTTCATGAACTTAAGGTCAGGGTGGCGACTTTAATAGAAATGAGGTAGAAGATGGATAGGTTCATATGTAGAGGAACATCTCCTCGAACCATTCAGACCAAACAATCAAAACTTGACCGTCTCGTTTTTTGGCTATAAACGTCCATTTTTCTTCTATTTTAACATGTTTGTCATTTTAGAGAATACCACATCATTACTTTACATACCTCTGAAATGCATGAAATCTTAAAATTCATATATATCCTTATTTTTCAAGATTCTTATACCTTGTGGATGAATTAAAGGCTACTTTGAGAAATTCTGATAAAATAATCAGTTCTAAGGAGAGTATTTTCTTATAAAAATATGTTGCTGGTTGCCATTATTTTTATTTATAGCTAGCAGGTCGCCAGGTACACAATTTTTTTTTCTAAATATATATCTATGGTATTGCTTTATCATAAAGCAGTCAAATCAATATGTACCCGAATTAGTTTTTGAGCAAAATGACTGTTTCTATAAATAGCACACTAATCTATGCAAAAAATAATCATTTTGACCCCCCAAAGTAGAGTTTAACTTGAAGTTCGAATGTCTAATTATCTAATTTAAAAGAGTATAAGGGATAGTAAATATTCTGATGTTGGAATCTTTTCTGTTATAAAATTTCTTGAGATTTCTTAAACATGGGTCCTGTAGCATCATATCCCACCAATTCTGCTACGAATTTTGGTACATTTTTGGAAAATAATAATTATGATACTTTTTGGCCATATTACAAATTGTTTAAACTGAGGATCACTGACGAGGGTTTAGTATCCGAAACGTGCATGTCTGGTCCATGCTGTAAATTTATCAGGTTTGAAACAATGCTATTGAATTTAAAGACGTTTAACATTTGGTAGCAGAACGCATGCGAAAATGCCAAATTTATCCTATTTTCATAGAAAAATATGCATTTTTTCCAAAAATGTTCATTCAGCAGTGACATTTTTTAGAAGTATTATTTTTTTCTAAAATAATGTAACAATCTGAGCTTATACCATGTATCGTTTATGTCGGCTTCAAATATTATGTGATATGAAAATAGAGTTATCTCTCTGTAGTCGCAACCATAACCTTAACCCTCGTCAGTGATCATAAATCTAAACAATGTAATATGGCCAAAGAGTATGAAAATTATGATGTCCAAAAGTGTACCGAAAGACGTACCTGGATGGATGGGATATGATGCTACAGAAATGATTTTAGAAATTTTAAGAAATTTGGTAACAGTCATTTTCGAATGTGTTGAAGAGACAGACGATCAACCGAAGTTGATCGAACTTGCCTGCATGTGCCCTCGGGGACTCCTGGTCCACCAGTAGTGACGTCTCGCCAAGAAAGTTCAAATGTTAAACTTCTTCAAATTCAGTAGCTACATTTAGAACAAATAAAGTTGCAGCATGGACCAGACATGCACGTTTCGCGTACATGACCAGTCAGTTCCACGACGGAAAACCATCCGTACTCAAAAATATGGCAATTGGATTGATATTCCATCCTCTCCCAGTGGGTCGAAAAACCATCCTCTTTTACTGATGGAAACATAGGATGGTTTTTCCACCCACTGGGATGAAAGAAAATCCATTAATTATCAAATCTTTCGTGATCATGGTGATACCCTGCATGTGCGACATGACTCAGAATTAGCTGCCGAAATTTATATATCTATTAAGCTATGCACATGCACTTTTATAGTAGTATAATGAACGTTAAGTCACAGAGCAAATGTCCCCATTCCCCCTTTCAATCAACATACTTTAAACCACCTCTGCTTCGTTTCACAATGTCCTTAGAATCAATCTACCGAATATATTATACACAAAATGAGAGGAAGGACGAAATCGAATCGACAGCGGTCGCTGTAGAAAATTTATTGGAAAGAGGAGAAGGGAGGGTGTTAAACCATTTCGTTTCATGTAATGGGAATCTTTTGCTATTGTTTTTTCATTCTTTATCAGGGTCAGGGATTTCTTTATTATAAACCTCAAAGAGGTACCTATCAGTTATTCAGTATCAAAATCGAGAAGAAGACGCCCAGGGAGAGTCAACGTCTCCTGATTGCATACAACACCCGTCGGAACAGCTCCAGCGCAACTTTTATTTTCTTTTTATATATATGCAATGCATGTATACACCATTAACACATAATCATACTGTTGCATATAGAGAATAAGAGTCTTAATTTGTGTTTTGTTACGGGTATACAACACACAGCAAGTGTATTTATCGTACATGTAATGCGCGTTAGCACATTTCATGCGATAAATGCACTTGCTGTGTGTTGTATACCCATAACAAAACATAAAATTATGACATTTATTCTATATATATGCACCATAGTTGTCTATTTCATTCTAGTTTTCTGAAATCGCGTTTTCTATGTAAAAGGGTGACGTTAAAATTCAGGTCACCGCGGGCTCAGTTTGCAGGTTAGAACAGCCGACGCGGCATGCTTCTTTAGATCTTATGCATTGTGACGTCACGAGTGTTAATACACGAATTGCAGCACGTTTCTTTCAATAGTAACATCTCAGGGAATTACATTGGTTGTGCATATATATAGTTTGAAATATTTGTTTTTGAATATTTCTCAGCTACGAATCTCTCTCTCTCTCTCTCTCTCTCTCTCTCTCTCTCTCTCTCTCTCTCTCTCTCTCATAAACAATATAATGTAAGTATTTGGTATGAAGATAAAAGAAGAACTTTTTTAAGCAATTTAGGTTTTGGCTCTATCTTCAAAACTATTTTCTTAATCTTGCCAAATTAAACTTAAAAGTGTGATTTTTTTTCTCCTTCTGTAAAATATTTTTTCTTTATCATAGTAGATTCTTAGAAATTTCTCCAAAACTGACGAACATGGCTTTTGACATTGTTTAGAGCCATTAAAGATGTTTTTTGTCTATAGAAAATGTATAATTAAATTAAAAGCAATGTGAGGTGAAGAATGATTTTTTCCAAAAAGAATATCTTTCATAGTAAAAGTTTTGAATAGAATAGAGATATTCTTAAGAAAATTTAATAGCTGTTCCCACAATACTTCTATCATTGGACAGTCATAAAAACATGTAATATAGTTTCATTTGCTTTATGGAAAGTTGTCAAATTCGGTCATTGTCTGGATGTAGATATCGATGTACATGTATGCATCTGGTGAGTATTTCTTGTTTGGTGATGATGAAACACAGGAAGGGATCTCCAACAATGACAGCTATTCACTTGCAATACAGAATGTCAGTGATCATTCTGGAAAGGGGGATCTAATATGTTTTTATTATATGTCCAAGTACAAAGCGGATCTGTTGCTCTCGGTTGATTCTTTGATCTCTATTTCATGAGGATAGATTTCATGTAGATGTAAGGTTCGGATTATTGATAAACAACACGTCATTTATGTAAATTATGACGCATTCAACATTGCAATAAGTGATAAAAAAATGTACCATTTCTTTAACAAACACATTTTTATCGAAATTAAAGTGCACATTTGAGGGGTAAGCGCAGCTACTCCCTTGGCTTTTTTGCACATTGTATGTCTTGTTGTTACATGTTCCTTCGCTTCGTTCATTCAAGTTTATAAATTTAAAACTGCCTTCTTTGTAAAATTATTTTACTTTGTTCAATGCCATTGAACATACAATTGAACATACATGTGCCCACATGCAATTGATTTGATAACAAGGTGTTTAATTTATTCATATTTCACACTAGTGAGCGGATGTGTGTGTATTCGAAAACATTTATCAGAGACATGCGTTTATCATTGCTCAGTGTTAAGCCCTGGTCACAAACCGCCGTGCGTGCTCTTTCAACGTGCACTACGTTCTTTTTCTGAAGACACAAAGAAGGAATAGTACGGAAGGAGCGCGTCAACGCACATCGCACGCATGGTTATATGGATGGTTACATGCATCATATATTGCGGAAAAATTAAGTTAGTAGTATGTACTGACAACTTGGGTGGAGTTTGCTTACAACATATTTTCTCCGTACGTCTTTTATATTATTGTAAGAAGCCTAATTTACACATACTGCTTACGTACGAGTTCCTTATTTCCTTGTGTCGAAGGTGCGTTATACGTACTTGCAATGTACTTACAACATGTGCGTCGTATATTTTGATGAATCCACAAACAGGACGCCGAGAAAGTTCTGTATGCAATTAAACTGCTACGTCCTGTCTGAGTGTTTACAAATCCATAAGGAGACCGTTAGGGATACTTACTGATAACGCACAGACACTGTACGGATACCAATGGCTTGCCTACGTTTTTTGCACGTAAACAACACGTACTTGCATTTACGGTGGTTTGTGACCATCGCAAAAAGGCAGAAAATATTAATATCAAATCGATTGAATGTTAGAGCAGATTCATCTGTTCTTAATTGATGTTATTGAATTTGAAGACGTCAGCATGGACCAGGCATGCACGTTTTCGGGTACTAAATCCTCGTCAGTGATCCAAAATCTAAACAATGTAATATGGCCAAAGAGTATGAAATTTATTATGTCCAAAAGTGTACCGAAAAAAAAACGTAGCAGGATTGATGGGATATGATGCTACGGGACCCACGTTTTAGAAATTTCAAGATATTGGTAACATATATTTTCGAATGCGAAGTTGATCGAACTTGGCTACATGTGCCCTCGGGTACTCCTGGTCCACCAACAGTTCCACTCCCCAAACTCATCCGACAGATTTCACTGAATGAGGTAATCGATTATATATTCACCTATAAACATTTATTCAAACATCTGCCTCGTATAATCTTTTTTCATTTGTTGATATTTATACGGAAAATGTAATAAATATTAAGGTCTTTGTTTACCTTATTTTTGAAGTGTATTAGACGTTGCTAATACATCATTATGCAATTCAATAAGAGGCTTTGCATTTTATTACAAAATATTCTTTAAACCTTGACATGTCCGATTTTCTTTTTGACATTTGGTGTATAATTAGTTCAATACCCTCATATACATGCCTTATGCCATTTGACTAGCAAAAACTGGTATTATCACGCATTTACACAATGGGATCTCAGAATGAATTTAAATATGATTCATGCATAAACTCTTTCCAACATTGTCAAAGAAAACTGGGATCATATTCTGTCCAAAATGAAATACTAGTACTACCTTTGTCGTAGTTCCAAGCATAGATTTTAAATGGCTATCATTGTTCAAAATTCTATTGTAATATTTTTTTTTATAAATGTTCTAACCAGGATTCCTTAGTTTTATTAAACAAATAAAAATGTATGAGTAGATATTTTTCAAGAGGGAGGTAGTAATATGCCAAAAGGCCCCCCAAAAAGAGAAAAGGATATACATAAATGAAATAAGGTACCTGGAGATTTCATTATTACACGTACATGCTTCATATCACACAAACCAATATTGTTAATCAAGATGTCAATCATTGTCATCTTCTGAGTATCCCCAAGTGTATAAAATAAGAGGGGATCTCCAACAGTACTCAGCAAAACACACCATGCAAAACACACTATGCAAAAAAATAGAGAAGACTTATGTTCTTCGAGACCTCTGTGTGACAGGAAAAGTTTTGTCTGCATGTTATCCGCATAATCACACAAATGATACTAGCCTGGCATAAGGCCCTTCTAAGTCGGTACCGGTTGTCCATTTGTCTCGTTGGTTTATGTGTAATCTTTTGTGTTTAGTGTTTTGATGACGTATTTCCTGCTCATTGTCCCTTTTGTGTCTCTTGCAATGAGTGTCTTCTCCGGTTTTTCTGTGGATGTTGCAACCGAGTCTTAATGGAGATCCCTTTCATTTTTGAGATCGCTACAGTCTGCGGAGCACGAAATGTATTTCGTTGCCCCCTTTTGATATCCATTTACATATTCATCTGTGTTCCTTTGGCCTCTGCGTTTTGCTGTACTGGTGTCGGAACAGTTTCCGGACGATTTTGAAGGTTTTTCGGGGATAACTCCTCAGTCCATCAATGGAAAACATTCAAATTTCTCTCAAATAATGCTATGCCCTTTCCGAAGATACTCATGTTGAAAGAAAATATTTAATATCTCAAGAAATGTGGTTTTTAGAGCGATTTTATGACCCTATATTTTGGCCATTTTTCGCAAATCAATGGAACAGTTTCCGGACACCTGATTTTAAATCTGCCAATCTCGATCAATTTCAGCCAAAACTGGATGATTTTTGGGTATTGCTTTCTTCAATCTTTTCTACAAATGACTATGTAAAAATAATTTTGAAAATAGAACCGAAACTTCTCAAATCGCGTGGATAAAAATAGTATGGTTCTCGGCGACTTCCCCCGGTGCGCGATATTACACGGGGCAGAAAAGGGTAAAAAGGTGGAGTTATAAAAGCAATTTAGATGCAAAATTTTGTTAAAATGATTCGTGATTTGAATTCTGCATTTAAAAATCTACAAAATTGTCACGAAATTTTGAAAATAATTTCCTTCAAAGTACTTGAAAAGGGCGACTGTCCGGAAACTGTTACTGTCCGGAAACTGTTCTGACACCAGTACCGTTTGTATGTTCATCTTATAGTGAGGAAATTATTTAACACTACAATCATGCGTCATTCCAGTCCTCAGTGTGACCGAAAAATAGGGAGGTTTGTGAGCACATTATCAGGTTAAGCACACCAATGCTACTTACCTGGCAAATGACCGACCTAAGCCGGTATTTGTTGCCCATTAGTCTCGTTGGTTTCAGTGTTGTATTTTTTGTTTTAATGTCGAATTTGGTGTTCCATGTCCGTTTTGCGTCTCTAGCTTTGTGTGTATTTGGGATTTTTCATGATTTGCTTTGGATGCTGCAACCGAGTCTTGCTGGAGATCCCTTTCATTTTTGATTGTAAAGGTGATCTTTTATTCAACTTGAAAAAGATATTCTCCACTTTACCATTGCAATGCATATTTGATGGTTTTAAAAATGAACATGATATCTCTTATTAATGTCATTACAAGAACAATAGTAATATATATGTCCCACGTGATTACGGAATAGGTGTAAACGTTGTTGTTTTGTCTCCCGATAGAAAAACTGTTTAGAATTAAAGAGAAAGAAGAAAAACATAATTTCATAGAATTTGAGAAGAAACTGAACATGATGTTTAAATGTTTAATATCGAATTAGTTGAAGTTTGAAATAATAAGGTGTTTAATTTGTTCATATTTCCAACTAGCGAGCGGATGTGTGTGTATTGGAAAATATTTATCAGGGACATACGTACATCACTGCTAAGAGTTAAGCCCTGGTCACAATCCGTCGTGCGTGCTTTTGAACGTGCGCTACATTTTGCTGAAGACACAAAGAAGGAATAGTTCCGAAGTAGTGCGTCAACGGAAGTCGCACAAACGGTTATGTGGGTGGTTACATGCATTATATGTTGTACAAAAAGTAAGTTGGTGGTACATGTATGTACTGACAACTTGCGTGCAACTTACTTACATGTACAAAGTATTCTCTCCATACGTCTTCTACGCTAGTGTAAGGAGGCTAATTTACACGTACTGCGTATGTACGGGTTCCTCACTTACTTGCGTCGAAAGTGCGTTGTACGTACTTGCAATGTACATACAACGTGTGTGTCGTACGTCTTGATGAACCCACAAACAGGACGAAGCGAAAGTTCTGTATGCACTAAAATTGCTACGTCCTGTCTGAGTGTTTACAAATTCGTAAGGAGGCTGTTCGGGATGGGTACTGATTACCCTCAGACACCGTACAGATACCAATGATTTGCCTACGTTTTTTCACGTAGACAAGACGTACTTGCACGAACGGCGGGTTGTGACCATCGCTTTAAGGGAGAAAATGTTAAATCGATTGAAAGTCGCCCGACAGATTTCACTGAACGAGGAAATCGATTATATTATTATTACCTATAAACATTTATTCAAGCATCAGCTTCGTATAATCTTTCCTTTCATTTGTTGATATTGAGACGGAAAAAAATATTAAGGTCTTTGTTCACCTTACTTTTGAAGTGTATTAGACGTTGCTAATACATCATTATGCAATTCAGTAAGAGGCTTAGCATTTTATTACCAAAAGGTTCTATAAACCTGTAATTGAAATTTGTCATATAAAATTAGTTCAATATCCTCATATACATTCCTTATGTCATTGGTATTATCACGAATTCACACAGTGGGTTCACGGAATACATTTAATTATGATTCATGCATAAACTCTTTCTAACATCGTCAAAGAAAACTGGGTCATATTCTGTCCAAAATGAAATACTAGTACTACATGTGTTGTAGTTCCAAGCATAGATTTGAAATGGATATCAAATTTCTATTTAAATATTGCTCTATCAATGTTTCATTCTAACCAGGATTCCTTAGTTTTATTAAACAAATAAAAATGTATGAGTACTAGATACTTTGCAAGAGGGACGTAGTAATACGCTAAAAGGCAAAAAAAAAATGTATATAAATAAAATAAGGTACCTGGAGATTTTTCATCTTCATTGTATACTCAAGTGTATAAAAGAAAAAGGGGATCTCAAACAATATTCGATACTCAGCAAAGCACTAAAACACACCAGGCAAAAGAAAGGAGGGGATTTCCAACAACACTAGGTTGCAGCACCCACAGCAAAATCCCTAAACACCCAATGCAAAAAACACAGAACAGATACACACAGAAAGAGACGCAAAAGGGACAAGGAACACCAACTCACACCATAGAAACATTAAACATAAAAGACCACACATAATCATACGAGACCTATTGGCAACCTGTGCGGACTTAGGACGGCCATCTGCCACGTAAATAGCAGACGGTGTGGTTATCCTGGATTACGTGTGCACAACCCTCCCGCTATTCCGATTTTCCAGAGGTCTCGAAGAACGCACGATTTTAGTGTAAAACAACCTCCTCACTGTTAGATGAATACACACAAACAAGACCGTAAAACACAGGGGTCCAAGCAACACAGATGAATATGTAAATGGATATAAAAAATGGGAACGTGCGTAATACAGTCCGTGTTCTGCCGGCTGTAACGAGCTCATATATGTTATCAACCGACAAGTCCGACTGACATTCAGAGAGGACGGGTGGTCGGGGCCCTATCTTCTCTAAAGAGGTTTGGACAGGGCCCGTCATGGATACCCGTCGTCACAGTCAGTCAGCGTGCAAGTCTTAAGAATGCACTCGTACAAGACTGTAGATTGGTCAAGTACCAAGCTTAGTGTCCGTCTGGTGACATTAGGACAGATCCACGGTATAAAAAGGCGTTTGATGACTCTGACGTATTTTCGATTCTTATGTTGTCTACCTTTGATCCTTTTCATTTTGTTAATTATGTCACCATAAAATGCAGGTTGCTTAAACACAGAGTAGACATATGTTCTTCGAGAATAAGAAGTAACTTGGTCCAGATATGAATCTTCTGTCAGGTTGGATAAATGATTCAAAATAACACCGATTTTTTGGCGTCAAAATAGGCAAATAAATCAATGGAAAACGATTTTTTTTTACTACAACATTGTCCCCCTTCGGTTCAGAATGCCACTTCCACCAAAGGTGTTTATTAATATAACACATTTTCTGGCCAAGTGGGTTTTAAGCCAAGAGGAAGGGGAAACAATGTCCCAAAGGCGAAAAACAAAAAAGGGGAATCGATGACTATTTTACAATCAGTCTTCAGAGCGATAAAATATATTTTTCTCTTTTAAAATTACACTTGGTCTAGACATGATCAAACCATGAATCAACTATATTTGTCAATGTTTTAATGGAAGCGAGTCTATCATGCTTAGCAATTAAAATTTAGCTGGTTACAACAGTCACATATGCCCTTGCTGCCGAGCCATGATCATTTATTGCTTATAAAATAGGTACCCTAATATAACCTACTTTTCTCCGTAGAAGACCGAATGCGAACATGTGTAAGCACTTATTTGCATAAGACTAGTACTGTAGCAAAATATGGCACACGGGCAACACAAGGCACGAAAAGGAATCGACAATCGCTGTTATCAAAATCTAAGAAGAGAATGTATTAAACGATAAAAGAAAAGAAATAGTATTTCACTTGACATTGGACAGATATAGACCTTAGAGGACAACATTGAAAGTGAAGTCGGAGGAGAAATAAGCCAAAGGGAGCTACAGTACAGTGTACATTTACATAAGTAGATTGTTGTTTTTGTATTTATGAGATGTATAGATATAAGTTTGATTTGTATATACATGTATAATGCACAGCATTTTTAAATGTGTTTACATACTATATATATTCACAGTCTATATCAAATATTAAAAATGGATCTTAAAATCATAGCTTTGTAAACAAACGCACATGTACATAGCAGACTTAACTTACCTTCCATTCAAGCCACCATACACGCTGTAAGTCATTCGAAAGTGTTCGATTGTCCAAGTTAGACATGGTTATTTGAAAAGACAGCGAATAAGCAAATGTTTACACGCGGTTTACTACATGTTTTGTAGTAATCTCACTATGTCAGATTCAATCAAGCGATTAGCGTGTTCACTCTGACCTTAGTATACGTGACATATTTCTACATACTGTATATGCAAATAAGAAGTTGTGAAGTTTACCGAAATCGTGTGTAACAGAGAATGAAAACGTCTTAAAAATACTGAGAGATGATTTGATGTGACAGTTCTACCGAATTGAAGCGGCGGGTGTTGCATGCAAGCAGGAGATGCTTACTCTTCCTTGGCATGGTCTCACTCCCATATCGAGAGTTCGCTTCTTTTCAGGGTGTGGAGGTTTTTGTTTATTTTCTTTGGTTCCTGTTTTATCCTGATTTTGTATGCCTTCGGTTTCTGATTTTCTGAATTATCGATTTTGTGCTGTATACAGGGATATGGTCATTATCCATATTTGTCATTATGCAAGTAATATGTAGATATTCAAATGGTAGTATTCAAAACCCATTCACGATAAAACTTCGTTATGGACAGTTTGAACCCTGCGAAACCATTTGGTACTTAAATGTCATGTAACAATCTATTTAGCGTGTGTTTGTCGGGATCTTCTTTAATTCAAATATTCAAAGGTTAGGAAGGAAAGAAACGAGGAAAATTTTTTTTTATACAGTGTGTATTTCGCGCCTGTAAGCTTCTTAATATTATGTGGCTGATAAATACGAAATATATGTACATATCAGGTAAATATGTATCTTTTCGTCATTATGATAGCCATTCAATTGCAATCCGGAAAAGGAGGAAAGACGGTGGTTTTTCATATGAAAAATATGGAACATGATTTTTTTAAAAAGAAATACTGTTTCTATCTTAAGAAACCAGAAAATACCCAAGTCTTGAATGTCATTTAATATCGCTATTTCCGATAATTAATAGTTATTTCAATTTTTATACGTCCATCTTTACGGGACGTATTGTGGTATAGCATTTTCCGTCTGTCTCTCAGCCTATTGGACGCAAAAACTTATACATGTATATGAGTCAACGGATTTTCATTTTATTAACATCTCAGTTTTCTTTCAAAAATGGTAATAGAAGATACAAATACCTCGTAATTGGGCGGGAGAATACTTATTTCGTGAAGGAACACTCTGATTCAAACAAAAAGTATACCGAAGACGATATCATCCGGATGCCTGAGTTTTTGATTGACAACATTTTTAGTGTTTGGAGGAACCGTATTCCAACAGATAGTCGGCATCCCCATGGGTACCAATTGCGTCCCACTGCTTATATTCATACGAAGCTGACTTCATCCAGACCTTGATCTCGACTGGGCGAAAGCACCTCGCATCTCAGTTCAATTTCACCTTCAGATACTTAGAATATGTGTTTTCCATCAATAATCCAAACTTTGCGGATCATCTACATGAAATCTATACTCATAAACTAGAGATCAAGGAAACAACAGAGAGTGACAGATCCGCTTCGTACTTGGATATACTTCTATCTTTTGACCCAAACGGTCATTTGAACACCTCACTGTATGGAAAGCGTGACGATTTAAGCTTCCACAAAACTAACTTCCCTTTCATGAGTAGCAACATTCCGTCTTCTCCTGCTTATGGCGTTTTGTTTCTAAGCTGATACGGTACGCCAGGGCATGTTCCAAAAATGAAGATTTCATCTTTAGATCAAAACGGCTTGGGTTATATCACTCAACGGCTGAAATCATCATTAAGGAAGTTCTTCGGTCGCTACGGGGATATAATAAAAGCATATTATACCCCCCTTTCAAGAATGATCAGTGACATTCTATATTGTTATTGAATGGCTGTAGCCATCACCAAAAAAGACATACTTAGCTGATCTGTATATCAACCACAGAATTTGACAGGTTTCCATGAAGCTGTTTTGACGGGTGTAACTTGCAATCAGGAGATGCGAACTCTCCCCGGGCACCTGGTCTCTCTTCGGAGTGTTGTTCATTCCGGTGTTCGCAGCCTTTCCAATGGGGATTCTCACGATTTGGCCTTTCCTTCTCTAATTTGAGACTGAGTAAGTGTTAGGTACTTCTTTGATGTTTATAATTATACTTTGATTATACTGTTTAGTGGAAGCCGCCTTTCGATTTCCAAGTTTATCTGATATGTCGCTACGGAATTATGGGACTGGGATTTTAATTCTTAAATAGTTGACAATTCTATGAAAATCTAGGTTTGAGTGAAATAATTTGAGAAATATACATCAAGGAACAAGGATGTTCTATCGCAAATGTAACTGGGGTTTTTTTTGGAATAATTGAGAAAGTATGTGTAATAGGAGGGGGTGTATATACATGACAAATATGGATAATGACCATATATCCCTGTAAAAAGCACCAAATCGATAATTCAGAAACCGAAGGCATACAAAATCAGGATAAAACAAGAACCAAAGCAAACAAACAATTCGGTAGGACTGTCATATCCGGTTACTTCCATTTAGGAAGATATAGAGTACAATCTTTGGTTGGATGGTTCAAATGGTCTATGACAGAATATCATCCACCATTCTGAAGAGTAGGACATCATAGTGTATGATGAGTTCCCCATATCGACAGTAGAACTTCCTCAGTGACGATGTTAGTCGGTCACAAACATATCCCTGACTGAGAAGCTTATCTGAAAGACACCTAGCTCTCAGAACAAAATCCGTATATAAGGTACTTGCTCTGGCATACCGTATCAGCTGAGATATAAGCACGCCATAAGCAGGCGATGAAGGGATATTGCTGCTCAGAAAAAGAAAGTTTGTTATGCTGAAATTGAAGTCGTTACGTTTGTCATAGAGTGAGGTGTTCATGTTACCATCAGTGTCGAGGACAACATTTTGTCCAAATAGGATGCTGAATTATCTGTCTCTGTAATACATGTTAAGAGAATTGCAAGTATAGCCGCATTGTACACAATCGTCAGACGATGGAGAGGAAGTTGTTTTTCGATTTTCAGGTTCATCCGAGTATTCTTTACGGAGTTATGGGTTTTCATTTTTTGTACTCTGAAAATAAATTCCCAACAGGCGTTTCTTGCTGCAATAGATGCGTTTAATTTTTCTTAATTTTATTTAGAATTTTGACAAACAACGAAATCAGACAAACAACGTAAACAATAGAAAGGGAACAACGGAGATACAACAGCCCTATAACTTTCAGTTCACACACCAAATCATGAAAATCACTTACAAGGATTAAGTGCCCTCAACGTGTATGTCTGGTCTATGTTTGCTTATTTATCTTTGCTTAAGTGATGCCATTGATTTTAAGACGTAACATGAGTACATGTTCCGCTTGGTGAGTGTGACTGCTAGTGGACAAAAAGTCCCCGAAGGCACGGGAAACCAAGTCTGATCATTCCTTCAAACGCATTTGCAAAATTTCTGTTCACAAAATTTTCTCAACATTTTCTTCCCATCCTG
This sequence comes from Pinctada fucata, assembly GCA_028142955.1. Lineage (NCBI taxonomy): Eukaryota > Metazoa > Mollusca > Bivalvia > Pterioida > Pteriidae > Pinctada > Pinctada fucata. Next base: position 72,266,546 of record AP027104.1, on the reverse strand, counting down.
CTAGGACCACAGACGAGGGTTAAGTTGTCAATATTGAAATGTACAAGTTTATCTTTTCAAAAATGATGACATTGATAACATGAAGCGGCTTTCTTGAGTTTGATTTCTTCCAAAAAAAAAAAAAAAACTATCGGGTGAAAATGTTTGTCCAAAGCTTACCTTATAGTGTATCCAAATCGCCTTGCTAAGGTTCTCTGAATATGTGAAATCCCGCATAGGCAGTTTTTAATCTTATAGTAACATATGGTATTCAGGATATATGATCCATATACAGTATAAGGAAGTGATTAATAAAAATGCCTACTAAGTGATAATTTGTATTGATCAAAGTTATTATGAATTTCAAAGAGAAATCAGTTTGTAAAATTCAAACACATCACCAAAATAAGAATAAGTAAGATGCATATAGATATGAAGGCAGGAAAATAAAAACAAAATAATAGCGAGTGGAGCTCGCTCCGAAGAATGGACTTCGCATTTATGGTAAGGCGTATACGTAAGTATGGGAACATTCACGAGCAAAAGATATACAAACGTAGAAGAGAAAAAGATTGGTAACAGGGCCGCAGATACGAGATACTGTAAAGTGCGAAACGAAACAAAAACGAAACGAAACAAATCGAAACGAAAAGAAACAAATCGAAACGAAACAAATCGAAACGTAACGAAACAGATCGAAATGAAACGAAACAGATCGAAACGAAACGAAACGAAACAAAATGAAACAGATCGAAACGAAACGAAACAAAACATAAATCTAAAAAAACTGTAGAAAAAATTTTGTAAATGCAGAGAACTAGCACGGATGTCAATGCCTGCGTATATCATTGCCTTCAACCATTAGTTCTTGTGGCTGGAGGGTTAAAAAACTTTTTTAAAGGGTCAAATTTGACGATTAAAACATAATATATACGGTATATAGCACAATTGCATTTTAAAGGATTAAAGGAGAGTGAACGGGATGAATAACATCGTCATAGGCGGAAAAAATATTATTTATTATAAGCAGGGAGGAGTCTAGTACAGAGGAAACGGAACTGTTCCGTTATGTGTATTTGAAAACTTTATCAGGAAAATGAGAACAAATACTGGGGGGCACATTTCGATTGAAAAGGATATGTTTTTTCCTGAAATGTGACCCCCCCCCGTTTTATGATCTCATTAATGTGTCATAGCGTGGTTTTATATCCCCTCCCCTTTATTCATCTTAAATACATGAATTGCATTTGACATTTACTTTTTTAAATTGTCAATTTTGACTCTTTCAAGAAACCCTCTCGGCACTAGTTACAAATGTAGAACTCTTGGATTAAGGCAATATTACATGCTGATCTTGTCTTCGTTCGGTAATATTCGTTCTAGGCGATTTTTCCTCTTTTTCTCATATTCTTTATGTTTTATGTTTTGTTTCGTTTCGTTTTGATCTGTTTCGTATCGTTTTGTTTCGTTTCGATCTGTTTCGTTTCGTTTCGATCTGTTTCGTTTCGATTTGTTTCGTTTCGTTTCGTTTTTGTTTCGTTTGCACTTTACAGGGACCACGCAGATACGGAACTTCTTCTATTGTTTGGCGTTAGCAAAATAATTGAAATACGCCAAATAATTCCTTTGAAAATCAGGAATCCAGCAGCAAAAACTCAGCCATTTTTATCAATCATGACGGCACAACGGTACGTAACTCTGCAGTATACTTGACGTCATTTTTGTTTATATGTGACGTCATTGAAGCAGTGCGTCTATTTTCACGTGCGTCAAAGACATAAGATCGTTAGATGTTTTGATGGTTCATTTGTGTTAAAGAAGAAAGGATATCAAAAACCTGCCGTGATGTTTTTTTGGTAGGGGGATAATTAAACAAATATCTCAATGTCAGTTGAGAGAAGAGAGGGACATCGACTCCAGACCAACTGACTGTAATCTAAAAAAAAATATATTCATATAAACTTGGGATCTCCAGACCCCTCATTCTGTGTTCTATTTTCAAGGCCACAGAGGGGGGGGGGGGGGTTCAAGCCTGTCGGGAGAGGAGGTTCCTGTAATCCAGCTAATAAACGAGAAATATAGTTTTTATTGTTGGCAAATGCCAGCGAGGGTGTCCTGACTCCGTTAACTTCTCGATCTGCGCATATTTCATATGTATTATGTATAAATCTTTGGGTTCGTTTAAATATGGTTGTAGTTCAAAGAAGTGTGTCCTCATGTTGATGAATGGGAAGATTTGTATTAATTGCAATCGATAAGACAATAAAAATCGAAAAAAAGTTATTTTTAATAGAATTTAAAATCTGTAAGATTTAAGAAACCTATGAGGCTACATGTATATCTTACAGATTTACTTAAAGTATTAAAGGGGTAGGACCACGAAGCCCCTAAATTGGCCCTGTTTCTAAACATTTGGATATTTTTTGTGATTTGATTCTTTGTAAAGTTCTTTACTAATTCATGTGTTAAATTTCTGTAAAAAATGCATTTATCACAATTTTTAAGCCCTTTGAAAACCCCAAAATCGATCATTTTCCATGAAATTGCTGCAAAACCTACACGTTTCTTTAAAATTAGCATTGGCCACATGCATCGAGAAACATGAAAAAATTTACAAATGAAAGATAATCATTATATCATCTTGTCATAAAAGTTTTATGTTTCTCGACGCATGTGGCCACATCGAAATTCTCCCCCAAAGTCAAATTTTCGAGCATTTTTGACCATATTTTATCAATAACGTCAAAATGACGTCACAAAATGACGTCAAAATACTTCCTATGACGGTTCGGTAGGTGATATGTTTGTTTCATTAAAAGCGGGAAACTTTAATTATAATATATGTAATATATCAAGTATTTCTCATTAAGTTTAATTTTAAGGAAAACTGCAGGACCGTTTTAGGGGCTTCATGGCCCTATCCCTTTGACATCCTATGTATGTATAGAGTTTTTATTTTGGGGGGATGGGTCGGTTATGTAACTTTGCAGTGGCTAATTAATTATCTTTATGACCAAAATCAGTTTGCAGTCTAAGACATCCTGATACTTTATAACCTTGACAAGATGAAGCGTACTTTTACTATGCGAAAGGCTGCAATAATTTATGAAAGAATAAAAGTAATGAATAAGTTATCAATCTGGCCACATGAGTACCTCGGATTGCAAAAAAAAACCTATTCAATTCTTTGACTCAGTAGAAATCTTAAAATATGGAGAGGGGAGGGGCAAACGATATATAGTTATTACTGCTAATCGCTGTACATAATTCAAAGTAGGATCAAGATTTCCTTGATTCTGTTGAATGTAAAATTGTTGTTTTTAACTTTATTGTTTGCCGATAGGTTTCTGTAAACCATTAGCTTGAACCCTTCACTATTTTTTTTTACAAAGTCCATTGCATCATTTTCATCATCTTCTTCTTTAAGTTCCTAATTCGAGTATCATATTCGAGGTATGCACTATTCTTAATTGTTTATCATGCACTGCTATATTTCTTACTTTGTTAAATGAAGGATTAAAAATTGCAATCCAAGGAATGCTTGTGTCGCTCGCGGCTTATTTTTGAAAAGTTGATTTAATATGTAGGTCAAGGTCACTTGGTTTAAAATTATTTGTATCAGTAGGAAAGTCTTGTGAAATGAAATTCACATGTAAAATATTAAACCTCTTACTTTCCTATTTCAAGATATGATCAATCTATTATTTTTTCTATTTATTTTCAGAAAAGGTCAATTATCTAGGTGAAGGTCACTGGGTAAACATTTTTGGGAATGACGATAATCTCAACAGCACACACAATAGAGCACAAAATTAAGCATCGACGGACCCCTAGCAAGCTAGAGGTGGGATCAGGTGCCCGGGAGGAGTAAGCATCGCCTGTTGGCTAGCCGCACCCGCCGTCGATGTTTAAGCACGAAAATGAAAACAATATCTTAAATTCATGCACTCTCTGACGTTATGTCTATATAGAAAGTGCTATGGCGACAATGTCAGGGAAATATATTCAAAACACTTACTGTCAAACCCCTCGCGGGGAACTTTTTTTACGAGCTCCACACGGCAAAGGGCATAAGTGTGACACTAATGATAAGAAATGTTGTTTGAATTATTAAAGCCGTACCACTTACCAATCAAAATAATGTTTTAAAGTAGATCAAATACCTAGGTCGAGGTCACTAGATAAAAAAGATATGGTATGTGTAGAAAGGTCTCATAACAAGGAGTTATTATACACACGTGCAATATCAAAGCCATATAACATACGAATCAAAAGATATAGCCAATCTTAATTTTTTTGGAAAGTACGTCAAATATCTAGGTCAAGGTCATTAGGTAAAAAATGGTATGTGTAGGAATAGTCCGACTTGCAGACCTACGACGGTACGTGTTATCTGTTTTTTCGTCTTCGGTCTGACTGCAATGCATAGGCAAAACTTGAGAATTTCTGTGCAAAAAAAAATTCGGCAAGTCGTCCTTTTTTTTGACAAATTCCAGTCTCTTCAACCAAGAAATAACTCACCCAGTCCTCCTGCACCTAAAAATCCCCTCTAAGCCTGGTTTCACCTCTTCTTCTCTTCCGATTTTCCTCTGATCGACGATAGTTTGTCATGCGCAAGCACAGAGGTGAAACCAGGCCTAGAGGGGATTTTTTAAGGGGGAGGAGGACTGGGTGAGTTATTTTTTGCTTGAAGAGACTGAAATTTGTCAAAAAAGGACGACTTTCCCGATTTTTTTTTCGCACAGAAATTCTCAAGTTTTGCCTATGCATAGCAGTCAGACCGAAGACGAAAAAACAAATAACACCGTCGTAGGTCTGCAAGTCGGACTAGTGTAGGAAGGTCTCAACACTAGAAATACTCATCCTACTACGTCTTTCGGTAATTTTTTGGACATTATAATTTTCACACTCTCTGACAACATAACATTTCTTAGATTTAGGATCACTGACACGTGTATGTCTGGTCCATGCTGAAAATATATATGTTCTGCAATGATGCCATTGAATTTGAAGACGTTTAACATATCAAAGCCCTTTCACTAACAAATCAAAAGATATAGTCAATCTTAATTAATTTGAAGTCAAGGTCACTGGGTCAAAAATATGGTTTATGTAGAAAGGCCTTGCCACAAGGAATACGCACTTGAAATATGAAATCCTTATTACTTACCAATCAAATGTTATGGGGTGTGACATCCAAAGTGTGACAGACAAACACACAGACAAACTGACTGACGGACAGACGGACAACGGACAAAGTGATCCCTACGTGTTGCTATGTTCGCATGCGACACAAAAAATTGAATGATGAAAGTGAAATCTGGTTTCAATGTATGGGCATAACAAAAACAATCAAAATCCCATTCACTAAGCCAAATTTTTGACAAGGTCGGGGGATTGTTTATTTTGAGATGTCCTAGCTTAGCTCTGCTCGCACATAAGGCTTTGCCTTGATTCATATAAGCAAATGCACGTTCTGCAAAGGAGACAAAAGAGACTGACATAAGCTCCTCTTGACTGTTAGCAATACTCGTCACTTAAGCAAAGAAAAAAGGTAGGGATCTCCAACTATATACGGTTGCAGTACCAACAGCAAAACACCGAAACACCCGATGAGAAAACACAAAGAAGTCGAGCACAGTAAGAGACGAAATGGAGACATACGATATAGAATCATTAAGTACCAGTCTTCGTAAGAATCATGCAAAAAGTGATACACCCTATGTCACAGATATTCAAAATTTTTATGTCATGCTGTTGATTATGTTGAGTTATGATAAATTCAAAATTCATTTCATCAATGTGTCCCCCGTTGCTAAGATACAGAGGCTACTTAGTTACATGGTCACTGCGATCGAAAATGATGATTTGATACATGTGAAATTACCATAGTTTCAGGTCCTAAAAGAAGCTGTTCTTAACTGAAATTAAAATTGAAACTTAATTAAGACTATAAAGAAAGAGTCTAGTTTCATACTTAAAAAGAAATTTTTCATATAAAATTCATATTTAAAGTTGGTTGCTAGGTGATAAGTTCCCTAGCAACAGAGATTTGCTCAACACATAAAAATACAAGTATTTTAATTCAAAAAATGAATATCCTTCCTCGATGCTTTTGAAATTATTTTATCAGCAAGAAATAAAACAACATTAACACAACAAAATATGAAAAAATCACCAGATACACATGGGTTAGATTTCTGACAATTTGAGGCTAAAAATTGACTATTTTTTATTTTTCTCGAAAACGCACATTTTTCTCTTTTTGATATAACTTGTTCCTTTCATCTTTTGTTTGATGATTGATAATAAGATTGAATATGAGAAGAAAGCTATTTTGCTCAGAAAGATATTTAACTTATATGATTCTGTAACAAAAGCAAAATTACCTTAGCAACGAAATATATTCCTTGGCAACCGTTCAGAAATTGTCCAATTTTTTGCTTCAATCAATATGTAATTGATATCTGAGTCAGAACAATGCAGAATTATGGACAAATCTGATAAGTAAAACCTCTGACAAAATATTCTGTACAGTTATCATATGAAACGTGCAGAAACCCCATAGCAACGACCTTAATCCCATAGCAACTGTTCGATTTTATTCCCGTGGGTCATGTATTTTTTCAGAATAAAGAGCACAAGACAATCTTACTTTGTTGCAGCAAACAACAGATACAATTCACAAACTTTCATAAATGAGTTTTAGGGGTTTGATAATTGAACAGCTGTAGTTCTGAATACCATAGAAACGATTTTAATATTCCGTAGAAACCATTGCATTAGTCTCATTTACTGAGTTACGAAGCAGTTCTATGTAACATACCTGCTAATATGATAACTTTGTCATGTGTAATGATGGACGAGGTACTAGTACATGTATTTGCATATTTAATAGCATATCTTGCTTAGTTAATGTATCCATGGTAACATACAGACCCTTTAAGCCCTTGAAATCAAAGATATTAAAGAGAGCATATACATATACTATACTGTAGTTGTTTATGTGTTCGTTTGTAAAAGCTCTATCCTTTATGGTTCAAGAAATACAGCCGAGTTTTTGAATAGAGTTTTAAAAAGTACATGTAGACGAAATTCAAGGTCAGTAGGTCGCGATCGTGGCTTCAGTAATGGCGCCTAGGGTATATCATGTCCTCCCCGGACTTTCGTCCTGGCGAGCTAAATTCATCAAACAAAGGCTAATAAGCTAAGGCAACATAAGTCACATTTCGAAGTTTTTCTTAACCCTGCTGACGTTTCAGTAGCCTCCCTTAGATGAGAATTTCTAAGAAATCTCCATACTGAAGATTTCCGATCTTCATAATTTAAAATATCTTGATGGTGTGATCTTGTAATGAGCCCATACTGGGCAAGTCAATCCAGTGGCGTACGATTTGAGCAAGTCAATTTGGGCAAGTCAATCCAATGGAGCCCTCGATTTGCATTCTAGATAACCCTGGTTCGAGTCTTTACAGGAGGGTGTATTTTCAGTATTTCATTTGAAGGAAGGTATATACGCTTTTTTTTGCATTATTCACATACATAAGCATACATGTACGTGTACAAGTAAAGGATGGCTGCAAAATAGCTTCCAAATTCTCAAAATTTAGAACGGCCCTCCTAATATTGGCTTTGATATCTTAATCATTTTAGAAAATAATAATAAAAAAATCTATCCAAAAAATTATCCTAAAACATGAAACGTGTGACATAACCTGAATTTTCACCTATTATGAAACTTGGGTGTAACCAAACTTTTTTTAACAATACTTGGAATCCCAGGGGCTTTTTGCAAAGATTTCTATTTCCATGAAACCATACTTCAATCAAATCCCAGCCACCCCTTTCCCCCTTTCCCTTATTCTGTGTAGTATATAAATTATATAGAATCCGCAGGAAATCGTTGTAGTTTATTGAAGGGGGACTGTAGCATTTTGATGGTAGTATATATAAAAAAAAGAATCCTGACTACAAGTTCCTGTTATTTGAATGAGTTAATGGCCAAAATTAGTTAAAAGTCAGTAGATGAAAAAAAACAAAAAACAAAAAACAAAAAACAAAAAACAGGTAGGTTGAGCGGGAACAGAAATATGTCTATGGCCAACTACAGATGTATTTCAAAATTTGAAGTTCATGATAAAATCTCAAGATCAAATTGCAATGTCAAATTATAAGCTGAAAATAGAATATTAGATCCTCTTATGTTGTTGTATTTCCATGCCAAAATCTAATATGACTTTGTACAATATAGATCACATCCACATAATTCTTTCTTTCAAGGTCGATCAAAACTGAATGTCAAGGACATTATTCGAGATCAGCTGGTCCACTTATATTGCGACTCCATGGTAATTTACTTTTTAAAACTTGAAAGTAATAAAGATGAACTTAATCAGTAAAACCGATGGGTACTTTTTGTCTCGACATTTTAGAAACGTAGGTACGCCTATTTTTCACATTAATTTAAGCGCTATACGTATTCATTTTTATATATTCTTGATGTTTCTATAAAAATTTTTTACGACCTTGACCTTAAATGAATAACTTTCAGTGACCTTTGATAATGAGCTCACATTATGGGCGGATCCAGGATTTTTTTCTCAGGGGAGGGGGGTGTCCTAAAGTCCGAAATTTTGAAGAGCAAACCAAAAAAAAAAAAAAAAAAAAAGAACTTGATTAATTCAGTTCTGTTTCTAATCATACAAATGTAAATGAAATAGATGACTGGCGAGCTTTAGCGAGCAAATAAATTGATCGAAATTTCACATCATAGTACTTGATTATTGATTGTCAGTTCTAATATGTAAATAAAACAAATGGCGAGCGATAGCAAGCAAATGAATGTTTTTTTCCGAGGATTTGAATAAAATTCGCTATTCGCGTCTTTTTCAGTTTCATTACTCTTAGTGCTCCTGTTTGTTGACACATTGGTTGTATATACGAAAGCGCAGCATCATCTGAAAATAACGTACATGTATGTAATAAATTCTGGCAGGCGGAAACGAGCCAGAGAAATTTTTTGAAATGCTGACGGCAAAATATAATCAAAATGAAAGATTCCCAATACAAATTCACGTTAAAGTTTTCAAATATTATGACAACAAAAGGGGAATCGGGACCTAATCTTAATCTTATGTATATTTATGAAAATAAAGCCAATAGACGCTTCGAAAATTTCGGGGGGGGGGGGGGTGTCCGGACTCCCCCCCCCCCCCCTTTCTAGATCCGTGATTGCACATCCTAGCTGTTTTGTCTCTCGGGTATATCCAAATGAAAACTGTCCTAAAGGGATGAATTATACCTCCGTGGCATAATTTTTTTTCTGAGCAGATCCGATTTATACGGATATTCTCTCATATAAGGTCATCATTTAGTGTTTAGGTCACTACATGTATATCCAATAAGATACTTACATATGTAGTATGCTGTTAAATGTTTAAATGTTTTATGATATATATGATAGCCTCCTGAGATGTGCAATGACAATCGAAGTCCAAGGGCCATCTCTCTGGTAAAAACTTTTCAGCTGCAATCCTCTTTCTTCGTGCACATCTACAGTACTGTCATGATCATCATGATCTTTCATTGTGTAAAGATTCATCGAAATCCATCGAATTTTTGGGAGGAAATGCAATGGCAAGGTTTGACATCGAAAATGCATGAACAATCTAAGTGCAAGGGCCATAACTCAGGTCTAGCCTTTTCGACAGCAATCTACTTTCTTCATCATGATCTGTCATATCCATCGATTGATTTTGGAGGAGTTGCCATGACAAGCTTTCGCCTACATTGACGGCCATGGCGAATCCAGCACAACTATCTATATTCTAATATATCCTAATTGTGTAAAATATAATTAATTCTGAAGAATGGTTAAGGAGATATGAGCTCAGGCGCATGGACAGACGATGATGGAATTTATTTATTTATTTATTTATTTTTGGAGAGCATATATGATTTTATGCACACATTTCTTTAAGGATCTTTAAAATAACTGTCTAAAAAATCCTTATCTTCAACACACAATATAATCTTAACTAGTTTTATGACGAATTTTTTTTTTTTTGGGGGGGGGGGGGGGGGGGGGAGGGGGTTTTTTGTATCTTCAGGATGGGTTGGGTTAGGAGGCGTTGTTCTTTTTGCCTCATCCACCTTATAAATATGACTTTACTGAACTTCCCTGTCCTCCCCGGCCTAGTCTCTGGCGTTAACCGTCCAAAGCTTATCATATTTAAATTATTTATTTTCCGAGTGATAGAATAAAATTAATTGAGCTCTGATATTAAATAAAGATAATCTGGCTCTAAAAATATGAACATGATGAAAAACATTTTAATTTGGCTCACATAATTTTAAGTTCCCTACGCAGTTGTAAGTCCCGTGCCCTTGACCCCCCCCCCCCCCTAAAAAACGCACCCACGTTGATCCCCCCAACAAAAAATAAAAACAAAATCAAAAAAGTCATTTAAATATTATGTTCTGCATCTCACTGACGTCTTTACTGAATATTCGATGCATTTCTTCATTATTTCAACATGTTCAAAGCAATTCAAACTTCGTATATGTAAAGTACATGGAAAATGAAAGTAGACCTAAATCTGCAGCTGCCTTACTATTCAATATTGTTTTACAAAGCAAATTGTCTCGGGTATCTATACTTTTTGTTTGAAAATGCTTCAAAATGAAAATGGGATCAAATAACGTTTAAAAGCTATAATCGCAGCTACATATTCACACATGGTGACGTCAAGTACGTTATTTTTTGTAAGAGTTATCTTTCTTGACATAGAGATTTTAGCGAAACAAGGGTAACTTTAGGGGGAATAATCTCGAAAACTAGGTACTTTGCATCTGGTGAATTTTTGATATGTTGTAAATGGTGATATCATGTTTTTAATAATACACATGTTTTTGCATATCCATCGAGGAAGGATATTTTTTGAAGGACTTGAACATTTTGAATTTGTATAGAAATGATAGGGAAAAAGAAAGATGCAGTGTGAAGTTCTGGTCCACGTAGGAAGAAAACGGGTGAATGGATTTAATTTTCCTTTTGCACTGATGAATATCTATGAATAGGCAATTAATATATAAAAAATGGTTACAATCTGTTGACCTCGATGTATCACCCTTATATAGGGTTTTGCATGATTCTTACGTAGACTGGTACTTAAACACAAAAGACTTCACATAAACCAACGAGACCAGACCAATGGGCATTCGGTACCGAGTGAGGACGGCCATTTACCACGCAAGTAACAAATGGTGTGCTTATCCGGATTACTTGTGCACAACCCTCCCTCTTTTCCGGATACCAAAAGGTCTCGAAGAACGCACAATTGTAGTGTAAAATATATCCTCACCGTTAGACCACACAAACAGGAGAGCAAAACGCAGGAGCCCAAGCAACATAGATGGATATGTAAATGGATATTTTTGTTTGTTTGCTTTGGTTCCTGTTTTATACTGGTTTTGTATGCCTTCGGTTTCTGATTTTCTGAATTATCGATTTTGTACTGTAGACAGGGATATGGTAATTATCCATATTTGTCATACAAGAGAGCGCACGTTATACAATCCGTGCTCTGCCGGCTGTAGCGAGCTCATGTTTGTTATCTCCCGAATAATCCGACTGACATTCAGAAAGGACAGGATCTAAAGAGGTGTTGACAGGGCCCGTAAAAGATTCCCGTCATCAAAGTAAATCAAAGTGCAAGTCTTTAGAATGCGCTGGCTGGTACAAGACTGTTGATTGGTCAAGTACCAAGCCTAGCGTCCTTCTGGTGACGTTAGGATCATAGCCACGGTATAAGAGGCGTTTTATGATTCTGACGTATTTTCGATGGTTATGCTGTCTACCTTTGTCCCTTCTAATTTAATCATATCACCATAAAAGGCAGGTTGTGTAATACCCATAGTAATGTATTCTGTTGCTTGTCCGTATGACAGGGCATTTCACATTTCACTTCGTGTCCATGATTTGTATGATTTGTAGTCTGCTGAGGAAAAGAAACCTTTGTTTCAGATGTACAAATGTACGTTTTTTTCTCTCGATCAAAACATCATTTAATGAGTTTAGGGAAATGATCATCAATTTTGTCATGTCATGTACATCTAAGAGAAGTCAAAACCAGTTTTTGTAAAAAAAAAACCCCAGAATTTTGTAGATGGTTCCAACTAAATAGAAAATCATTGTACAGACATGTAATGTTAAACGTCTTCAAATTCAATAGCATCATTTAATACCAGATAAATGCAGGATGGGTCAGACATGCACGTTTCGGGTACTTAACCCTCGTCAGTGATTCTCAATCTAAAAATTTGATAATGAGATATCAATTTTTTATTCATCTCATATAAATCCTTTACATTTTTGCACTTGAATATAAGTATTTTGATATATAATAAGTAGCGCCACTCAGATGAATAAATGCGACACGATACAAATATAAAAATGTTAGAAAATATATTGTTTCAGCTGATGTGTTTGATATTCATTAAAAATTGAATGTTTTCGTACTATGGTTATGGGAAAGAAACTCGGATAAAGTACTTCTAAAATATAATATGACTACATGTAATGCATCCAGAAAATATGTTTACATCGAGAAAATACAACTTTGTATCTTAGTGATGAAACCCAAAACCTTTATTCTTCTTAAATAATCGTTTGATTTTACTTGTTTTTACTTTGTACATTTACAAATTGAAAATTATTCTTCAATGAAATTAAAATATTTGACATACCAGGCGATAAACTTGAGCATCTTTCAGAGTGAATGAAATAAACCAAAAAGAAAGAACATTTATTTAAGTAACCAAAGAAGTGGATCTACAAATATCTCTGCTTTATTTAGAAATGAAATAGATAAAAAAAGCTTTGGTTAAAATCTTATAAAAATAACAAATTTCTTTTAAAATTCAAGAAAATATTTTCTTAAAACTATCTTAATGTCATTATGTTACAAACTACTAACAACACTATAACCAGGTTTGTTTTTAGATTGTGTAAGTTTCATTACGTAATATAAAAATGTAGTTATGGTTGTAGTTATTGTTATATAAAAGCTTTGTATTGAGGTTAATAAAGAGTAAACATAAAAAAAAAGAAAAAGAAAAGAAAATAAAGGTGCAGTGATGATCAAGAACAATCAAAATAAAAGAAACGAGGGGATCTCCAACAACGCTCGGTTGCAGCACCAACAACATAATTCCAAAAAAATAAAAAACCTAATGCAAAAACACAGAGGAGACACCCACAGAAAGAAACAAAAAATGCGCATTTTATACAATTTCTTCTTGTATTCTTGGGAAAATATCAGGCTTGTGAAAAGTGCATTAAAATGGAGATATTGTTACATATCCTGACATATTTTCCCTGACATGTTCGCCATAAGACTTTCTATATAGACAGAACCTCAGACAGTGCATTATTTTATATATTGTTTTCATTTTCGTGCATGAATATCGACGGCGGGTGCGGCTAGCCAACAGGGGATGCTTACTCCTACCAGGCACCTGGTCCCACCTCTAGCTAGCTAGGGGTATGTCGATGCTCAATTTGATGCTCTATTGTGTTTTTGAGATTTTCGTCAGGATCTTCTTTAACTCCTTATAAAAATAAATATGCCTGGCGCTTGAGCTGAAAACACAATTTATCAATTGGTTCTGTATATGTGTGGTTAGATGCACATTTTTCAAGGTTGTATGATGAAAATATGTATGTAAGGAATTCTAACATTTTCCTTCTTCTTTAGAAAATATTGATTTGAAAAGGTATAGATAGAACAAGAGAAATAGTTTGATACTCAGTTTACTCTATTTTCTCTGAACAATGACTATACGTTATTTGTTTCAACGTATCAACGTATTTTTAATCTGCAAAAGAAATTCATCTTCATTTCAAAATTTGCGCCTCTCAAATGGTATCCATCTTGGATTCCATGATCTACCGGGAATATACGGAAGACTTTTTCGCGAGTATTTAGCAGCCTTTGCTGCTGCTGACTGGAAAGCTTGGAAAGGTAGCTTCTTCCAGAAGGTTGGGATCTTTGCTAGAATGTCTCGGCGCAACAGCTCGTTACATTTCACTCTGTAAACATAAAATACAACAAACATGTTTGAATAAAAAATACTTAATCTAGATATAATTTTGGTATGTTCATCTTCGTTGATGATGTTGTTTAACTACACATAAATATGAAGTTGAATAGATAATGGATATTCTGGATACGCGTGCCATCCAGCATTCTTTGGAAGTTTGATTCAAAGATTCTGTTTTTAATGGTCATGACTAAAACAAAGGAGGGGATCTCCAACAACACCAGGTTGAAGCACCCACAGCAAAACCCCAAAACACCCAATGCAAAAACACAAAGCAGACAAGCACAAAAAGAGACGCGCAAGGGACAAGGACAGCAAACACAAAGGACTACACATAAACCAACGAGACCAATGGGCAACCGGTGCCGACTTAGGACGGCCATCTGCCACGGAAATAGCAGAAGGTATGGTTATCCTGGATTACGTGCGCACAACCCTCTCACTTCTCCAATTACCCAGAGGTCTCGAAGAACGTACAATTGTGGTGTAAAACAACCTCCTCACTGTCAGATGACCACACACAAACAAGACCGCAAAACGCAGGGGCCCAAGCAACACAGATGAATATGTAAATGGATATAAAAAGAGGGCCTACGTAATACAATCCGTGCTATGCCGCCGCGAGCTCATGTATGTTATCACCCGAGGAGTCCGACTGACATTCAGAGAGGACAGGTGGTCGGGGCCCTGTCTTCTCTAAAGAGGTTTGGACAGGGCCCGCCATGGAGTCCCGTCGTCACAGTCAGTCAGAGTGCAAGTATTACTAAGACTAGGTCCTGATCCCTTGCATTATTTGAAATCCTGCTTTTTTATGCAATATACTTTGGCTCTCTTTGTACAAACGTTGTGTCCTTGCATATTATTGTCTATTTCAAGATTTCACCGAACATAGCATCGAAGTAAATCCGTTATCCTGATAATCATACTACATTTCCTATTTTACAGCGAATGTCTATTAGAGATAGGCGCTAGGTGTTCAAGGGTTTTCCTCCATGTATGCATTATCAATCATATTGTATGTTTTAGTACGACTGCATTGACTATTTGTAAAACAGTTATGGGTTGATGTCTTTGTCTGTTGTTATCCTGCTGGTGTTATACCATGAGTAGTGCATCGTGGTCTAACTGGAGGTGTCTTCCTTATTCTTGCACAGGAGTGGAGATACAGTATCTCTACTCATCTGATCCTATGCATTTTGACTTTATCACTTACATTGGATTCTTAACGCCGGGTATATCCATCAAATTGATTTGTATATCATCAAAACTCCTCATTGTACTGCAAAATACCTTGGCTAATGATGTTTCTTTGATAGCTGCGAGTTGTCCTTGAATACAGGAAAGAGAAGCATTAGCTATTTCAACATAAACTTTAGGATTTGATTTGAGCCCTCAGACGGCTAAAGTGTTTGAGTTTTAACAGAGTCTAAGAAACATGTACATAGAACTGATATATTTTACCTGGTGTAAATGCCATTACTGGATCTGGCCGTTCATAAAAGAACCTATCTCCTCTTTTAAAATTTGAAAATTGTTTTCCAATGATACATGCAAACGTGGGACCTACAAGTGCTCCGGGTAATCGTGTCTCTGTCATCGCAGCAGTATAAAGGTCTATGTCTTCAACATGTCTGCAAAGAATATTGTAAGTTGTTTTTAAAAAGTACTCAAATACAGGCCCTAGAATTCATATATTGTCCGAATTCAAACTAAGTGATCGCATTTTATATTCTCCACTCTGTCTACGTATCATTGCCTATAGTGCAACTCGGATATGCGAATGAGTTTCGCTGTAATCACTGTTACGTCGTTTTCTTCTAAGACTTGAAAATTTAAATACTGTAGATTGGTCAAGTACCAAGCCTAGTGTCTGTTTGGTGACATTAGGATTATATCCACGGTATAAAAGGCGTTTGATGATTCTGACGCATTTTCGATAGCGATGTTGCCTATCTTTTATCCTTCTTATCTTGTTAATAATGTCACCATAAAATGCAGGTTGTGAAATACCCAAAGTAATTTACTCTGTTGCCTGTATTGGTCCGAATTTCAGAAGAAATTGACAATAATTTTTGTAAAATTTCCAGAAAGTCTTTACTAGTTTGTGAAAGCGAAAACCTTTTCCTAAAAGTTTTTTTGGTAATTTGTAAATTTCTACTATGAAAATTCAAAACATCAGTACATGCTCTAGCATGCCGGATGAACTGTGAAATATAGATACCATAAGACGGTAATCTAGGAACATCACCGTCAAGCCAGGGGAATTTGTTAAGTGTTAAATCCAAAATCATCTCTTCTGTCAGACACACTTGTATGTACTAAGAGACGAAAAAGAGACATACGCCATATAAACATCAAAAACAAAAGATAATAAAAGAATATCAGATCCACCTTTCCTGAGTGATCAGTTATATTCTGGATTACGATTGGATGGCTGTAATATCACCAAACAAGATATATTTATCTGATAAGTACATCAATATGTACATCGAGACAATCACCGAATTTGACAAGTTTTGATGGAGCTGTTGCGACGGGTGTTGCGTGCAATCAGGAAACAGTGACCCGGGCTCCTGGTCTCAATTCGGAATGTTATTCATTCCGATGTTCGCAACCGTTCCAATGGAAATTCTAATAATTTTTCCTTGCCTTCTCGACTTTGAGACTGAATAACTGATAGGAACCGTAAATCTGGTTATTTTTGCTGTCGATTAATTAAAGCAATTTTGCGGGTATGATGGATTCGCAAAAAAATATTTTTCTAAAAATAAATCTACTTGAATAAAATTATGCCTCCGATACATCAATTTAACAGATACCTACGCGCACCTGTATACGTGACTTTTATTGATGACCGTTTTGACATTCGGTATTTGGAGGGGGCGTTGCATATGTCTCATTCAGTGACAAAATCACTTGATCTTAAATTGGCAACTCAACCTTAACAAAAACAAAAGGGATATTACTAATATTTGTCTATGCACTTCGTATACCAATACATAAGTGAACATGAACATGTGAAATACAGGTAAGCTACGCCGATCGCTCAATAGGTGTGAAAAATAAGCCAATAGACAATTGAACTGGGTCTTTGTTTGTAATGAGGGAGTTCATTACATTATAATGTAAGCAAATTTTCTCTACTTTTCGGATTTGTGACATTTCAAAAGTTAAGCTGCTCCGAATTGGAAAACATACTGCCAATAAAGACAAAAAGAAGTGAATAATTTCTTTTCTGTCCGGCCGTTTATTTTTATTACTTTCGATTAAAACATGTAGCAGTGTTGTTCAGCAAATGAGCAAAACACCATATGCTATATTTTTTTCTGTCTCGATGGATTCGTAAAAATTAGAATAAAAATAAATCTATAGGCTTTTTACTCAAAACCGCAAAAATAAATCGACGCAAAAATTTCCAGATTTACGGTACTTCTTTGATGTTTATTAAAGAAATTGACTATAGCGAATTACTAACGCAAAATTTCTCTATGTATTTTACTCTACACATATTTCTTTAGTGCATCTCAAAGCGAATGTATTACTTACTTAAATGTCTTTCTGAGTATATTTGCTTCAAATGGACTATGATCACTGAGTCCTATAGAGTTTGGTGTGAAGATCATTGTCCTCTTCCCAGAGCACCAATATCGCCATTTTGTGTAGGATGGAAGACCGTGATCCCTTCCTCTTTGTATGTTCAAAGCAGGCAAATCAAATGATCTCGTAACGTCTCCTCCCATTGGACAATGGGGAACTTGACACGGAAAAAGACTGTTTTGAAGTCCATCAACGAATGTTCCATCTGCTCTTGAGTTTGGAGATAATTTCATCCATCTTGCGAAACCCTCTGTGTTTCCTCCGGGGAATTTCTTCAGATGTGTCTCCAACCGGTCAAAATGATTTTTTAAATACAACCGCTTGACTGGAGAACCACCAGGTCCTATCTGATCATGTACATTACGCACTAATGAATGACCAAATCTAAAAGCTGCAGCAGAGAATCCGCTGGTTGTTCTTGGGTCTACAAATGGACTATATGTATCGCTGTATAATGGCGCTGACCAAAGTCTGTATTCTCTCATAGCTTTACGTCCAAGAACTCGGGGTAAAAATTCATTATATACAATATGTTGAACTTCAGCAATGACAATTCGTTTTGCTTCTTGATACAATAATTCGGGTGTCCATGGTAAAGGGAGTTTTCGTAGTTCCTCGACAAAAAGGTTATGTCTTCTCAAAAGCGATACATACATTACTGTCATTGGTACAGTTTCTAAAGATCTGTGATCACCTAAAGAATGCGTTAAATAAGAATTGACTGTTCAATTTTGACAGTTTATTGGAATATGAAGTTTGGTTTGTCGCATCACAAATTGTATAAAACCGCGTAAAGTAAATTCTTATAATTTCCAAACCCAAATTTCACAAATATACTCAAGAATTAGTTATCTAATACATTGCGTATGAAAATATCAACTCTGTAAGGCCCGTAGGCGAAGTAGTTCCCAAACGAAATAGAAATAATGTATACGTTGCTAGTTAAAGGCAGCAAATGTGTAAAAGATATTCTTTCCCCAACTGGAGCCCCATTTTACCAATTCATTACATCATACGATGATATGACGTAGCATTTTGATGACTCGTTCTGCAGTTCAAGGTCGCCGACATGGCAGTTATGTGTTTGGATTGTACACGCTGGGAGTTTATACAGACAGATTCTCTGTACTTATAGATCTAATACTTGCAGAAAACTGCATAATTATGATCTATTGGTATCAGAATACCTTCCTAGGATTTAGTTATTTCATAAGTGACATCTATTCGCTGTTATTATTTTCTTCTTAATTCTTCATCTCGCCGAAAATATATAATTAGAAAAGTTTCTAGTTTCAATGCTTCATAGGTTCAGAACGATTGTACCTCATAGAAATCATTTGAAACAGTGATCTTCGGTCCTTTTGAAGTTTTCAATCAAAACTTTTGCACGTTGTCGTAGACAGTCGTCAGTCATTAGAAAATTTCAAACGCAGGTACTTGCTACTGTTACGACGGGAATGTAATTTTGAAGAAAGTAACTGGGAGTTTCTGTTTTTCTCGTCATTTACTGCATTTTCTGTCTTTCATCATGATAAGGACAGGAAATGGTCTAAGAAACTTCAAAAACAGGAACATAGCAACCGAATAAAGCTGTAAAAACCATGTATACCGGTACATCATCGAAATTGTCATAAAATTTTCATTAATTCTGATATCGTATTTATATCTAAGGGCTACTTATTTTCTTTGCATAATTATCATTCGATAGCCGATCTTAGCAACATAATAAATGATTTTGATGGAAGTAGTTCCGGCTCTTCTGGTATTTCATCGTGTTCATTGGGGGTATGAAGGTGAATTTCGCCATTTTCTGACGATCAATTAACCAATCAAAATGCATAGATTCGTGTTAGATTCGTGTAAACAAACTTATTCGGAAATTATTTACAATTATTAATATAAATGGACTGATATAAATTATTCAAGAATCGTACATCTTTATCCCTCCCTAGCAATGCTACTTATGTATATCTTTCCATATGAATTATTATTTTTTTTTTCGCATTGAGGTATATGATTACAATGCCCATGCTTTAACCTTTCGTATAATATTCTCATAGACAGTATATGTGGAAGGGTTACCTGCTTCAAAGCACTTATTTCTGACAGGAATACATGACGGGTTAAAAGGATCTTTGACTTTCTCCAGTTTCAGCTGTTCGTCCCCTCCAGTTATCAGTCGTCCTGGGCATAAACATTAAACTTAATAATAAGACTAATAGTACATCTATATCTATGTTACACATCTTCAAATTCATAGCACAATTTAAGAACATATAAATTTGCAGCATGGACCAGCCATACACGTTTCGAGTAGTAGATTGCTAGAATTTAATCAATTTTATACTGGTATCGTAGATATGAAGTATATGTAGACCATGTAGGAATAGAGTAATTTTCTCGGCAAAGTGTTGTGTATTTCTTACCATTATTATCTGTAAGAGCAAAGATTACATCTTTTACCTCAAAACGTAAACACATTGTTAAAGATTTTTTCTCATAAATTATGTTTTCCAAACAAAACCAGAGACATTTAAGAACATTCCCAGAAGAGATGAAGGAGAGCTTCTCTCTGTGACATTCACTCGTTATCTCAAACTCGGTTATCTCGAAATTTCGTTTATCTCGAAGTCGAGCAGCGGTCCCATCTTTTTTCCTTCATATTCTAACCAATTTGACTTCGGATAACTCGAAATCGGTTGTCTCGAAATTTCGCTTATCTCGAAGAAATTTCGAAGTCCAAAGTCATTTTCTTCGTGTATTTTATACTCGTTAAGTCGAAGTCCTAATGTTTGTATAAACAAACCAATTAACGTATCAAATAATAGTGAAATCGCATGGTAAACAAACAATTATAGGTACCGGTCGCGCAGGTTGAGTGATTCGCCGTTGTTTGATCGACTGTGACATCAACATTAATTAAGGGGGATAACAGTTAATTAGATAATATCATTGCGGAAACAATGATATGTGCATGTTTCATTCATTAAAATTGCATTGTTTGTTAAGTTGAAATTCTTATGAGAAGCGACGGCTAAAAAAAAAAAAACAAAAACAAAAACAAACCAATACAACCCACCCCCCCCCCCCTAAAAAAAATAAAATTCGCAAGATTTATCGTAACTGAAATAAAGCAATTTGAGCAACAATGATTATACTGATGACCTACAAAATAATCTATACATAAAATTTCGTACACTAAGAGGAAGATGATTAAACTTGATTGCATGCGAGTAGATTTAATTGAAGAATGAAGACATGTATACGACATTGAAATCTAGCAGACGAAAAAAATAAACAGCGTACGAACAAATGTCTTCATTGTACTTTGATGACACAATGATCTAAAACTCTTGAAGATAAACGGCTTATGACAGATTGATAAGACAACCAAACTGGTATTATATCAGGGCCGAAGAGATCGGCGCGGAAAGGGGGGGGTCACACAACGAATAAAAATACCTGACGTTCACAATGCGCCTCTTCGTAAAATTTCAGTATTAAGAATACGTTTATGGCACTTCTAGTATCATTTCTACGTTGTGAAGTAAACATTACATTGTCAGCACGAGTAGCATTTTAAACTCCGATATCTATGGTATGAAATACAATAGCAAAACGATTCTCCAAAATATACCGTAAATTCAACTGACGTTTATCTCGAACTCCGCTTATGTCGAAGTATTTTCAGTGGGCCCATCGACTTCGAGATAACGAGTGTCAGCTGTACATCTTTTATGTTCAAGTTATTTTCTTTTCATCAGCATCGTATTGGTAAAATGAATACGGTTTAAATAACGAAATTGAAGATTTCATTATGATTCCAAGAAATCCTTTGTGAAGTGGTATATTCCTCGCCATCCAGACAGCCTGTGTTTTTTAAGACCGGAAGTATGTAAAGCCGGGCTTCCACTGTCGCGAATGCAGAGGTGATAGAGCTACGATTAGGTGATTTTGTTTAATCGTGTCACTATATATATCGTGTCATGTTCTCCTGCATTCTCCTCTGTTCGCGGCACCGACGCGAATGCTTCACACTGTTTAAAACATTCGCGTCTGAATTCTTATTCGCCTCACACTCGCGGCACATGCGCAGCGCATTCGCCTTGAATTCTCCTCCATTCGCGGCGCGTTCTCCTCACATTCGCGTGCATTCTTGTTCCAAAGGTGGAGGAGAATGAGCCACGTTAGAGCCCCGATAGAGCCACGATAGAGCCCCGACAAGAAAGAATCTGACGCGAATGTGATGCGAATGCGCCAAGAATGTGACGCGAATGAAAAAATCAACGCGATTCAGCCACGATCTTGACACGATAGTGACACGATATTGCCACGATAGTACTACATACACACACGACAGTGACAATAATAATTATCTCAGAGTTGATGTAAAAGTGTGCGGATCAATGTTTTGAAAATTTTGACAATGCCTTTCAAGAGAAAACAACCTGGAAAGAGGTCAAAGTCAACAAAGGGTATTGATGTTCCTAGATATGTCAAATGATTTTGATTTTGTTCTTGTCACATTCTTGTCATGATCGCAGCGCTATCGGGTTAAAGTCGTGTCTCAATCTCCTGTATTCGCCTCTCATTCGCCTCGGTGTCTTTTTATCGTGGCACATTCGTGTCGCATTCTTCTCTATTCTTGTCACTCTCGCCTCACTATCGCGGCGGACGCGTAGCATATTCTTGTTGCATTCGCGGCGCTATCGTGTGCCCATCGCGCCAAGAAATACTTGATGAGAACAGACAAGAATGTGACACGATTGTTCATTCGCCTCTGATCGTAGCTCATTCTCCTCTACATTTGCGACAGTGGAAGCCCGGCTTAAAAAGAAGTTGCAGTATTTCAAGGGCTTGCTCTAAAGATTGTTGATCGTCATCTAGTATAAGAGTGGAGTCGTCGGCATATTGAGTTGTAACTTATCAGGTATTCCGAAATGTTTAAAATTACTCCTTTGATGGAAGGATCGAATGTCAGTGCAGTGCTCAAGAGTTAGTTTAAACATATTTTATTTCAAACATATATAGTATACAATACAAATACAAAGAATGATACAATGTAGGATCGGAAAGGAAGCTGTATTAGCTTATTTCAATTCCTCTTCCGGTAATGTAATTCAAAATTTAGAGCAGAAAGAAATATTATCACTACTCAGAGCTTAAAATTTCCGCGTCTTTCCTGCCCGCACATGCGCAATTTGCTCAAGAGTTCGATGCAGAGGATAAAGATGATTGGAGAAAAATGGTCACCTTGTCTTACCCCTCGTGTACGGTTTTCATACTCGTGACCTCTACCTAGTAGGCGATGAACCGCATCGATGCATATATTATCTACCCTGTCCTGTGACATTCCTTACACCGACACGACGAAATTGCAGACTTTCTTCTCTGTATCAATTGGAAGTTTTAATCTTGCATCTCCACCTCGATCATATCTTCTAAATTCGGTATTGTCTCTTCAATCAGCGTACTCAATAAAACCTTCTAAACTGTTTACTTTGGTTTTCACATTCATAAGGTCCTCTTTCATTCCGTCAACTCCTTTCTTTAAATTTTCTTTAACTTCAGCAGTTATATTTTGCTGAGTTAAGGCAAAACATTGACTCATTGTCTTACCCTCAAGTTGTTTTCAAGCGGATCTATAATGTCCACGTAGATGATATGATGCAAAGCGTGTGGGTAGTAGAAAAATTCAAAAGTTCCTCAGAATCAACTGAACACTTCCAAAATTACAACGAGAATGTCCAACAGAAGTTTTAATGTATTTTACATTATTTCACTTCATGCTATTTAGCGATAATCCCCGAAAAGTTGGAAAATATTTGGAGCTCTTAAAATACACCCTTACTACATAACAAGAACGATAACTCCCTATATGATCCTTACGTCATCACAAAAACACCTGGCATGGTACTGGACCAATCTACAGTTTTGTACCAGTGTCTTTCCCAACGTTGCTCACTGGTCAACCGTGAAGACGGGACTACATGATGGGCTTTGCTGAAATCTTATCAGAGAAGACTGGGTCTTTTAAAATTCTCTGTCCTATCTGAAAGTTGGTCAGACTTCTCGGATGGTTGATCTTGAGCTCGCGTCAGCTAGCATAGCACAGACTTTTATACACATGCCATTAAGTTTTTAGATCCATTTACATAGAATCTGTGTTGCAAGAGGCCGCTGCGTTTAACTTTCTAGTTTGTGATGTCACCTTACAGTGAGAAGGTTTATGTTTATACAACAAATGTGTGTATATGGAAACTTCTGTGTACCCGGATAAGTGAGAGGGTTGTGCGCACGTAATCCGGATAACCACACCATTTGCTAATAGCAGATGGCCGTCCAAAGTCCCTTTATGTGTTGTCATCAATGTTTGATGTTTCAATACGTCTTTTACGATTGTTTTGTATAGTGTTCTAGTCAATATTGTTATGTCTTTTTGCGATTTGTAGTTCTGTATGATGTCATTTATGTGTCACTTTCTTGTGGGTTTGTTTCGCTGGATGAGTACAGGGCGGTCATGCTGGAGATCATTCCCTTTCCTTGAGATCAACATTTAAAAAAAGTCAATCCGCATTCAAGACAACGAAAAATCTAAAACAAAGAAAGAAACTAAACATTCTTCAAAGGAGTAAAAGAATCTTAAATTGTGAAGAAATCTAGTAGGTAGGTAGAGTGAGCTTTCTCATGCATGCTATCAACGCTTTAGATGTGCAGAAAGAAAATATTCAGTGCACTTAATTCGTCAGAGTATCGTGTGATTTCGTGTATTACGTGACTCCGATATCCTTTTAAGGTTAGGGTTGCGACTACAGGGAGATAACTCTATTTTCATATCAAGTAATACTTGAAACCGACATTAACGATAAATGATATAGGCTCATACATTTTGTAGTGAGAAAATTAGAGATTCAAACATCGATTTAAACTCTATTTTTGGGTCAAAATGTTGATTTTTTGCATGAATTATTGTGCTTTTTGCTAAACACTAGTTCGGGTTTGACAGCTTTATGATAAAGCAATACTATAGCTCTAGAAAAAAATTGGTGCAATAGTCGACCTTTTAGCTATTAATAACAAAATACGGGTTTTTGCCATGGCAACCAGCAAAATAGTATTTATAAGAATATACTCTCCTTAGAACTGTTTATTTTATAAGAATTTCTCAAAATAGGCTTTAATTCATACACAAGCAATTAGAATCCCGAAAAATAAGGGTATATATGAATTTATGAAGTAACATGCAATTGCAGAGGTATTTCAAGTTATGATGTGTTAAAATAGGCCAAAAATGGACATTTATAGCCAAATGAAAAAAAAAAAAAAAAAAAAAAAAAGAACGAGACGGGCAAATTTCAATTTTTTGGTCTGAATAGTATGAGGAGATTTTCCTCTACATGTGGACATACAAATCTTTCTTCTACGTCATTTCTATTAAAAATCGCCACGCTGACCTTAAATATATTCATCCGTTTGTTAATTGGGTCCCTGTGCTTTGCTCTCTTGTTTGTGACGGTTTACAGTGAGGAGGATATTATACACGAAAATTTTAACAGTTGTTTATGATATACTACTAGGTAATCGGAGAAAAACCGGATAGCTATACATTTGGCTTCTAACGTTACAGATGACTGTCCTTAGTAGGAACGTTTTGTCCATAGGCCTCGTTGATTTCGATGTGGTCCTTTGTGTACAGTATTTTGATATATATCTTCTTTTGTGTCTTCGTTTTCCCTACGGTGCGTCCACTCTGTTTTTGCGTGTGGTTGTTCCGGTAGTTTGTCAGAGATCCTCTGCCCAATGTACCATAATGTTACGATTTATGGATATTTATTGACTGGCATAATTTTTATACATACATTTCAATATAATCTGCTTTTATAAATTTGAAAGCACCTAATTGCAATTACAGAGCTGCTTTCGACATAGTTTCATAGTTGACATGTACCATAGAACAATTTCACATTACCTGTTCCGGGTTCTCTCAACTTTGCCTCCTGTTTATCGTCCCAACCATAAATAATTGTGGAGTCAATAAACGATGACCTCTGGTTCTGTTGAATACGAGGCCCTGTAAACAAAAGGACATCCATATATACGAGCAAAATAAAATGTTTAAGGCAATAGTAATTCAATATTTTTTTTAAGTGCGGAACTTCTTCTGAAAGGTACCCTCCTGTCAGGCATGAAAACACTATACACATGATCAACATGGAGAAATTTGGAAAGGGATACTGGACTCATAAAAGAAAAATATTTTCTTCAAGTGAGATGGATAATTCAGACGAATTGTTTTTAAAGACTAAAACACTAGATATCATCTCCTGATATTAATGATGGTTTAGATATTTCATGGTATTCAAAATCAATCACTGATTTTTTTTAAATTGAAAAAATGCATGACTTTGTGTCTGTGTTTTTTTCTGAGAAATTTTCCTTATAGGTACCCAACCGTGGACGTAAAACAAACATTTAATAACTTTGACCTAATAAAGAAGGTTAAATATGATAAATGTAGTACTACAAAACTAAGTGCTAATGTCTTACGTAGAATTATGGTCAGACTGACAAAGCAATGACTTTCGGCTAAACATTGGAATACATTAAAGAAGTACCAGAAGAAGTATCAGTTGTCGAGAAGGCATGGCAAAAGCATTAGAATTTCCATAGAAACGGTTGCGAACCTCGGAATGAAAACATTTCGAAGTGAGACCAGGTACCCCTGGAGCTGGAGAGTCGGCGTCTCCTGATTGCATGCATCACTTATCGCAACAGCTCCATGGAAACTTGTCAAATAATATGCTTTCAAAATACAGTTGTCTGTTTCTACGTTAAAAGCTTTGTTTTCATGTTTATTACTGAAAATTATTAATTTCTCTAAAGCAGGATTGACTACACTCGTTATTTGATCAAATAAAAGAGAGATAACGTCTAACCTGGATTGCAGAAATAGCTGGGGGAAGTATCTGCACGATTAAAACGCATACACGATCCTTGTAGTTGTGCATCAGGTTCAAAGATAATGTTGAAGCATCCTTCGCTGGGCGAAATATTAATATGAATGTATCAAGAGATGAAAATGAGAAGGTATAGATTTTAAAACAATTAAAATGAATCATACAGTTGTATTTTCATTGGAAGCTAGCTATTATCATTTTGTGTTGAAAATAAATGAGCCCCCCCCCCACACGCCATTTTTCGAATTTCCTAATAATCATAGTTTACATACGTAACACAGACTGAATTAAATCCTACAGAAATATGCTTCTATATTTAGTTAATGTTATCTTTTGCGTTTGTTCGGCAATAATGAATTCAACTTGATATTATTTGAAATCTTTCCGGTATTCTCTTGGACCTAGGTTAAAACAATATGTTTAAAAATTGCCCATAAAAAAGCATGCTCCATAACTAGAATTTACCAAATAAATTTTTTTCGGACATACATGTTTTGTAAATTGATTCTTATTTGAAGGAAATAAGAATTAACTAAGCTTTCCTAAATATTAAGAATATCCTCTTATCAAAACTTCCTCGATAATCCCATCCGATGGATTACTAAAGCATTCAATTATATGATTTGTTTCAGAAGGAAGTGCAGATTTATTCCATACATCCTAGTTTAAGTGTTTACGCAATGCATTGAAATATATTCTAAACTTTCTGTCATCAAATTAGATCTCCCTCGTTGCATAGCTCTGTCCTTACCTGGGTTTTGGCATAAGTTCCTTGCGCCTACCCTCCAACGATTTTTTGGCCGTATTTTTCAATTAAATAGTTACGCTTCTGAATACACCCCACATAATATTTGGAGTCGCTCATTTTTGGCAAGAGGAAATTAAAAGTTTTTATTCTAGATGGCGCTAGGAAAATTCACTTTGGCTTTATACAAATTGATTGACATAAAGTCCTACTAACGAGGATTCAACATTCGAAACACGTGTCTAGTACAATACAATTGGTACTATAAAACACATATTTCAATATTGACAATTTCAACAACTAGGCTGGTATCGCTGCTGTTGGACTGCAAGTCCCCGAGGATATCGTTCGCCTAGTTTTAGTGTTAACGCACTGCATTGAAATATATTCTAAATTTTCTGTCATCAAATTAGATCTGAATTTTTAAACCTAAGAGGTATCTCCCTCATTGCATATCTCTGTCCTTAGCTGGGTTTCGGCATAATGTTTCGGTCTTGTTTAGAATTAAATGAAGCTCCTTGCGCCTACCTTCCAACGATTTTTTGGGCCATATTTTTCACTTTAATACGCTTCTGAAGACATCCCACATAATATTTGGAGCTGCTCATTTTTGGCGAGAGGAAATTAAAACTGTATTCTAGATGGGCTAGGGAAATTCACTTGAGCTTTATTTAAATTGTTTGACATTAAGTGCTACTGACGAGGATTCAATAACCGAAACACGTGTCTAGTACAATGAAATTAGTTCTAGAGAACATAGATTTCAATATTGACAAAACAAAGGAGTGGATTTCCAACAACACTAGGTTGCAGCACCCACAGCAAAACTCCAAAACACCCAATGCAAAAACACAAAGCAGACAAGCACAGGAAAAGAATAAGGGACAAGGAACGTCAACGCACAACACAGAAACATCAAACACCAAGGACTACACATAAACCAACGAGACCAAAACAAAAAATCAACCTATATTTTAAGATATATTTCGATATTATGATAGAAATTTTGTATTTAAAAAGAGAATTATATAAAAATCAGCAGTAACAACAAAAATAATAGATTATGTCATACCTTTGTACAGGAGCAAGAATATCTAATCAGAGTATCACAGATTTACAGAACACGACAAGGTGGAACTTGGAAATCTTTGATACGAGGTCATGATTCCTCTGTTTGCACAATTAATAAATAAACCTTGTTTTGTTAATTAATGTTAATCAGCTAAAAACATTTATGAATCGCAAACGATTTAAGTCCCCTACCGGCATTAATCCATGTCCTACAACTCTGCCTTGACCTGTACTTACCCCAAAAGATGAATCCAACAAAAAAAAAACAAAACAAACAAACAAACAAAAACAAAACAAAAACAAAATCGGCAAGCCTAGTCACGGACTGCAAATCTTTGATACGAAGGTGGGATTTCCCTGTCCCTTAACAAGGGGGTGATCGATTCTACGAATTCCCGAACTGGTGTGATCTATCGTCTTTCCGCGTAAAACTCAGAATGTATGTGACTCCTGGCAGACCAGAGGGATGTCCAATTAATATTTACAAATTTATATTTGCTTCCTTAAACAATTTACCGTCAAATGACAAATATCCAAAAAATGCCAAATATCTCATCTGTTAAATTTCTCAACAAGAACTTCTTGTATATCGGAAACAACTCCATGCATAAATCCACCTGCCCGTCCTCATCCTACACATGTTCATAATTTTGATATTCCAGCTAAACAGTCACAAAATTAATATATCGTTTCAAGATCCTTATTCCAAGGTTCCAGTATTCACGGTTGTGTTTTCAACGTAACGATAAGTATAAACAATCGCTCTCCAAAACCTCAAAAACGCAGGAGAAGGGTCTCGGTTGGGGCATAGAACCGTCCCACCCTCAACTGATATTTTGACATCTAGTACTCTTATAAGTGCTACATTCTATATATCAAGCCCTTTGAAGTCATCGCTCTCACCCTCTGACGTCATTGCAAACGCTATAAAGGCGACGTCATGGAGGTAGATTAGCAAACGGTTGCTTATAATAGACATCTGAAAGTCGAAGACGTGGATGAAAAACATCGAATACCACTGTGAGAAAGAGACTTTTAACTCAATCCTTGTGTGCAATTTTTGCATGTCCATGACTCGTCAAATTTTGTACACTCGGGTTGACGCCATCTCTCCCTCACGGTGGTGATAGATTATATTTGACGTTGCTACAGTGGTCAATTTGTATTATAATATCCAAAACAAGTGAGTCTGACATAACCAGAGCAAAGCGTTATATATAAGAACTGACTGTTTAATTTTGACAGTTTATTGGAGTATGAAGTTTGGTTTGTCGCATCACAAATTGTGTAAAACCGCGTAGCGTAGCGATGCGGTTTTACGCAAAATTTGTGATGCGACAAACCAAACTTCATACTCCAATAAACTGTCAAAATTGAGCAGTCAATTTTTATAATTTCCAAACCCAAATTTATCCCAAATTTCACAAATATACTCAAGAAATTAGTAATTTAATACATTGCGTATGAGAATGACAAATATGGATAATGACCATATCCCTGTATACAGCACAAAATCGATAATTCAAAAATCAGAAACCGAAGGCATACAAAATCAGGACAAAACAGGAACCAAAGCAAACAAACAAAAACCTCCACCATATGAAAAGAAGCGAACTCCCGATATGGGAGTTAGACCAGGTGCCCAGGAAGAGTAAGCATCTCCTGCTTGCATGCAACACCCGTCGCTTCAATTCGGTAGAACTGTCACATCCGGTTACTTCCATTTTGGAAGATATAGAGTACAATCTTTGGTTGGATGGTTCAAATGGTCTATGACAGAATATCATCCACCATTCTTGAGATTGGAACATCATAGTATATGACGAGTTCCCCATATCGACCGTAGAATATCAACTCTGCAGGGCCCGTAGGCGAACTAGTTCCCAGACGAAATAGATATAATGTATACGTTGCTAGTTAAAGGCAGCAAATGTGTAAAAAAATATTCGTTCCCCATCTGGAGCCCCATTTTACCAATCCATTACATCATCCGATGATATGACGTAGCATTTTGATGACGCGTTCTGCAGTTCAATTTCAAGGTCGCCGACATGGCAGTTATGTGTTTGGATTGTACATGTACACGCAGGAGCTTGGAGTTTATAAAGACAGATTCTTTGTACTTATAAATTTAATGCTTGCAGAAAATGGCATGATTATGATTTATTGGTATCAGAATACCTTCCTAGGATTTAAATATTTCATAAATGAGTTAAAGAAGATCCTGACGATAATCTCAACAGCACTCACAACAGAGCACCAAATTGAGCATCTACGGACCCCTAGCAAGCTAGAGGTGGGACCAGGTGCCCGGTAGGAGTAAGCATCCCCTGTTGGCTAGCCGCACCCGCCGTCGATGTTCATGCAAAAAAATTAAAACAATATCTGAAATACATGCACTGTCTTGGGTAAGTCTATATAGAAAGTGCCATGGCGACCATGTCAGGGAACAATATTCAAAACACTTACTGTCAAACCCCTCGCGGGGAACTTTTTTACGAGCTCCACACGGCAAAGGGCATAAGTGTGACACAAATGAGTTAAAGAAGATCCTGACAATAATCTCAACAGCACGCACAACAGAGCACCAAATTGAGCATCATAATTGACAAGTTGATTGTGAAAATTCATGACGATACTGTATCCTGATCGAGGCTGAGGTAGGTCTTTTGATCTCTCATTTTCTATTCGCTGTCAATATTTTCTTCTAAATTCTTCATCTCGCCGAAAATATATCATTCGAAAAGTTTCTACTCTCAATACTTCATAGGTTCAGAACGATTGTACCTCATAGAAATCATTTGAAACAGTGATCTTCGGTCCTTTTGAAGTTCTCAATCAAAACTTTTGCACGTTGTCGTTGACAGTCGTCAGTCATTGGAAAATTTCAAACGCAGGTACTTGCTACTGTTACGACGGGAATGTAATTTTGAAGAAAATAGCTGGAAGTTTCTGTTTTTCTCGTCATTTACCGAATTTTCTGTCTTTCATGAAATTTTAAGGACATGAAATAGTCTAAGGAACTTAAAAAACAGGAGCATAGCAACTAAACAACGCTGTAAAAACCACGTATACCGGTACATCATGATTCATCATAGAATTTTCATTTATTCTGATATCGTATTTATATCTAAGGGCTACTGTTAATAAAACTATTTTTTCTTTGCATAATTATCATTCGAAAGCCGATCTTAGCAACATACTAAATGATTTTGATGGAAGTAGTTCCGGCTCTTTCGATATTTTATCGTGTTCATTGGGGTATGAAGGTGTATTTCGCCATTTTTCTGACGATCAATTAACCAATCAAAATGCGTAGATTCGTGTAAACAAACTTATTTGGAAGTTATACCATAATAACATGAAGGAAAATATTTAAAAATAAGAAGAGAGGAAACAAATGTGTAAGATTGATCATGAGATAATAAAAGTTGTCCTTCGTATTTCTATGGAGCTTTATTATTTTCTCCGTCTTTTTTGTCCGATTTGTCTTTTCTCATAAGAAAGTTCTGTTTTTATTTTTCAATAATATTTGAGTCATTTGATTGTGGTTTTGGGACCTAATTTCAGTTTTTATGTTTGTATTGTATTCTGATCGAATGAACTGGTTATATTTACATGTTAAGGTGTCATTGAAACATTAAGTATCCTTACAAAAAGCTATAAATAACAGATAAGTTGTATCTAATTACATGTAATATCTGATTATAACAAGAGAAAGAGGTCTTTTTAAAACGTAATGATCTTAGTTAATACGAACCAGAGACAGCATTCAAAATTAAAAATTCGTCAGTATTTAATGAAAGAGAAACTCACATATTTGGCTCCAAACAGCAGTGAGAATCCTGTAACATAAACTCTGAAAGAAACACAAGGGAATGATGATCCTTTAGCGCTCACAGAAGCTGAAATTCGTGTGATGTAGCTATCATACTTTTCGACAAACTCAAGTTTGGTAAAATTATTTTGATTAAGTCTTCAGTGAAATTGCCAATAAAACGTTCGTTTATAATCATTTTAGTCATTTTGCTTCAGGTCTAGAAACAGGTTTTGAAAGACTATCTTTCGTTATTTGTTACGCAAGATAATTTTTTTTCAATAATTGCAAAATGAAAATTCATCATATTTGTTTTGATTACATGTTAATATCATCAGCACTGGGATTTCATAGAAGTGTAAAAAAGTGCAACCATAAGAGGAAATGGCATGTTGTCTAACCTATCGTTATGGGAAAACATAATTGATGATTTCAAATTTTGATAACAATCTGTTAGTTCATTGACAAATCGGATTTATTATCTACCTTTCCCCCTTTGGTGTAGGACATTGAGATCAAGAATTCCTAAGACGTCTAGTTTAACAAAGTATAAGACCTTAGGCGGTTATTTGAAAAAACAAGTACTTGATAAATGCTGATATTCTGCATAGAGGGAGTGTAGACGTAGAAAATGCGAAAAACTTGGGTCTGACGGACATTGAAAATTCCTGCATAAAAAAGCCAAAACTAACTTAACAATAAGAAAAAACATCAGTTTTGGAAGAGGCATTATTCACCCTTAGATTAATAACTTCACCTCATTGCAACACCAGAATAAAACTCACTTGGTTGTATTTCAGGTGTAGACACAATATCATGGTCAAGATATTGTCCGAAATGTGTCAGAAAAGGTGTGTGTATATCTGATACGAAGGCCTTGCCAGAGTGGACTTTTTTACTTATGAACCTTGCATTCGGTAGAAAGCCTGATGTGACGCTACGAACACGTGGACTAGAGATACCTGTGGGGAAAGAGGATACGCACTTAGACGTACAAATTATAATGATGCTCAAATTCACTTCAAATTGTCATTATTGAAATAAATATTCTATTATAAAATTCTAATGTACCATATGCGCATTGGAACAAGTTATGTCTCATCAGTAATGCTCGTGACCGAAGGAGAGGAAATCCAAAGTATATGAAATTATGAAGAGCATATCAGTCTAAACTGGATCTTTTTATATCCATTTACTGTGTTGCTTGGACCCCTGTGTTATGCGGTCTTGTTTATGTATGGTAAACGGAAAGTGAGGAGGTTGTTTTACACCACAAGTGTACGTTCTTTGAGACCTCTGGGTAATCGGAAAAGTGGGAGGGTTGTGCGCACGTAATCCAGGATAACCACACCTTCTGCTATTTCCGTGGCAGATGGCCGTCCTAAGTCGGCACCGGTTGCCCATTGGTCTCGTTGGTTTATGTGTTGTCCTTTGTGTTTTATGTTTCTGTTTTGTGCGTTGACGTTCCTTGTCCCTTTTTGCATTGGGTGTTTTGCTGTGGGTGCTGCAACATGGTGTTGTTGGAGATCCCCTCCTTTGTGTCTTAATTCTGCCAAAGAATCTGCTGAGGACAGAGCTCTGTCGTGATGGAGATATCCCTTAGTTTAAGAAAATTCAGTCATTTTACTGAGATTTGAATATATAAGTGGTATTTAATTTTGAATATTTTTTTGTAGAAATCGAGTTGTGGTATCAAATTAATTAAATCTTTCATTTCTATTTAAATGAATTCTGATCTTAGAAATGAGAAAAAGAAGAGAAAAGAATTTCAAATTTTACCATCATCATATTCGGGAAACATAAATCTGCCTTGGGCGGTGAAGGAAGCTCCCAACTTGAATGCTCCACTAGGAAATGATTTAAACACTAGGTTATTGCACTGTCCGTCTGTCTCTCTGTACCTCTGCCTGTGATCACACACTTTTACTGGTCGTCCGTCTGCACAAGTTTTGGCAGCTGCCTTTCTGAATGCCATCGTCATAAATTGAGAGAAACCAGCTGCTGGAGCACTGCGTAAACACATGTACCTCATATGTATCTTTTGTTTTCAATTTTTAAAGAAAAGGTTGTAAAATATATTGAACCGTTAGACAGGAACATAAGAATCATGGAAAATCTGAGCTTCACCTTATCATGATGATCTTATCTTACCTCGCATTTAGAGGAGTAAGTAAACTCCCATCAATCGACATGGAAGCCACCGGGTTCCTAGAAATAAAACGACGAAGAAAACATAAAGACATCTTTAGAAACAAAATAATGAATATGAAAAGAATTATAAGAAATAAAGGGGTTCTTAATATGTGTTAAGATGAGATCTATGATCATAGATTTTACCTTCTCCTTAGTTTCAATGTAGCTAACTCGATGACGCGTCCTCCAATGGACAATTCTCTGTTTGTTTCTGGGTCGTTTTGTCTGTTTATTCGATCTAGTCCTGTCCTTGCTGCTCTTACTGTATATAAAAATAACAGTTCCTATGAAAAATTCTAAAATATAAATTAAACAAAACGGACTTGTTTATGTAGCCAACTTTTATCATTTTATTGTTATACAAATGTATTTAAATTCTGATGTTTGTTATCATCCTTATTTCTATTCGTTTAAACTTAAAAATAACTACTTTTTTATTTTCTCTGGATCACTAATGAATGATTACACCGTGGGGTATCACGTGATACACGAATGATATGTTCCACGGGAATCCCCTTTGATTGAACCAAGTTAATACTGTCTTAATCTACTTAATATGAATTTATTTTAGGCCTATCATATGGTCATTATTGTCAATTATATGATGGTAGTTTATTCTGGTCAAGAATATACGTGTATTTGGAGAACACTTAATCAGAAATTTTTCAATGCTCGCCACATGTTATGGTATGGTGCACGGACAGATACAAAATTTTCTGTTTAAGTGTTCTCCAAATATACGTCTTTTCTTGACCAGAATAAATTACCATCATATAATTTATGATAATGACCATATGATAGGCCTAAAATAAATTCATATAAAGTAGATTTAGACAGTATTTACTTGGTTCAATCAAAGGGGATTCCCGTGGAACATATCATTTGTGTATTACGTGATACCCCACGGTTGATTAGTAAAAGCATAAAAATCGTATTTGCGTTAACTGAAAAATTTATTTCAACTCCGTATTAAGGCGATGTAAAATTTTGCAAATTAGCGGCACTGCCACTAATCTCCCCGTTTAGATAATCCCCCGTATGAACTGGCCTAGTATAGAACATTCCCATGTAAAGGGGACGTTCTATCCGTACGGCGTATTCCCTTGTAGAGTTTCAGCATAGAACATCAAACGGCAATGGACCAAAAAACCTTCCCTACTGACTAATTCCTGATTTTCAGTATTGCACGGAAACCGTAAACTGTTCAAGTATTATCAGAGATACTACCAAAGTTTCTTTGTTAATTGTCATATCAAAATCTTGCCCGATTATTCTGCCACTGAGAGCGCATTTAAATTTTTAAAAAGTCAAAACTGGTACATTTATTGTAAAAGGTTAAAAACTGTTTGTCCTTTAGAATTTAACAACTATGCCTTGAAGGCCTCAGGGTATTTTTATTGACACAATACCCGGCAGCAATGCATTCCATTCCCTGGAGGTGCATAGGAAAAATGAGAATTTCCTATAGTCACTAGAACATGATGATTTGTGCGAATGCCTTGTCCTGTGTAATGGTGGTGTAAGCCTACCACTTTAGTCTATGATTGTTTAAAACAATTTTATACAAGATGGCGAGTCTGGCATCTCTACGCCGTTTTTCAAAAGATCTCAAGAGGATGTTCCAAAATGCTATCCACACAAGATCTAAATAACTAATTGAAACCTAACTACATATCCGATAAGAAAATTCATGTACTCGCAAAGAAAGCAGATATGCCACCCCATAGCATTGCCATATATAAAGCTGATGTAAAATGATGCTATTATTGTCACTTATGGAATGTCGTACTAGTCCCTATGGGTACTTATTGTGCGCCTCTTGTTGCAGATTTATTTTTATACACGTATAGAAAAGAATCTATCCAAAATTTTCAAAAGTAAAGAAAACATGATGATGTGAAATGTTTCATTGGTACTTCTAGGTACCTGGATTATATTTTTACTATCGGCAATCCTGTTTTTGAAAAGTATAAAAACGTGCTTCATCCACAAGAATTAAATTAAAACAAAATGTTACAAACACAGACACACTATTTTTGGACCTAGGTATCAAAATTGTTAATGGAGAGATTCATACAAGTGTGTATGACATATGACAAAAGAGATCATGTTGGATTCAGCATAGTACATTTTCCCCGACGGTGATGTTCCTAGATTCCGTCATACGGTATCTACATTTCACAGCTCATCCGATTTATATCCATTTACATATTCAACTGTAATGCTTGGCCCCTGCGTTTTGCGGTCATGTTTGTGTTAGTTCATCTAATAGGGAGGAGGTTGTTTTACACCACAATTGTACGTCCATCGAGACCTCTGGGTAATCGGAAAAGTAGGAGGGTAGTGCGCACGTAATCCAGGATAACCACACCGTCTGCTACTGACATGACAAATGACCGTCCTAAGTCGGCACCAATTGCCCATTGGTCTCGTTGGTTTATGTGTAGTCATTTATGTTTGATGTTTCTATGTGATTTGGCGTTTATTTTACCATTTGCGTCTCATTCTGTGCGTGTCTGCATTGTGTTTTTGCAGTGGGTGTTCTGGGGGTTTGCTTTTGGTGCTGCAACTGAGTGTTGTCGGAGATCCTTTCCTTTCTTTTATTGGTAATTTCAAGGCTATCATGCCTTCCTAAGACTGACGAATGAAACTGTACATTTCTTTGTAAATGGCCAAAGATATCTAAATTCTCTCTTAAGTTTTTATGCGTATCACGATGTCCCAAACAAACAAATAAAAATTCATACATTTAGAAGTATTAAATGCCACCCAAATCGAGCATAATTTTTGATCAAACATTTTCAATTACTTGTATTATACACATGGCGAAACAATTTCGAGTACTACTTCACGTCATGTGCGTATATGTTTATGTACCTACGTAACCATGATTTTAAATTTATAGAAGTATACTTTTGTACACTAGATAAAATTTTCTTAGTTTGGTTCTAGCTCAAGCCTCCTAGTTGCTTCCTATTTCATTTTGTGCAGATAATTTGAAATGGCAAATTGGGTATGATTAAATCGATATCAAATCAAATGTGTCATTATGCTTCATGTTTCTATGGTGTGAGTTGGTGTTCCTTGTCCCTTTTGCGTCTCTTTCTGTGCTATCTCTCTCTCTCTCTCTCTCTCTCTCTCTCTCTCTCTCTCTCTCTCAATTGTTTTTTCTCTTTATCATACTTTTGTCCGTCACAATATAGAAATTAAAGTAATTAAAGAATGTTCATGCACAATGTATATAAGTTTTAAGCTTCGAATTCTTTCTAGTCCCATTAGTTATTACTGTTTATATACATCACCTACTTTCGATATACAAATAGATGTGTTTAACTACCTTGTGTTAGGGTTAGTGCCAATTCTCTCCGCAGCACATAGATACAGACAAATAGACGTGTTTAATTGCCTTGAGTTGGGGTTGGTGCCAATTCTCTCCACAGCTAATAGCTACAAACAAATAGACGTGTTTAATTACCTTGTGTTGGGGTAGGTGTCAATTCTCGCCGCAGCACATAGATACAGACAAATAGACGTGTTTAATAACTTTGTGTTGGGGTAGGTGTCAATTCTCGCCGCAGCACATAGATACAAACAAATAGATGTGTTTAATTACCGTGTGTTGGGGTTGGTGTCAATTCTCTCCGCAACACATAGAAACAGACAAATAGACGTATTAAATTACCTTGTGTTGGGGTTGGTGTCAATTCTCTCCGCAGCAGACAGATACAGACAAATAGACGTGTTTAATAACTTTGTGTTGGGGTTGGTGTCAATTCTCTCTACAGCACATAGATACAAACAAATAGACGTCTTTAATTACCTTGTGTTGGGGTTGGTGTCAATTCTCTCCGCAGCACATAGATACAAATAGACGTGTTTAATAACCTTGTGTTGGGGTTGGTGTGGATTCTCTCCGCAGCACACAGATACAGACAAATAGACGTGTTTAATTACCTTGTGTTTTGGGTTGGTGTCATTTCTCTCCGCAGCACATAGATACACATTGATACAAACAAATAGACGTGTTTAATTACCTTGTGTTGGGGTTGGTGTCAATTCTCTCCGCAACACATTCCTTTGTGCTTCACGTACAACATCGATGATCTGATTCACAGTAAACTGACAACGGACTACATAACTTTGTAGCAGGAGGATAAATGAAAAACAAGTGAATAGTTTCATTTTCTTGAAAAGTGTCAGTATGTGACGACTCGAAGTCTACCTATATGCAAATCTAAATTCTAGAGCACAGTGTACGTTTTCCTGAAGAAATGATATATTTTTTCATAATTCATTTCTTTAAGATACACATGAATGAATTAAATCAATCTTAATTTTTCAAAATGAATTTTTACATAGAAAACGACAAGGCTCATTACTTTCCACAACAGTAATGAGCCTTGTCGTTTTGATTTAATTCATTCATGTGTATCTTAAAGAATTGAATTATGAAAAAATATATCATTTCTTCAGGAAAAAATATGATGTAATTCAAAGGATGCATAAAGAAAAAATCATAACAAAAAGAAAAATGCTTTTCTATTTCACTTTTTGACGTAAAAGAGTACAGTACCGTAGAAGAACCACGCAGTATGAGAATATACCGATTCATGCAAAATAAAACCCCATGGAAGTGAATATGTTTAATTCAATATTTAGGTCCATCCTTAATTGAGAACAGTGATTTAATTTTTCACCATCTAGTCCAAATGCAAAATGCAAGATAAAGCTATTTTACTTTCAATAGATTTAGAAGAATGTCTTGTTTCTTCTTGGAGAATCCCTCCTTTCTTTCGAATTGGCAGTTGTACAAATTATCATATTTCCTATAAAATCTATAGAAAACATATCTCAGTAAAATAAGGTAATAACTTAAGGTGTTTTGTGAGTTCGAATGCATGTATTTTATATATTGTTTTCATTTTCCTGCGTGAACATCGACGGTGGATGCGGCTAGCCAAACTGGGGATGATTACTCCTCCCTGGCACCTGGTCCCACCTCTAGCTTGCTAGTGGTCCGTCGATGCTCAATCTGGTGCTGTATTGAGAGTGCTGTTGAGATTATCGTCAGGATCTTCTTTAACTCATTTGTTTCACATTGATGCCCTTTGCCGTGTGGAGCTCGTAAAAAAAGTTTCCCGCGAGGGATTTGACAATAAGTATTTGAATATTTGTCACATGGTCGCCATAGTACTTTCTATATAGATTAACATCACACAATGCATGTATTGTGCTGTATTGTGAGTGCTGTTGAGATTATCGTCAGGATCTTCTTTAACTCACTTCCTTATACAATGTAGTAACAATTTCATTGCAAAACCCGTAGGTAAGGGATCATGATTCGCCCCCTTCCTGAGTTTTATAAAATCATAATGATTAATGCATCAGCTAGTGTTCTTGATCATGAAATGTTATAGCGATATTTGTTTATTTTAGTTTTTGATTATTTTGAGAATTATTTACAAAAGTTACATTGATAAAAGTGTTCAGTTACACCCTTTCTAGAAATTATATACATAAGGTAACAATTGGCCGCTTACTGTCTGCGACAATGGGATTCCATGATAATCCCTGAGAAAACCTCCCACCTTTCCTCGCTCAATGTCGGTCGAAATCCTCGTGAGATTACATTTCTTCAAATACAATAGCATTATTTAAGAACATATAAATTTGCAGCATAGATCACACATGCACGTTTCGGGTACTAAACCTTCGTCAGTGATCTTCAATCTAAAAAATGTAATATGGCCAAAGAGTGTGAAAATTATTATATCCAAAAATGTTCCAAAAGACGTAGCAGGATGGGTGGTATATGATGTTACAGGACCCACGTTTCAGAAATTTCAAGAAAATCTAAATTTCTAAATTTCTGTTATCAAAATTTCTTGAAATTTCTAAAAAGTGGGTCCTGTAGCATCATATCCCATCCATCCTGCTACGTCTTTCGATACGCTTTTTCGACATAGTAACTTTAATACTTTTTTGGCATATTACATTGTATAGATTTAAGGATCACTGACGATGGTTAAGTACCCGAAACGTTGCCAATTTATCTATTCTTAAATGATGCTATTCAATTTGAAGACGTTTACATTGATATCACTTGGTGAGTGTCACTGCTGGTGGACCAGGAGACCCCGAGGGCACATGTAGCCAAGTTCGATCAATTTCGGTTGATCGTTTCTTCAACGCATTCTAAATTTCTGTTTTCAAAATTTCTTGAAATTTCTAAAAAGTGGGTCCTGTAGCATCATATCCCATCCATCCTGCTACGTCTTTCGATACGCTTTTTCGACAGAGTAACGTTAATACTTTTTTGGCATATTACATTGTATAGATTTAAGGATCACTGACGAGGGTTAAGTACCCGAAACGTGCATGTCTGGTCCACGTTGCCAATTTATCTGTTCTTAAATGATGCTATTCAATTTGAAGACGTTTACATTTATACCACTTGGTGAGTGTCACTGCTGGTGGACCAGGAGTCCCCGAGGGCACATGTAGCCAAGTTCGATCAATTTCGGTTGATCGTTTCTTCAATGCATTCTAAATTTCTGTTATCAAAATTTCTTGAAATTTCTAAAAAGGGGGTCCTGTAGCATCATATCCCATCCATCCTATTACGTCTTTCGATACGCTTTTTCGACATAGTAACTTTAATACTTTTTTGGCATATTACATTGTTTAGATTTAAGGATCACTGACGAGGGTTAAGTACCCGAAACGTGCATGTCTGGTCCACGTTGCCAATTTATCTGTTCTTAAATGATGCTATTCAATTTGAAGACGTTTACAATTGTAATTATAACAGAATGCATGATCTCGCTCCAGCCAACAGAACACGTACTGTTTGTCGTATGCCTTTGACTTTTTTATATCCATCTACATATTCATCTGTGTGGTCATCTAACAGTGAATAGGCTATTATATACGACACTTATGCGTGAAAAGTGGGAGGGTTGTACAACTTCACGTTTATATTTTGTTCATTTATCATAAAGTGAAAGTTAGCGATGGATTTTGTTTTCTAGATTGTCCTCTTTATGCCTTTTTGATATTTTATATGTGTAAAAAGAACAAATTTACATTTTAAGACATGGGTATGTTCAACACATATTCAAAGTTGCATTTAATTTTCAGCTGTCTACAAGAAATAGGCAAATAACATTTATTCAGGTGATATATATGTCTGTCTTTCCCTTATTCCACCAAAAGCACTTTAAGTGTCAGAGAAAAAACAAACAAACAAACAAACAAAACAAAACAGTAAAATCAAAACAAAACCCAAACCTAAAAGCAAAAAAAGAAAGAAAGAAAAAAAAAAAAATACAATCCCCCTAAATTACACCTTTATCTCGGTACACTCTTATCTCATCCTATTTCTATTCCCATCTGTAGTTTTCATCATCACTTATATCTCATTATAGCCAAGAATTTTCTGAAATATGAGAGACAAATTGATATAAAGGCCCCAACCTGTTGCGTCTACGGACACACACGTAACAGGTAATTTAGGTGTCCCTAGAATTAGTTTACATGACATTAGAGACGAAACATTTGTAGTAAGTAGAAACCATGAGTTTTGGTACAAACATGCAGATGGGTATATTAAAATCATGCCCTGTAAGAAGTGGTCGATATACTAAAAGAGCACCAATTTTCACCAAGCGATTGCTCAGTTTCTAAGTGCGGCACGAAAAACTGCAAAACTTGTAACATCCTAATAACAGACACTTCATTCTCAAGTTATCTCACAAAACAAACATTTAACACGCATAGTTTTGAACACCTAAACTGTATGACATCTAATATTGTGTACGGAATAGAATGCTCACTTTGTGGATTGATTTATGTGGGTGAAACCAAAGGTCAGCTCGGAAAAAGATGTCAGGACATCGGTCAAAAATAAATAATAAAGGAAGTCAACTTCTTTACCGACATTTTGACCAGGCCGATCATTCTGTTTTATCTATGAGAGTCAGACTCCTGGAGAAAATATATCACCCCACAAACAATCCCAATTTGAGCACACCTTTCCGTCACAACAGAGAAGAGTTCTGGATAAAAAATCTTAACACTGCAGCGCCCTATGAGTGTAACGATAATATCAGCAGCATAGGAAACTTAACAAGTCCTGGTTGTCAATCGGTAAATGTGACTAGCTTATTCAACAGGCCACAAAGAAGACCTCGAAGTCATGGCATTCGTAAATATAATAGGCCTGAGATACATAGTTTCTCCTTCGATGACTTGGTTCCATTTT
Source organism: Pinctada fucata (assembly GCA_028142955.1). Classification (NCBI taxonomy): domain Eukaryota; kingdom Metazoa; phylum Mollusca; class Bivalvia; order Pterioida; family Pteriidae; genus Pinctada; species Pinctada fucata. The sequence goes on along the minus strand of AP027104.1, from coordinate 72,223,821 downwards.
TGAATGGGCCTCTTGGCCTGCATTATATTCGTACCAAATTATACTCCTTTACGGAAGTTACACGAAATTTACAAACATACAAAGGACCTCACATTTGCCGATACACGTTCCCCAGAATACAGACTACAAGGAGTCATCTTGGACATTTCTACTTTTCGTTTATTTCAAGCAGTTAGATCAGATAAATCAGAGGAGAAAACAAACCGTCCTTTCATTAAAATAAGACTTGCAAACAAAGGTATTGATAGATTGAATCTTGGTCAAATTTTGAATAAGAAAACTGTCACAGAAAAAACCCCACCATATTTCAAAACAAAAGAAACTCTTTGTATTTCCTTTAGCTCCACACCAGCAGTTGCATCTAAAATTAACAATTACAAACGATTCTTGCAGTGTATTGATTTCACGAAACATAATTTGACAGAATCCATAGCATGCGAGAAAGTAGTTCTGACAATTGAAAAATGACATATTGTATTTTTTAAACCTGGGAGGGGAATTGCACAATATGATGGACATATTTCTAGATAATTTTCTGTTCATCCCTCAAAGATAAGGTTGTCTACAACTCTTCAAGAAATTATGAGGGATTGTACGTAAATAAACTCGATATGCTGGTACTTCACGTGTAGAATTGACAATCATTTCTCCAACTTAAAGATAAAACCAATTTGTTATTAAGTTCTTATCAATCTCTGGACTTTCCAAGTATTGAATAATTAATATTACAATTAAATATGCTAACGTTGTGAAGATAATTCTTTTAAAATCTTAAGATAAACTTATTTACTGATATTTCTTTAATCTGTTTCTTATCTTCTTTCAAAATTGTCTTTATGTGAATTACTATTAACATCATCCCTCTTTCAAGTAATGGAATTAATTTACTTTCGTGTTCTGATAAATGCATCGATTCTGTTTAGAGTTATTCCTCTTTCTACAGTGTGCAAATTCCCCAACATAAAATAATAATTCACCTTAAATATTGTGGGGGAGAGGCCATATGGTTACAATACTTCCCCACTTAAGAAAATAACCAAGATTTTCATAATGAAAATCATTAATCTAATTCAAATATATTCAACTTTATAACTGACATTTTAGTCACTTTATCATTCTTTTCTATGCTTGGTTATTTTCCAATCGCATTGCCTTGACACCACAATATAGATAATTGCATCATCTTTTGGGTACCCAATCAATCATAATCAAGTAAATGACATGCAGATTAAAGTCATCATCTCAAGTTTTTCACTGTCTTTATCAAGTTACCCAATGTTCCTCATCATAATAAACTCAGCATTGTTCATTCAAAATTTCATTGACATAATTATCCAACCGTAAGAAATTCATTTAAGGCCAATACGTCAGATAATAGTGCATGTATGATATATCAATGTTCAACATGCAAAAATCTCAATTCATGAATTGAATATATGTAAGTTACATCATACATAAGCATAATACATAATAAAATTCACATTTACTCTGCTTTTTTCACTGAAATAACACTACACACAACATGTACACTTCTTTGTCTTCTTGCGGTTCATCTTTTGATATATATCCTTTGCATCTTATGGTTCCTCTCCGTCGTGTGGTCCCTCTTCGTGTTCTATGTAATATCCGTCGAGTAAAACGAATACATGGACCTCGATTTCATCAGGGAAAGAATTCTGCACCAATTGGATTTATCATCGTATGTTTGTCTATTCGCTCGAGAACTAAATCATCTTCTTATCTTCGGCATCATATCCCACGGAATAGCATATCAAGGTTTCATCTACCTTTGACGCATCTTGGTATTAGTGACGTTACCAAGATCTTCCCGTAATCCAGATGACGCCATGTACCCAGAAAAGCGACATGGTATAAACTTTCTTGTTATAAAGCGTCAAATAAGGTAATTCATTTATTGCAAATGGTCCTTTGCTTTGGATTCTGCACGGATCGCTACATCGCTATGGCAGATTTCACTCTACCATAATATGCGAATGCCTCTCCGTTTGCTATGGTGACGGGCTGGTTTAACATCTGGCCACACGGGTAACATCATGCACAGAGATACCTGACGTCACTGCTTCGGACTTCGTATTTTGGCTTCCGTCTTCTGTCCATTGGATTAAACTGTATACTCTTATTTGTCTCTTTATTACCTACAGGCGACTCCGTTGTAATAGCTGCTGCTCAAAGTTCAATGATATTCTGCATAACTACACTGTTTCTCAAGCTTTTTCCATCGTCATTTCTCCAAGTGATACCAACATCTATTGTTCATTGCTATAACATATCTGCACGTCAAACTAAATTGTTCTTGGTAGTTATGACACTGGATTTCTCTGTACCCCTTGATTGACCAAAATTTTGAATTTACAAAAATAATTTAGAAGCCTGTTCCAAAACTCAAATAGTTTCCAAAATTATATCTTTCTTTGCCAAAAAAATCATTCATTTAACTTGTATTCACATATAGATAATCAACAGGCAATGTCATTTATTTTTATTCAATCAAATAGTTAACTGATAAAAATGAATAAAGCAATATTAGCCAAGTTGCATTTTTTCATTGTTGTTAGACGTCGTCTGTATTTATGTCGTTTGTCTATAAGGTATCAACAAATCATTTGTTAGCTAATGCTAGAACCTGCGTCTTGAGACGTCCAACACTACCAAAAGGGCAACAAGGGTCAATATCGTAAATCCGTTGACATGAAATAAAGTGAGACAAGAACTGAAATACAATCACCAAAATAAAAACCATGCATTAACAAACATGCAAACTAGGAATACACTTCCAATATATGTATATACAAAGACCTTGCGATTTCATATTAACTTGATTCCTTAAACTTATTAAACTTCACATGAGACTTTGCATTTCATCTTTCCCCTCCCTTTCTATAATAAAAAGAAATCTTCTTTTTTTATAACCGACTTCAAAATGCCAGCACTATACGTACATAAGATTATGAATACTACGATGTTCATCATATAATCCGACAAAAAAAAAAATTCCGTGCCACAAAACCGAGCACAAGGTCCATCAAATGACAGGGTTGTAAATTCAACAAACCCGAACGAACCTTCAGCGTTCCCAGAAACATCGCTGGTGTCATTTCTCGGCGTTTCATCGCCATAACGCAGGACATTTTCCTCTTCGTCAAATCATGTAAAAATGAACTATACAGATCACATCGAAGTATCCTGTTAAATGTCAAATGCCATCATTTTGATAAATCCGGAAAATGACTCATTTTTTTTCACCCTATACGTACGCTTTATGCCTTCTCTTCGGCGTTCTATCCAACTTCCTGGGTCTGAATTCCACCTCAGAGACTATAATTGCACGAAAACTAATCGAGCCACTAACTCTTCCAAAATTAAAACTATTAGCGTCTTGACCAAGTATACCTGACAAGCCGAACGTCATCTTGTCATTATAAGTCCTTGTAACGAATCTGAAATTTTCAAAGAAAATATCAACGTATATTAAGCCCATCTTACTTTTCGATGAAAATAAAAAAAGTTGAAAAATGTAATTACAAGGTCAATCGATCTGAGAGCACGGTGAGAAATTAAATTGTGTCCTACCTGTCATCGTTCCTGTTTTTAGCTTAAGGTAATCTTATAGTCATAAGGATCCATCACTTGTAACTTCTTCGAATCTCTTTTCCTGGTTCCAACGTATCCAGACCAAACGGCAACAGAATATTTATGTAAGCCGGTGCAGGCTTACAAGCCATACTTCGTACTTCGCGTTGTGTGATTAATTAATGTTCTGTATTTTGTCGTGGAAGGAAAACATCGTTGGAATTTTAACAAAGTTTATTTAACGAAACATAATTTGACAGAATCCATAGCATGCGAGAAAGTGTTTCTGACAATTGAAAAATGACATATTGTATTTAAACTTGGGAGGGGAATTGCACAATATGATGGACATATTTCTAGATAATTTCGTGTTCATCCCTCAAAGATAAGGTTGTCTACAACTCTTCAAAAGCATCTGAAATCATGAGGGATTGTACGTAAATAAACTCAATATGCTGGTCCTTCACGTGTAGAATTGACAATCATTTCTCCAACTTATAGATAAAACCAATTTGAAATTAAGTTCTCATCAATCACTGGACTTTCCAACTATTGAATAATCAATATTACAATTAAACATGTTAAAGCTGAGAAGATATTTCTCTTAAAATCCTAAGATAAACTAATTAACTGATATTTCTTTAATCTGTTTCTTATCTTCTTTCAAAATCGTCTTTATGTGAATTACTATTAACATCATTGCTCTTTCATGTAATGGAATTAATTTACTTTCGTGTTCTAATAAATGCATCGATTCAGTTTAGATTTATTCCTCTTTCTACAGTATGCAAATTCCCAAACATAAAATAATTATAATTCACCTTAAATATTGTGGGGGAGAGGCCATATGGTTACAATAGATAACCACAAATCAGCTCTTGCTTCCTTTGATTTCGACACTAACAATTTAGATTTAGATTTGCCATACTTATACAGCATATCTAAAATGCATAAGAATCCATACAAACAACGTTTCATTGCTGGTTCCTAAAAATGTTCTACCAAATCTGTATCGGTCTTACTCACCAAAGTTTTATATAAAATCAAATCTGGGCTTCAAAAATATTGTTCGACAGTATATTCTCGCAGTGGTATCAACCAGATGTGGATTTTAAAGAATTCGAAAGAACTTTTAGAACATCTGAAATCCACTTATTTTAGTAGAGTCCATTCGATCAAAGCCTTTGATTTTTCGACACTTTACACTACAATTCCACATTCTAAATTGAAAGAGAGACTCGCAAAAATTATGAGTAATGCGTTTACAAGTAAGAACGGTAATCGCAAATACAAATTTATTGTTGTTATCTATGACAAAACCTACTTTGTAAAAGAAAAGTCCGATTCTGAAAATAGGTACACTGAAACCGATATTATTCAGATGTTAAACTTTCTGAACGACAACATTTTTGATTGTGTTTGAAGGAAAGATTTTCCAGCAAATTGTCGGAATTCCAATGGGGACCAATTGTGCCCCACTCCTTGCCGACATTTCCTTTACTCGTACGAAGCTGAATTCATTCAACCTTTGGTCTCTGAAGGGAAAAGATACTTAGCTTCTGACTTCAACTTCACTTACAGATACATAGACGATGTGTTGTCCATCAATAATCCAAATTTCGCGGATTACCTGAGCAGTATCTATCCTTCGGAGCTTGAAGTAAAAAAAAAAAAAACTACAGAGACAAATCATTCAACATCCTATTTGGATTTTTTCCTACGACAATGATGGTCACATGAACACCTCACTCTATGACAAACGTGACGACTTCAATTTCAGCATTACAAACTTTCCTTTTCTAAGTAGCAACATCCCTTCATCGCCTGCTTATGGCGTGTTCATATCTCAGTTGATACGCTAAGCCAGAGCAAGTACCAAATACACGGATTTTGTTCTGAGAGCTAGGCGTCTTTCCGATAAGCTTCTCAGTCAGGGATATGTTTGTGACCGACTTACATCGTCACTGAGGAAGTAGTTCTACGGTCGATATGGGGAACTCGTCATGCACTATGATGTCCCACTCTCGAGAATGGTGGATGATATTATGTCATAGACCATTTGAACCATCCAACCAAAGATTGTCTTCCCAAATGGAAGTTTCCGGATGTTCTACCAAATTGAAGCGGCGGGTGTTACATGCAAGGAGATGCTTACTCTTCCTGGGCACCCAGTCACACTCTCATATCGGGAGTCCGCTTCTTTTCATATAGTGGAGGTTTTTGTTTGTTTGTTTTGGTTTCTTTTTTATCCTGATTTTGTATGCCTTCGGTTTCTGATTTTCTAAATTATCGATTTTGTGCTGTATACAGGGATTTGGTCATTATCCATATTTGTCATTGTAGCTTTTTGTTGTTCTTTTTTTTGTCGTCGTGTACATATTTGAAATAGTTTTAAATGAATAAATGAATTTCAATCAACAAACACCGGAGCAAACTTTTGGATCTATAAAACATTGATGTTATTGCATAAGATTTGCATATAATACAAAACTTAATGCTTATTTAAGAGTAACAATTGTCAAGTCAACATACTAAACAAGCTTTTGGTCGACGCCCTATTGTACGAAGATAAGAAGGTACATGTAATTGCAGTAACAAACATATGTGTATGCCAGGCCAGTGATTAATAATAATATTTTTTTGCCAGGCCAGTGATTTATAATATTTTTTTTTCAAAATCAAACTTGAGTTTGGGTTGGTGCCAATTCTCTCCGCATCTAATAGATAAAAACAAATAGACGTGTTTAATTACCGTGTGTAGGGGTTGGTGTCAATTCTCTCCGCAGCACATAGATACAGACAAAAAAGACGTGTTTCATGACCTTATGTTGGAGTTTTTTGTCAATTCCCTCCGATGCACGATCTAAAATGTAAAAAAGACTCGCAAAGATTACGAGTCATGCGTTCACAAGCAAGAACAGCAATCGCAAAAAATTTATACAAATTTATTGTTGTTAATTATGACAAAACCTACTCTGTAAAAGAAAAGTCCGATTCTGAAAATAAGTACACTGAAGCAGATATTATTCAGATGTTAAACTTTCTGATCGACAACATTTATATGTAGGCCTTTCAACTAAATTTTCAAATCCAAGAACATTCCTTTAAAAGTGCTTCACGACATTTGAATCTGTGTCTGGAGAGCATTAAAGAACTTTGAACTGATAAAGACATGCACATTTTCGAAAATTAATGAATTTTAAATACCAAATTCTAAATAAAATCTGCTTAAGAAGGGAAACAATTCAAACTGTACTATTTGACAAACACTTGGTTCCCGGGACACCTCTAGATTAACCGAGTTTAACGGGCTCCTTTAAATTGTGAAACGCACAAGGAAAGAAATGAAAAGTAACGAAACAAATTTATTTTTGTGTTCTTTGGCAAAGAAAATATGTATACAGATTTTTATAACTGGAAATTCAAAACGTAGAAAAGGAGGAAAAGTAACCGGATTATTTACATGTACGTTCGGGTATGGTATCCATGAGTTCACCTACATGCGTACCGTAAATAATTTGAAAGGTCCGGTACATTTTCTGTCAGTTTCGTTGTAAGCCCAGGAATACCATGAATAGGATCCAGATTCTCCTCAAGATACTTTATACGACAAACGAAGTTTCCTGGCCTCAACTCGAGATTCGTAAACAACAGAAAAAAGTTTCGCCGACCAAACGATTCGTAGAATTGAAAGAATTAATACATTTAGGTCATTGATGTTCATTTGCTCGAAAATTGCATGAATTTTTTGCTTTGTTAACATAAAATTACTTAAACAAGATTCTTAGGCTAGATGGACCCCCCAATACGTAACATTAAACATTAACGGAGAAAACAGTGATGCCGACCGAATAGAGCTTTTTTAGAAGTAAGGACAAGCTCAGTGATAGTTTAGTTTTGCCAATTCACCCGTTCTTAGCATGTACTAAAGAGCGAATTCTTATCATTTTATGGTAGAAATATTTTCTAGACTGTTTTGCCATGCATAGGAGTATCTTACTTACTGAAGTTGTATCATCCCTTTTGGTTACTTTTTAGTGAAAATATCAAATATCAAAACCCAATTGAATTTTAAAAAATCGATTAGAATTCTGATTATGAAATTTGTACGATTATACAACACTTATGAAAATAAATAAATAATAAAAAAAATACTCATGGTAAACAAAAAAGTCATTCAGTGACGCCATCTACGACACTTTCTCTCATGGGAATGCAGGAAGAACCGGTTAAACCGTTTGATTTTTTATTCATTTATATATATATTTTTTTCTTTCGCGTTTTGTGCTCATACATCCTTTATTTATCTATTACAGCTAGATTATTTGTAGAATTAATCTATTATCAGGAAAGCCGTTACAAATGTACTAATACTTTGATGTTATTTCGTTTACAAATAATCAATCACATTAAAATCCAAATTTCGGTGCGTTTTTTTGGGGGATGCATGTATTACAAGACAGCTAGATATGTTTTTTCTACATATTTCTATCAAAAAGGTGAAAATAACCAAAGAACTAACCGACCCCCTGATATACAAATGTAGCTAATCCAGTCTTTTCAGTTTAGTATGAAAAGAAGTAAAAAAAAAATAAATAAAAAACAAATCTTTCAATTTTTTTCTTTTGCGTTTTGTTTTTATTTGTTTTGTTTTGTATTTTTTTAAAGATACAGTATCCCCGAAAATGAATTTATTTGGAGACGTAAATTTTTTTTCCGAATGGTCTAGATTGGGGAAAAAAGGAGCCATAATAAGTTTAATTTGAAAATATGCAGTAAGGACCATAATATTGCCGAATGTGTATAATTAAATCTCCATATATCTATATCGTAAAAACGCAATAAATTGTAGGTTGCGCCAGTGGAATGAATTAGAGCTGCGTACCCCAAATTCAAAACGATGTTTTCAAACGGCTATAACTGTGAATGTATGTGTTAGATTCGTATGAAAATTTGAATTTATACAAATGAGAATGTAAACTTTCATATGAAAAGAAAGATTTTGCATTATGGAATTTTGTAAAATTACTTAATTTTCAGGGACACCGTAACTTTAAGAAAATGAGAGGTACCGAGCTCCATATGCCTTGAGAAAATAAATATATACATGTATAAATAAGTAAAACCTGATTTTTTTTCAGAGAAAGTGTATTTCAACATTAAGCCTTTAAATGTATCAATACAAGCACATTTGAGGTGCTGCAGTAATTATTGTCGTAAAAAAAATCACCTTTCAGAGTGTAAATGATATAATTCTGCGTAACCGATTGATAATCGATAAAATCGCATCGGATCACCAACCGTTTGTAATCGATGATCCATGATGAAGGTACAGCCAATTCTTTTTTGTTACACCCATGAGTTTGAAATTAAAATCTGGAAAAGTCTCTTTTTTTATGCAAATATCATGGCGGATTGGGTGGGGCTGGTTCAGACCACCCCATCCCCAACCCATCACACTCTAGATCCCCGCTTGCAAGTTTAGGTGACATGTTTTGAGTACATACGTTTATTCAATTCAAACTTATAAAGATGTATATATAGCGTTCTTTAAATCTTTAAAGTATTGAAACAAGAAAATGTAACAAAATGAATGTTAGAAAAAGACAATGCATATCATGCACATTCGCAGATTACATCATTTATATCAGGGGATAGGGCGGGGGGGTTACACCCTACAACTTATATTAGCAAGGGGTTTAATTACAAATAATTTCATTTTGATAAGAAGATTTGTATTACGCCTTAATAAATTCTGTGCAATTTCTTCGTCGACGACGTCTTAAAAACCTGTCGTTACAGATAATTATTTTGTCTGTAGCGGTTTGTGAATGTTGTTCATCTAACGTGTCTTTAGACTCCTTACAGGTAGATTATTGTAAATAAATTCTGTGCAATTTCTTCGTAGATGGCGTTTCTAGTATATTGATTGCAGCGGTGCTAAATCCCGAGTCTCCTCAGTACATCTATTATTACTTTGCAGAGTATCGTATGTTACACATGACAAGTATTGTGGTTTAAGCGACTAAAGAAAGAAAGAACAAAAGAAAGAAACTTGTATAAAATGACAAAAAAGAAAGAAAAAAAGAAGAAAAACCCCAGTTCATGAACCCATGTACACACGCACATTTTACAATATAATGTTCTATTGAATTAGTGGATAATGTCTTTATATTTTAAAGTATTTCATTACAAGGTATATCACTATATGATGCATTTCAATAGACACATTTATGCAATGAAATGCAATGTACATGTTCGATAAAGGCTTTTTATGTGTAATCTGTTACTTCCAGTTTGATTTGACTGTGAAAATGCGTTAATTCCGATGTTGACTGAGGTAAGTCGACTTTGGACAGAGTTGGGGGCCACAAATCTTTTTTCATGATTAATTTCAAATTGAAGTTTGCCATTTATCTATCATGGGATTTTTTGATAGTAATAGCGCATTTTAAATTACATGAAAAAGAATTATTAATTATATAAAGAATATATATAACCAAACTGAGTTTCCAAGCAGTTTCTGATTTTTTTTTATTTTAAATGGACGGAGTGTTGTGCCCAAGTCCTATTTATGCTTGACAAGACGGAGCAGTATTTGGATGATGTTGAATCGCGAATGTCGAAGGAGAGCAACCAAGTGCAGCGGTGCCAGGTTGTCCGGCTGTATACAACCCGAGATGCTATACGTCACGTAGTCCCCCCCCCCCCTAAGCTTTAAATTTAACTGAGATGAAAACGTTTATGGCTTCTACAGCGCACGTCAATCTATAATGCATTTATGGCACGCGTTGTGTTGTCTGTATCTATCGAGTGACCAACAAAAGACGACCATGACGTAACATGAAAACGTTCACCTTACATAATCGCTAGATCGCCTGGACCGGCACGTGTCATATAAGTTTCAGCGTGACGGGAAATGGGAAATAGAAATACATGTACGCTGTATCAGATTTCATCACATATTGATTTTTATCCGTGTTATTATTCATCATAATACCCGACCTCGCAGTCTTTGTCATTACATAATAATTGTCGTTTTTTTTTTAAGATAAGAAAGAGGATGTATCGCTCACGCAAATGAATAAATAACAAATTGGCATGTTCATGTTTTAATACGGTTGAATATAGTGATGGATTTTAATCAACAAAAACACAACATATTGCACGGACCATCGTTTTATTGACGAGTCGGAGGGCGATATAGAAGCTAGGCTTCTTATACAACTGATATTTAAAAAAGATTTCGTCTGGATTTGTTCAGGTTTTTTGGGAGGGGGAGGCTCTCATATACTTTAGGCTAAGTAAAAATATTGTCAGCTTTCTTTGTAAGAGATTACTTGGACCCAAATGATTTACTGTTTAAACTGCTGTCAAAGATGGCCGTTCACAATGAATAATTAGCTTTCATCAATTATCTTATGTACTTAATAGAAAAGAAACTTTAATATTTACTGGCTCCTTGATTTTTGGTACGGGCTCCTTGAATCCAAGAACTAGGAGCCCGCATGGCTCCTTTGGAATTTCTATGAATTTTAAGCCCCGACTGTCATCGCAAAGACTGCCACACATACGTACATCACCACATGATCGCGCCTGACAATTTCGTTTGTTGTGGGATTTCGAAACCCTTAGATGACAATTCCCGCATAACGGAACCGTTTTGTTTTCAGTAACATTTAGACAATAAAGGTCCTCCAATGAATTTACTTTTGCACATAGTTCATTATATTTCATTTCTTGATGTGTCAGTTCTTCTTTTTTTAATGTCAAGTTCTAAAGGACTTAAATGTGATTTCGAAAGTTTTAATTTTTTTTCGCGCCACTTTGAGACTGTCGTCAGGATCTTCCTTATCTCGTTTCGCCACTATGTTCAAAGAATAACTGTTTGGCAATGAATGGCGACCTACCAAAGACTTTCACATTTATACGTAGATTTGGTCCAAATTTTTAATCATGTCTTGCAGCCGATAAAATTTTTGAGAAGGACTTTTCATTTGCATCTACCCAGTCGCCTTGATCGTCACGATTCATTGTCTCAGCGGACATGTTATTTAATGCAGATATTTCACTTCTAAATTTTTCACAAAATCCATGGTAACCGTTATTCCATAAGTCACATATGTTGCACTCCGCAGAAACGCAAGTTTCACGTCCAGGAGAAGTACAATGGACTACTGACGTCCGACATGTTGGACATAATGGTTAAAAGTGACTGTTTAGTACATGTATGTATCTGGGTATAAATATTCTATAAAATTGATAAGAACCAATATATACATTGTCATCGCGGATGGGGTCTTTCAAAAGCTATAATTATAGGATTAGGAGTACAATGGCGACGTACACGATACAGATCCTTATCACTGTAAACATGGTCAATGTCATAAAATCTGTACAGGTGTTAGCAGACCTAGCATGATATGAATCAGGAGTGAATCTGGTAAATTGTACCCTTTTAAAGAGGAAAGAATGAGAAACGATAGGGAATTAGTTTAGTTTAAACAATATGTATTGATATTCATTTTCCAAAGAACTTTTTTCAGGTTGAAATTATTCAATATGAGTTTTTCATAGTTGAACTTATTTAAACTAAAATAAGCAGCGATATCACTACCCAAAACTGCATCCACCCATGGTCTCATTAATCATAATTTGAATCTTCAAGATAGTCCTTATTTTTTCGGAGACAAATAGTTAAAATGGTACTGAAGGTAAAAGTGACAGAATTTATGTGAAGGAAGGCCAATGAGGCAAATGATCTTGGAACTGCTTGTGTCTCAATTTGAAGCATTTAAACATTGTAAATAAATTTAATTATATACGTGATTTCTAAAATTGAAGTTTACTTTCTTTCTTCTGTTTAATTATGATATTTTATATATCTGAACTGCAAGTCTCTAAATACGGACCGTTATGTTTTGCTTCATCGCACACACTGTCCAGGTAAATGGAATCCCTGTCATCTTCGAAGAAATTGCACAGAATTTATTTACAATAATCTACCTGTAACGAGTCTAACGACACGTTAGATGAACAACATTCACAAACCGCTACAGACACAATAATCTATCTGTAACGACAGGTATTTAAAACGCCGTCGACGAAGAAATTGCACAGAATTTATTTAGGCGTAATAAGGCACGGTCCATTTGATATTCTGGGGGGGGGGGGGGGGCTTGGGTTTTTTTCAAAAAAAATAATTTTGCTCTCAATTTTGATGAAAAAAATAAATTTGCTTATGGTGTGATAGAAAAAAATAATCTTGCTCTTACAAATAATCTGAATTTGAAGAATTACCATAAAATTTCGCTAAAATTCTTGAAAATTTTCCGGCTCGCTTTGCTCGCCGCAGTTTTCAAATTGTATCAAAAATTTTTGGCTCGCTTCGCTCGCCATACTTTTCCATCAAAACATTATTTACTAATAGCATGTTAAGTTCAGATATTTGAAAAAAGTTATACATGTATGTGACTGAAAAAGGGCTTCCTTAAAAGCTTAAATATATTATCAATATTTATGTATTGCTGTTAATACATGTTGCATGTATCCCATAGAGTCATGTTCTTGTAAGCTTGGAAGGAGAACTTCAGTTATTCACCAATTTACAATTCTTAGTAACATTTAAAATAATGTCTAGAAGACCTTCCCCTCAGACCCTCTTATACATGTTATATACATGTACCTTATATAGAATATTGAGAATTATATTGTAAAAATCTTTTATCTCTCTGTTTAAAAGTGAATTTAATACTTGCATAAAAATAAACTAATATATTAACATTTAGAGTTTTGAGTAAAAATATAAATAATTTCTATTGATAAAACACAACATTCTTAATATGCGCATCACTTTGTTAAAAAAATTTCCTTGCTCCAACTTTGCCAGAAAAAAATAATTTTGCCCCGGTTCGGGGCTAAAAAAATAATCTTGCTCCAACAAAAAACCCAAGCCCCCTCCCTGAATATCAAATGGACCATGCCTAAACATTAAAATATTTTCAAATACTATGACACATTATCGGATGTTTGCACCGTAAAATCAGTATTTGCCCTCCGCAAACAATACGTCAGCATCTACTGTCCACGCAGCTCACAAATCAGAAAAAAAAATGAAGTTTTTTTCTACTACGTCGGCAAATGTTCTGATTAAAAGTCATATAGGGGATAAATCTCGAAGTCTTGCAACTAACGGTGTAAGTCTGTACGGCCAATACTTTTTATTTTTTTTTTTTGAAATCTATCATTATAATTTTTTTTTGTTTTTTGGTCTCGCTAGTTTCCGATCACTATTGATGCTGTCTTTGTTATGCATACTTATCGACACATTTCATGTATTTTTTTTAATATGATGTCAATGACAGTTATCTAGATACATACATGTATATCTGTCAATTTTATTTTTATGTTTATTTTCGTTTGCTCACCTTTTGCCATCATTTTCCCATTTATAAACGTAGAGCTCCTCGTTAAATTTTAACGAAATCGGTTACAGTTATGCCGAGATTAAAACTTGTCATTTAATTTGTTGATGGCCTTTCTTAAAACACAGCTGAAATGTAGATACTATAATACGCACTGGTTCCCGCGGCACACGGGAGGAGAATATAAGGGAAAATATCACCACAATTTGATCGTAAACGAATGATTTAACGGTAAAATTTATACAGTATTTTTTTTTTTTTTCGTTTTATTTCGTTTCTTTTCATTTCGTTTCTTAGTTTAAAGGCCCCCGAGTTTTACAGATATTATTAAGGAGTTACCTCCCTTCAAATGTTTTACCACAAGGAAATTTTTTTCGGTCTAAAAATCGAATGTGCAAATTTGTGCTATCTTTCTCTGTCCATTTATTGTTTTAAGTACATGAAACAAATCAAAGTATTGTGCTTAATCATACCAACTTTGTCCAACAACCAAAAAGAGATAAATAAATGATAAATTTGATGATTTGAAGTGATGTTTGCCCATTATGTTTATGAAGAAGCTCGAAATGTCCCGATTTCTGACACTTAGGGTACGAGTTGTCGTTACTCTCAGTCGAAACCTAGCGGTCGTTGAAAGGCCTATTATATGGTGTTTGGAGGAAAGGTCTTCCGACAAATTGTCGATATTTCAATGGGGACTAATTGTGCCCAACTTCTTGTCGACATTTTCCTTTACTCGAAGGAAGCTGAAGTAATTCAATCTTTGGTCTCTGAAGGGAAAAGATACTTAGCAACTGACTTTAACTTCGGAAATTCACTTACAGATATATAGACGATGTGTTGTCCATCATTAATCCAAAATTCGATGATTACCTTATTAAAATCTATCCACCGAAGCTTTGGTGTTTTACTGTTGATGCTGCAACGGGGTCTTGTTGGAGATCTCCTCCCTTCTTTTTATATCTACACTTATTTCGTGTTGCAGTGTGGAGTTGGTAAAGCAATTCCCCGCAACCCGATGTTTGAAGTGTTTTAATTTCATTGTGTTCTCTAACTTGGCTTTGTTGTAGTGTCTTCTACGTAAGACTCTAATTCACTTTTCTTCCATTATCGCATTTTGGCATTTTTAAGGTCGCCTCGTATCAAACTAACCCCCTTGAGATTACCCTCTGTCACTACAGTCACTTTACCATCATCGACATTCAACAATAAAATACTTTTTTCCTCACCAAGAGTACTCTTATCACCTCTCAAATTTAGACCCCACAGTCGTATTTTACGCACTACTCCATCTGCAGGCTCTACATTCAACAACAGACACAGAGGGTTCTCAATTATTTCTAAGTGCAAAAGTAAAAGATGCTCGTTGTGTCACCTCATCAACTGCGACTCCATAATAACATCTAGTGTAAATGGGCAGAAATTCAAAATCGAGGTAGACCAAGACATCGATTGATCGTCTCAAGATCTTATTTACGTAATGACTTGAAATGCCAGGGGATGTGGCGCACAATATGTAGGTGAGACAGGCCAACCTTCAAAATCTCGTTTTAGGAACCATTCTTATAAGATCAGAACCTCACGTCAACAAAAACACAGAAACTTTCTTTATAATCACTTTGTTAAATATAATCATTCTATTTCGGATATCACCATTACCCGAGTTCAGACTTTTCCAAAACGTAAAAATGAAAGTAAGACCGAAATTAAAAAACGCCGACTACAAGCTGAACTTGCCTGGATCACCAAACTTCAGACTGCTTACCCTCTTGGTTTAAACGATCAAATTTATGGACAAGGAAACATTTCCTCAGCTTCTACCAATATCAACATCTTTTCAATTCGCCCAAACACTAAGAGGAAATACAGGTCACACGGGAAAAGACGAAACAGACAAAAAAGAAAACGATCCAGAATATACCGCTCTCTCAACGATTTACTTACTATAGCACGCAATGGCGGAAGACATGAGCTGTTACATGCTCTGTCGTCAATACCAGTTATGCACTTGAAATCTATCTTGGATGAAGCAGAGGTTGCATTCTTAAGAAACACTGACTGATTCAGACTTAATATCATTGTCTCATTCGCACAGTATAAACTTTATCCTATTGTGAAAAACACCTCACCGAAAAGACGATTCATAAAATCCCGTTTATTAACAAAGGTTTTGATCTTCTAAACATCTCTAATATTTTCGGGATCATCGCGTACAAAAGAAAGGAGGGGATCTCCAACAACACTAGGTTGCAGCACCCACAGCAAAATCCCAAAACACCCATGCAAAAAACACAGAACAGATACCCACAGAAAGAGACGCAAAAGGGACAAGGAACACCAACTCACAACATAGAAACATAAAAGACTACACATAAACCAACGAGACCAATGGGCAACCGGTGCCGACTTAGGACGGCCATCTGCCAAGTAAATAGCAGACGGTGTGGTTATCCTGGATTACGTGCGCACAACCCTCTCACTTCTCCAGTTACCTAGAGGTCTCGAAGAACGTACAAATGTGGTGTAAAACAACCTCCTCACTGTAAGATGACGTCACACAAACAAGACCGCGAAACGCAGAGGCCCCAGAGACACAGATGAATATGTAAATGGATATAAAAAGAGGGCATGCGTAATACAGTCCGTGCTCTGCCGGCTGGAGCGAGCTCATGTATGTAATCACCCGAGGAGTCCGACTGACATTCAGAGAGGACAGGTGGTCGGGGCCCTGTCTTCTCTAAAGAGGTTTGGACAGGGCCCGTCATGGAGTCCCGTCGTCACAGTCAGTCAGAGTGCAAGTCTTAAGAATGCGCTCGTACAAGACTGTATATTGGTCAAGTACCAAGCTTAGTGTCCGTCTGGTGACATTAGGATCATATCCACGGTATAAAAGGCGTTTGATGACTCTGACGCATTTTCGATACATATGCTGTCTACCTTTGATCCTTCTTATTTTGTTAATTATGTCACCATAAAATGCAGGTTGTGAAATACCTAAAGTAATATACTCCGTTGCTTTTATGGGTCCGAATTTCAAAAGAACTTGATCATAATTTTTGTAAAATTTCCAGAAAGTCTTTACTAGTTTGTGAAAGCGAAAACCTTGACCTAAAAGTTTCTTTATAATTTGCAGATTTCTATTATGAAAATCCAAAACATCAGTACATGCTCTAGCATACCGGATGAGCTGTGAAATATAGATACCGTATGACGGTAATCTAGGGACATCACCGTCAAGCCAGGGGAAATTTACTATGTTGAATCCAAAATCATCTCGTTTGTCATATACACTTGTATGAATTTCTCCATTGACAATTTTGATATTTAGGTCCAAAAATGGTGTTTCAGTGTCTGTAAAGTTTGCCTTGTTTAGAGTCAATTCTTGTGGATAAATAACATCTTTATACTTTTCAAAAACAGGATTATCGATAGTAAGAATATCATCAAGGTACCTTGAAGTACTAATGAAGCATTTCACATCATCATGTTTTCTTTGCTTTTGAAGATTTTGAATAAATTCCTTTTCATATGTGTATAAAAATAAATCTGCAACAAGAGGCGCACAATTTGTACCCATAGGAATCCCTACAACCTGCTTGTAGAGATTCTCACCAAATCTTACATAAATGTTGTCCAAGAGGAAGGACAAGGCACTACACAGGTCGCTACATGTCCATGATTTGTATGATTTGTATTCTGTAGCGGAAAAGAAACCCTTTGATTCAGATGTACAAATATAAAGTTTCCCCTCTCGATTATAGCACCATTTAATGAGTTTGGACAATTGATCATTGATCTTGTCGTGAGGAAGGGTGGTGTACATATTTGAAAAATCGTATGAAGCAATCGTATTGGCTTGAAAATTTCTAGATTTTATCTTGTCAATCACATCCCCCGAATTTTTTATAGACCAAAATAAATTTACATCATTCCTGTTAAGAACAGTTTCACAATATTTTGCAACGTGTTCCTTTACCGCCGTGAGGGCTGACGTCAGATGTCTAGACAAACTTGTAGTTGAGCAGTTGCTAGAATTAGCAATGTATCTAAATTTGTAAGGAGATGTGTGCAGTTTTGGTATGCAGTATATTGTAGGAAGATCCAATTTAGAAATAGGGATGTTGAATGAAGAAATTTCACTGCTATGTTTGCTCAAAATGTTAGGGACACTTTCATTGCTTTTGATATAAGTATTTGTAGACGAAAGTTCCGAAACTAAAGTTGATATATAGTAAAGTTTTCATATGATTATGGTGTTGTTGGCTGCTTTATCTGCAGGAGCGAAGACAAATTTTTCATGTAAATTACGTAATTTGGATTTAAAATATCTTTCAGATCTAGAACTTGGATTTTCAAAAAGATGAGGATTTTTGTGGAAGTTATCTATTCGAATGTCAGTAATGTCCAAAATGAGGTTTTTCCAGTCATTCAGAGAATGCGATTCGACTCCTTCCGATTTACACCATCGTTTGGTATAGTTATCTAAGGCTTTCTTTAGTACTTCGCGACATTTAATAAAATCTATCTTGGACGGGATTCTATACTTAGGTCCTTTTTTGAGAAGACCACGGAGCTGCCTGTCTTGGATAATTGAAAAGTCACCTGTAATAATATGACCAGCTGGTTTATATAGATATTCAGATGTTGCACATTCTCAAGAAGCAGGACATGATTCAAGTATTTTAGGATCTGATGTAACTTTGTTGTAGTTAAAAACGAAATTTCGAATAGGTCTCTTATATTTGTAACAAATAAGAGGAGGTTCTAAATTTTCAAAATATTGAGGAATAGCACTTTGTACACGATGATCCCGAAAAATATTAGAGATGTTAAGAAGATCGAATCCTTTGTTAATAAATGGAATTTTTAAGAATCGTTTTTTAGGTGGGATGTTTTTAACAACTGGATAAAGTTTATTCTGTGCGAATGCAACAATGATATTAAGTCTGAATCAATCCGTATTTCTTAAGAATGCAACCAGTGCTTCATCCAAGATAGATTTCAATTGAACTGCTGGAACTGATGAGAGAGCATGAAGCAGTTCATGTCTGCCGCCGTTGCGAGCAAAGTACCATTCCTCAATATTTTGAAAATTAAGAGCCACCTCTTATTTGTTATAAGTACAAGAAACCTATTCGAAACTTTGTTTTTTACTATAATAAAGTTACAACGGATCCTGACATACTTGAATCGTGTCCTGCTTCTTGAGAATGTGCAACTTCTAAATATCTCTACCATGCTGGCCATGTTGTTACAGGTGACTTTTCAATTATCCAAGATAGACAGCTCCGTGGTCTTCTTAAAAAAAGGACCTAAGTATAGAATCCCATCCAAGATAGATTTTGTCAAATGCCGTGAAGTGCTTACGGAAGCCTTAGATAATTATACGAAAAGGTGGTGTAAATCAGAAGGAGTCAAACCGCATGCCCTGAATGACTGGAAAAACCTCATTTTAGATATAACGGATATCCGAATAGATAACTTCAATAAAAAACCCTCATCTTTTTCAAAATCCACGTTCCAAATCAGAAAGATATTTCAAATCCAAACTAAGTAAATTACACGAAAAATATGTCTTTGCACCAGCTGATAAAGCGGCCAACAACACCATTATCATTTGAAAACGTTACTACATATCAACTTTGATTTCGGAACTTTCGTCTACTAATACATATATCAAAAGCAATGAAAGTGCATCTAACATTTTAGGCAAGCATAACAGTGAACTGTCTTCATTCAATATCTCTATTTCTAAATTGGATCTCCCAACACTATTTTGCATACCGAAACTGCACAAGTCTCCTTACAAATTTCGATTTATTGCTAATTCTAGTAACTGCTCCACTACAATTTTGTCTAGAAATCTGACGTCAGCACTTACTGCTATTAAAGAACACATAACTAGATATTATGAAACGGTTCTAAATAGGAACGATGTAAATTTATTTTGGTCTATTAAGAATTCAGGGGATGTGATTGATAAAATGAAATCTGGAAATTTCCAAGCCAATACGATTTCTTCATACGACCTCTCTAATATGTCACCACACTTCCTCATGACAAAATTAATGATCGATTATCTAATCTCATTAAATGGTGTTTTGATCGAGAGCGAAAAACTTACATTTGTACATCTGAATCGAAGGGTTTCTTTTCCTCGACAGACTACAAATCTCATACAAATCATGGACATGTAGTGACCTGTGTAATGCCTTGTCCTTCCTCTTGGACAATATTTATGTTAGATTTGGTGAGGATCTATACAAGAAGGTTGTAGGAATTCCTATGGGTACTAACTGTGCGCCTCTTGTTGCAGATTTATTTTTATACACTTATGGAAAAGTATTTATCCAAAATCTTCAAAAGCAAAGAAAATTTGATGAGCTGAAATGTTTCAATAATACTTCTAGGTATCTGGATGATATTCTAACCATTGACAATCCTGCTTTTGAATTATATAAGAATGAAATTTATCCACAAGAATTAACCCTTAACAAGGCAAACCTTTCAAATACAGAAACACCCTTTTTGGACCTAAATATCAAAATTGTAAACGGAAAGATTCATACAAGTGTATATGACAAAAGGGATGATTTTGGATTCAACATAGTAAATTTCCCTTGGCTTGACGGTGATGTTCCAAGATTACCGTCATACGGCATTTACATATCACAGCTCATCCGGTACGCTAGAGCATGTACTGATATTTTGGATTTTCACCGTAGAAATTTACAAATTACCAAAAAACTTTTAGGTCAAGATTTCCGCTTTCATAAACTAGTTAAGACTTTCTGGAAATTTTACAAAAATTACAGACAACTTCTTTTAAAATTCGGATCTATACATGCAACAGAATACATTACTATGGGTATTACACAACCTGTCTTTTATGGTGATATGATAAACAAAATAAAAAGGATCAAAGGTAGGCAGCATAACCATCGAAAATGCGTCAGAATCATCGAACGCCTTTTATACCGTGGATATGATCCTAATGTCACCAGAAGGACACTAGGCTTGGTACTTGACCAATCTACAGTCTTGTACAAGCGCATCCTTGAGACTTGCACTCTGACTGACTGTGACGACGGGACTCCATGACGGGCCCTGTCCAAACCTCTTTAGAGAAGACAGGGCCCCGACCACCTGTCCTCTCTGAATGTCAGTCGGACTCCTCGGGTGATTACATACATGAGCTCGCTACAGCCGGCAGAGCACGGACTGTATTACGCATGCCCTCTTTTTATATCCATTTACATATTCATCTGTGTCTATGGGGCCTCTGCGTTTCGCGGTCTTGTTTGTGTGATGTCATCTTACAGTGAGGAGGTTGTTTTACACCACAATTGTACGTTCTTCGAAACCTCTGGGTAATTGGAGAAGTGAGAGGGTTGTGCGCACGTAATCCAGGATAACCACACCATTTGCTACTTGCGTGACAGATGGCCGTCCAAAGTCGGCACCGGTTACCCATTGGTCTCGTCGGTTTATGTGAAGTCTTTTGTGTTTGATGTTTACATGTCGTTTGTCTCTTTTCCGTCTCGTGCTGTACTCGTCTTTTGTGTTTTTGCATCGGGTGTTTTGGTGTTTTACTGTTGATGCTGCAACGGGGTCTTGTTGGAGATCTCCTCCCTTCGTTTGAAGTCAAAGATACTACAGAGACAAATAATTAAGCATCATATTTGGACATAATGCTGTCCTATGGCAGGAGATGCTTACTCTTCCTGGGCACCTGGTCTCACTCTCATATCGGGAGTTCGCTTCTTTTCATATGGTGGAGGTTTTTGTTTTTGTTTGCTTTGGTTCCTGTTTTATCCTGATTTTGTATGCCTTCGGTTTCTGATTTTCTGAATTGTCGATTTTGTACTGTAGACAGGGATATGGTCATTATCCATATTTGTCACTGATGGTCACATGAACGCATCATTCTATGACAAACACTACAGTTTCAGCATCACAGACCTCCCTTTTCTGAGTAGCAACATCCCTTCACCGCCTGCTTATGGCGTATCCATATCCCAATTGATACGGTTTGCCAGAGCGAGTAGCGAATTTATTACAAAAATACAGATTTTGTTGTGAGAGTTAGGCGTCTTTCAGATAAGCTGCTCAGAAAGGGATATGTTTGTGATCGACTAACATAGGAGGAAGTTCTACGGTCGATACGGGGAACTTGTCATACACTATGATGTCCTATTGTTCAGAATGGTAAATGATATTCTGTCTTGGAACATCTGAACCATCCAACCACAGATTATACTTATAATGTCGAAGGGTTCCAACTCTTTACCTTCTGAAGAAAATTCCAAACCAATTTCCATGCACCAGACACGTGTTTCGGATATTCTCATCAGTGATGCTTCTAGCGGAAATCATTTCAGTAGCGCCCTCTTTAATTTTTTTTGAGTTAAGATTTGTACATTATATCTTCCGAAATGGAAGTTACTGGATGTGATATTTCTGCCAAATTGAAGCGACGGTTGTTGCATGCTGACTCTTCCTGGGCACCTGGTCTCGCTCCTAATTTGGAGTTCGCATCTTTTCATGTGGTGGAGGTTTTTGTTTGTTTGCTTTTGCTCCTATGTTATCCTGATTTCGTATGCCTTCAGTTTGTGATTTACTGAATTATCGATTTTGTACTTTGTATTCGTATATGGTCATTATCCATATTTGTCATAAATACAAAAAATAGTCGTGTTTAATTACCTTGTGTTGTGGTTGAAGTTTATTCTCTCCACATCACATAGATACATACAAATAGACGTTTTTAATTACCTACTGTTGGGGTTGTTGTCAATTCTCTCCGCAGCACATTCCTTTGTGCTGCACCTACAACATCGATAATTTCATTTACTGTAAACTGACAAAAGACTTAATAACATTGTAGCAGGATGATAAATGAAAAACGAGTGAATAGTTTCATTTTCTTTAAAAAAATTGTCAGTATGTGACTTCTCGAAGTCTACCTATATAAACATCTAAATTATTTGCACAGCGTACTTTTGTCTGAAGAAATATAGTTTTTTTTTTCGTAATTTATTTCTTTGACATATATGAACAAATCTATCTTAATTCTTCTGAATAACTTTTTACTTAAAAACGACAAGGCTCTTTACTTTTCACAGCAGTTATTAAGATATAATGTATTTTGAATTATAGATTGCATAAAGAGAGAGATTTTCTATTTCACTTTTTGACTTTAGGAATCAGTCAGTTTGAGAAAATGCTCATGATGTCTGCAACAGGAAACAGACAATTTTTGAATCCTTAGTTTTGTATCCTATATGATGTTTTTGAATCCTTAGTTTCGTATGCTATATGGAGAATTATTTGAATACTTAGTTTCGTATCTTATAAAATATAACGTATAAACAATACAACGTGCATCGGTCAATGCAATTTTTGCCGTAATTTACATGCACCGTCTTCGCTTCGCTTCAAGGGCTTTGCTATAATTCATATTACGTAAAATGTCAAATGAATAATTAAAGGTAGGATTTATAGTCTGAGCATCACGCGACTTCTAAAATCACCTCCCTGGCGAGACATGAACAGTCAAGTGCATTCTCAACTCCCTTAGGATAATACAAGCAGAGCTGCCGATAAGGCGCCAATGCTTTTCATTCACATTATAAGCTCGTCTCATGTGCCAGGTACCCGGTTTATTCCTGGGTGGAGAGAGTGCAACGTAGTGTAAAGGAACTTGCCCAAGGTTACAATGTTTTTGCAATGATCGGCGACGGTGAGATTCGAACCCACGATTTATGGGTTCGTAGTCCACCGCGCTAACCACTACGCAACCAGCACTACTACTGCCTTTATTATGTCAAATTCATAAAGTGCCAAATCAAAGCTGCTTTCAGGCGACAGGGCTGGGCGGCTGGAAAGAAGTAATCAATACAGTTAAAATATCCAATGTCACGGGAAACGAGTTTAACTGATCCACACTGCAACAGGAAATAAGTGATTATATTAATAATGCGGAAGAGTAGCAAATGTCAAGTTGATACCTTGGACAATCTTTATAAGCAAAATTCAACGCCATACTGTATGAAGGTGCATGTAACTACAATAACAAACATCTGTGTCGGCTAGTGATTAATAATGAATTTTTTTAAATAATCAAAGGCTGGAACAATCCTTCATGTCAGGCAGGCCCTCATAGAAAAAACCCCCCTCTAGATCCGCCTTTTTATAGCCTTTGATTTTAACAAAAGATTGCTCAAGTTTTACGCACCACTTCGTTTGACCCCATTAGAAATGATATATGATATAATGAACGTACAAAGGTTGAATAAGGGATTTATCTTCTTTAATACATTCATTCAGGTGAAATATTATGTACATGAACTCAAATCGAGAAAGTTTCGTTTAAGGTGATATCACACGTTTCATGTTATACAACACTTATTTTCAGAAAAAAAGCATAATTCTGATTTCCTAATATAATTCAGATATAAGGGACAATATTACAATGTAAGAGGTCACCATCCAAAATTTTGAGATTTTGCAACTGATCAGACTTTTAAACCATCCATTGATTGTAATGGAAATGCTCATTTCTTGGCTTTATTTTTTTCAGCCCAAGATTTTCAGATGAAACTTCACATATGATTGCCTCATCATATTGTGCATATTCTTATAGAAAAAAATCATTTAATGACCACGTCATATGTTGCAAAATCTGACTGAATGTGTAAATTATCACGTAAAAAATTAAAAGTGCAATTCGATGTTATCTTTCTTTACTATGTGACCAAAGACAAAAGCATCCGAATTTAAATAACCAACTTTTTTGAAATATCACAGCAGTGTTCCTTCACTCACAAAGATTTCAATATGTAAATAAATAGAGTCGAATACAGATTTTGTGTGATAGCACGACATGTGTAATGATATTACCATATGAGTAACTATATTATATGTTTCTCTACATTCGAACACTTTACTGACAAATTTTTACTGACACCTGACTTGTTTCTGAATAGATACGACATATGTATGTAGGTAAAAAAAGTCTTAACAAAATTTTCAAATAAGTTCAATTTCGGCAATGTCCTCAAATCAATAGCATCATTTAAAAACTGATAAATTTGCAGCATGGACCAGATATGCACGTTTCGGGTACACAACCCTGGTCAGTGATCCTCTATCTAAACAATGTAATATGACCAAAGAGTTTGAAAATTATTATGTACGAAAAACGTAGCAGGATTGGTGGGATATGATGTATAGGACCTACGTTTTAGAAATTTCAAGAATTTATGATAAGAGAAATTTTCGAATGCGTTGAAGAGACAGACGATCAACAAAAGTTGATCGAACTTGGCTACATGTGCCCTCGGGGACTCTTGGTTCACCAGCAGTGACACTCACCAAGTGGTTCAAATGTTAAATGTCTTCAAATCAATAGCACTATCTGACCACTATAAAACTATCATTCTCACTAAAAGAACTATCTGACCTCTATGAAAAATATCTCATTGTTCCTGCTGACAAAGTGGCAAACAATTTTACTCTCATTTACAATAAACATCAAAGAAGTACCTAACCGTTATTCAGTCTCAAAGTTGAGAAGGCAAGGCAAAATCGTGAGAATTCCCATCGAAACGGTTGCGAACCCCGGAATGAACAACATTCCGAAGTGAGACCAGGTGCCCGGGGAGAGTCAGTGTGTCTTAATTGCATGCTACACCCGTCGCAACAGCTCCATGGAAACCTGGTGTACCTTAACAGTTGAGAAACAAATACGCCAAAAGTAGGAGAAGATGGAAGTATGCACTGTCTGAGGTTGTGTCTATAAAGAAAGTGCTATGGCGACCATGTCAAGGAAAGGCATTCAAAACATTTACGTTTGAAGAAACGCAGAGACATCATTTTTGGACCTCAATATAAAAATTGTAGATGAAGAAATCCATGTATGTGTGTATAGTAAAAAGAGATGATTTTGGATTCAACATAGTGAATTTTCCCTGGTTTGATGATGATGCTCATAGACTGCCGTCATGCATTCTTTACATATCTCAACTCACCCGATACGCAAGGGATGCGCAAATTCTATGAATTTCAATAGTAGAATTTTAGATAAATGTTTTAGCTTTCATGGTCCATTTAAGACGACTTGAAAATTATGCAAAGAAGTTGTTCTTTGCTTCTTTCATTATTCGGACCTATCATGCAACAGAGCATACAACAGTTGGAGTTTCACAACCTGCCTTTTAAGTCGGCATAATAAATAAAATTAGAAGTATCAAAGGTAGACACAATTTTTACCCAAATGCATCAGAATCATTATTTTTTAATAACATGGATATGATATTGGTGGCATTCAAAGAACACTTGGTGTAACACTTGATCAATCTACAACCTTGTACTAGCAAATTCATTAAAACTGCACTCCATAACGGGTCCTACCGAAACCTTGCTTGTCGGGCTCCGACAGTTTGTCATCTTTGAATGTCAATTGGAGTCCTGGATAATTGCATGTATGAGGTCGCTCCAGCAGGCAGAGCAAGGAATTTTTTTTTCTAAAGCCGTATGTTTTTGTGCCCGAAAAATGTCGGCGGATCATATAGTCGCCGTCATGTCCATCCGTCCGTCTGTCTGTCCGTCTGAGCTCATACAATGTATCTTCTAATCCCTACATTAGAATTTGATCACATTTCACACAAATGTTCCTAAGGGTAGATCATTTAAGAGAAAGGCCATTTCAGGTCAATGTCATTTTCAGGCTAAAAATAGCATTTTTAATGTTTACTTTTTGCAATTAAAAAATCTGCATTTTGTCCAAATGGTATGAAATTTTGAGTAATGATAGAAAAATACAGTCTTCAACATATTTAAAGGCTTTTGATTCTTTTTCATTGCGTTGACGTGAAATTGTGTGCCGAAGGGGGACGTGTGTGACAGTGAGGAGGTTGTTTTACACCACAATTGTACGTTCTTCGAGACCTCTGGGTAATCGGAAAAGTGGGAGGGTTGTGCGCACGTAATCCATGATAACCACAGCTTCAGCTATTTTCATGGCAGATGGCCATCCTTAGTCGGCACCGGTTGCCCATTGGTCTCGTTGGTTTATGTGTAGTCCTTTGTGTTTGATTTTTCTGTGTTGTGCTTTGACGTTCTTTGTCCCTTTTCCACATTAACAGCTTCATGACATAGGTCATTCATAAAGGCCAAGGTCATCTTTAGGCTAAAATAGGTTACGCAAAAGGTTAGAAACTCATTTAAAAATCTATTTCAATTCAAAATGGTCTGAAATTTGTTAATGAAAGGAAAAATGTATACATGTTTATAGATGTAGCAGGTTTTAAGATTTTCATTGCATGTATGAGAATTGTTTACCAATAAAAAGGGGGGGGGGTTGCCTAAGACATAATTTAGGGGGATGATTTCTTAAAAATTAACAAATTGAAACTGTTTTGCAGGATGTGGGCTTTTGCGGATTACCTGAGCAGTATCTATCCTTCGGAGCTTGAAGTAAAAGAAACTACAGAGACAAATAATTCAGCATCCTATTTGGACATAATGTTGTCCTACGACATGCATACCTCACTCTATGACAAACGTGACACAAAGGTCTTCAATGACAAATATGGATAATGACCATATCCCTGTTTACAGTACAAAATCGATAATTCAGAAAATCAGAAACCGAGGCATACGAAATCAGGATAAAACAGGAACAAAAGCAAACAAACAAAAACCTCCACCATATGAAAAGAAGCGAACTCCCGATATGAGATGTCATATTAGCGTTAAAGGTCAAGAACATTATGATAATTTCTGAAAGGTCAAAGACACTCTGAAAATCAAACTTTTTGTATGAAATAAATATGTTCGGGGAGCATCCATCAGTGTTACTGATTTTTTTTTTTTTTTTTTTTTTTTTTTTTTTTTTTTTTATTATTATTAAATTGCCCATTTAACAATATTAATCTGCCTTTCCGGGCCAGAAGACAGATGATATAAGGATATGAAATGTATAATATATATTATATAATATAATTTACTCAGTAAATGGTAAATGTGTCCTCCGACCGTCTCTGTATGTCCGTTATGGTTTGTAGAATAGTGTGTAAAGGTTACCGGATGTGAAACGTGTCGTCTTTTTATCACATGGATTTACTATGGATTTATACTTGTAGTGTTGTGAAAAAGTTTTTCAGTGTGAATATAGGAGGAAACATTAAACCTTTACAGTATTTTGAAAGAAATGATTACAGAAGAAGAATGGATTTGTGTTGTATCACGTTACTGTAGACAGGTAAATATTTCGTTACTATACTTGTTTATTGTTTGTCCACTGAAGTTCTAGTTCATTGCACACGACGCATTGGGATATTGTGGGCATTTAAATATGACAAGCTGGAAATAATAATTTTGCTAAAGCAGTGAACAACTGCTGAAATGGAAGTAGGTCAATTCTATTTTTAGTGTTGGGTATTTCCACTTAGTATTATTGTTTACTTTTCAGGTGAGGTAGCAGTGTAGTGGCCTATTAGTATGCACTGGCTTGGAGTTGAATGAATATACAGCACTTTGCTTTGAGATAAGTATTCATTTATCCGTCATTTGTTTTATTGTTTACAGATAAGTATATATATTAGTCAATTGTTTATTCTTGTTTATATTAATGATACATGTGTTTTCTTTTTTTTATGAAAATTTCTTTAATTATTTTTTTTTTCTTAAATTTCCCTGGTTTCTTTTTCTTTCTTTTTTCAGAAGAACAGAGAAGAAGATGTCAGATGGTATACAGATTCATTCAAGAAGAGTTTTGAAATTTTATTTCAGTTTATACTGCATTTTCAATGGTGAATTGAAATATTTTTGGTATTTTTAATTGTCGGTAATTTAGGTATTCAATCTTTTTTATGATTTCATTTTTCAGCATGAATTTAGGATTAATATTATTGTTTGTTAGTTCATTTAAGTGGTATGTTTTGTATATGGTGTACATAATGATTAAGAGATACTCATTAAGATAATTGAATTTCTTTACCTGTGGTTTATATCCAAATATGAAATTTTCAAGACTTATCATATTTTTAGTGAAATTAAGTCGGCGAAACACTTGTGTTGTTAAATTGTATAGGTCTTTCAGTCGACTACATTCTATGAAATAATGTTGGTAGTCCTCTGTGGTTCCGCAGATGTTACATGTTACATTTTGTACCATTTTCCATTTAAAAAGAATTTCTTTGTTGGGTAGAATTCTGTTTATCAGTTACTGATTTTGTCTTTATTGTTATATGTATCCAGTTGCGTATTCATGCATGTTTTACGTAGGCTCCCGAGTCCTACTGTCTAGTTAGTGTGGTCATCTTGCAATGAGGAGGCTATCACACACAACAATTGTGGGTAACCAGAGAAGTGTTGGGGTTGGGGTTGTGCGCACGTAATCCGGATAACCCCACCACTTGCTACAAACATAGCAGATGACCGTCCCCAGTCAACACCGGCCGCCCATTGGTCTCTTTGGATTATTTTTAGTCTTCTGTGTTTGTTGTTTGATGTCGTATGTGGTGTTCCATATCTCTTTTGCGTCTCTTGCTGTGTATGTCTACTCTGTGTATAAATGTTGGATGATTCGGTGTTTTGCTATGGGTAGTGTATGTATACTCTGTGTCTGAAATGATGCTATTGAATTTGAAGAACATTTGTACCACTTGGTAAGTGTCGCTGCTGGTGGACCAGGAGTCCCCGAGGGCACATGTAGCCAAGTTTGATCAACTTCTGCCAATCGTTCCTTTAACACATGTTTTCAAAATTTCTAAAACGTGGGTCTTACAGCATCATATCCCGCCCATCCTACCACGTCTTTTGGTACTCTCTTTTGATTTAGATTGGGGATGACTGAGGAGGGTTAAGTACCCGAAACATGCATGCCTGGTCCATGCTGCAAAATCTATCTGTTTTAAAATAATGCTATTGAATTTGAAGACGTTTAACCTTTGCCTTCGACGTTCTTAGACACATTTTAATGAACATTTTTCGTGGGGTTCGGACTTTACTCTCCGATGGGACTAAGTAAATGCAAAATAATTAAGGAGTGGCGATGTTTGTGAAGTTCTTCGGTCTTTACAGGGATATGATAAAAGCATATCAGACCCTCTTTCCCAGAATGATCAGTGACATTCTGGATTGTGATTGAATGGTTGTCATCATCACCAAACAAGAAATACTTACCTGATGTGTACAACAATATGTACATCGAGACAATTACCGACTTTGACAAGTTTCTATGGAGCTCTTTCGACGGGTGTCGCATGCAATCAGGAGACGTTGACTCTACCCGGGCACCTGGTCTCACTTCGGAATGTTATTCATTCCGAGGTTCGCAACCGTTCCTATGGAAATCCTAATGATTTTGCATTGCCTTCTCGACTTTGAGACTGAATAACTGATAGATACTTCTTTAATGTTTATTGTATAATGTTTTATTAGAGAACATAAGTGTTCCTTTTACCTAACCAGCTCAAGAAGGAGGGCTTGAAAAGTCCCCATCCATTTTATCTTCTATAAAAATAAAATAGAAATATGCGAAAGAAAAAATAACACACACCCTCACCCCACACTTTGAACAAGAACAATTTGAACAATTGGATGCATTCTTTAATTTTTGAACATGTAAAATTATGGTCAGTTGCTGATGATTTAATATTAATCATAGAAAACATTATTTCAAAGCAATGCTGACATACGTTTACTTCCTTATTTAGGTAACATCATGTCATTTTGTACATGAATGAAATAGCCGTGAACATTTATTTGAAGAACTTTAATTAATATCAAAGGTACATTGTATGGTTTGGCAAGACTTGATAATGATTGACCAACGCAGTTGGTCAGTTGATATGTAATAACTTCCCTTTCCAAACATCTACCCTGATTTTGTAAGACAATCCTTTTGTTTTTGTGAGAATTCCCTCGCCTTTGCTGAACGGAAAGCATTTGGGGATATTGTCCTCCATAAGGTTGGTATCTTTGCAATAATGTCACGGCCTAACAGCTCCTTACATTTCACTCTGAAAAAATATGTAAAAACGTTATTACGCTCCTTTTTACTTATTGACTTGACTTAAATTTTTTGGATTTGATCAACAGTATGATATTTCTTGTAGGAACGTGAATAAAAGATATTGAGTAGTAAGTATAACGAATTTGCAAAGGATATGAAAATATTTTTTAAACCATTTCATCCGGTGAATTATTTTATTCTTAGTAAGATTAAAAAAAAACTCTTTTACACATTTTCCAAATCACGATTGACTATCTTAAATAGGTCTGGTTATTGTTTATTGATAAGCATCAAGAGTATGACCCATACCGACCCTGCAATATTGATAAATGAAAAGGTACAATATTTCTAAATGTACATATGTACTTAAGTAGCATTTTCTTGTCCTACTTACATCTGATTATTGATGCCGGGTATGTCCATGACTTTGATTTGTATATCAACAAAACTCCTCATTGTACTGCATAAAATCTTTGCTAAAGATGTTTCTTTTATAACAGCTAGTTGACCTTTAATAAGAAAATGACACACCCACACACACATATATATATATCCCTATTAAACTTTAAAAAACTGTTAGATATAGATATATATAACCCTTCAAAATGTTGACACTATAAAACAAGTATAGATTATAATGCAATGATCTTTAAGAAGGCTAGTATTGAGATACATTCAATTTCTTTTACCTGGTGTAAATGCCATTACTGAATCTGGTCGTTCATAAAAGAATCTATCTCCTCTCTTGTAGTTTGAAAATTGTTTTCCAATGATACATGCAAACGTGGGACCTACAAGTGCTCCGGGTAATCGTGTCTCTGTCATTGCACCAGTATAAAGGTCTATGTCGTCAACATGTCTGCAGATAAATATTGTTTGCAAATATTTTAATTTGGAATTACAATTTAGTGAAATAAATTTAAACTTCATTGTCTTTAGTTGAAATAAAGATAAAATCAGCAAAACTGGTAGATGAACTCCGAACACAGCGATTTTCATACAGGAAGTCCATTTCCGGGTGTCTTTACCTTTCAAAAGTTATCTGTTACATGATTTATAATCTTGACATTTTACGCTAATATGGCACTAGACATGAAAGCTAACATATAGCAATACAATTGGTGAAGTTTGCACAACTTATCCCCAGTGGTTATGTATCAAATCAAACTCCTTTGATACACACTTTCTCGTCAACTAGTAAGAAATATCTAAAGATATTTAAGAATAGAATTATTTCCAGTATCGGTATGAATTTCAGATTCTTTTAATCAGATGAATTTCAGATCATGATCAGATCATGGTGTCTTGATCGAGATGGGAAAACTTATATTTGTACATGTGAATCGAAGGGTTTGTTTGTCTCCACTGATTACAAATCATACAAATCATGGACATGTGATGACCTTTTGTATTACCTTGTCCTTCCTTTTGGACAACATTTATGTAAGATTTGATGAGAAACCCTACAAGCAGGTTGTAGGGATTCATATGGGTACTAATTTTGCGCCTGTTGTTTCAGATTTATATCTATACACGTATGAAAAAGGATTTTATCCAAAATCTTCAAAAGAAAAGAAAAAATGATGATGTGAAATGTTTCATTGGTACTTCTTTGTACCTGGATGGTATTCTTTCTATTGACAATCTTATTTTTGAAAAGTTTAAAAATGTTATTTATCCACAAGGAGGCAACCGCTACAAGTGTGTATGAGAAAAGAGATGATTTTGGATTCCACATAGTAAATTTCCCCCGGCTTGAAGGTGATGCTCCTAGATTACCGTCCTATGGTATCTACATTTCACAGCTCATCCGGTATGCTAGAGCATGTACTGATGTTTTGGATTTTCATAGTGGAAATTTACAAATTACCAAAAAACTTTAAGGACAAGGTTTTCGCTTTCACAAATTAGTAAAGACTTTCTGGAAATGTTACAAAAACTATTGTCAACTTCTTTTGAAATTCGAATCAATACAGACTACAGAGTATATTACATTGGGTATTTCACAACCTGTATTTTATGGTGACATAATTAACAAGAAAAGAAGGATCAAAGGTAGACTACTTAACTATCGAAAATGTGTCAGAAACATCAAACGCCTTTTATTTTATATCGTGGATATGATCATAATGTCACCAGACGGACACTAGGCTTGGTACTTGACCATCTACAGTCTTGTTCTAGCGCATTCTTAAAATTTGCACTCTTACTGACTGTGAAGACGGGACACCATAGAGGGCCCTGTCCAACCCTCTTTAGAGAAGACAGGGCCCAACCACCTGTCCTCTCTAAATATCAGTCGGACTCCTCGGCTGATAACATACATGATCTCGCGTCGGCAGAGCACCGATTGTATTACGTACGTCCTCTTTTTATATCCATTAACATATTGATCTATGTTGCTTAGGCCCCTGCGTTTTGCGGTCTTTACAACACCATTATCATTTGAAAACGTTACTACATATCAACTTTGATTTCGGAACTTTCGTCTACTAATACATATATCAAAAGCAATGAAAGTGCATCTAACATTTTAGGCAAGCATAACAGTGAACTGTCTTCATTCAATATCTCTATTTCTAAATTGGATCTCCCAACGCTATATTGCATACCGAAACTGCACAAGTCTCCTTACAAATTTCGATTTATTGCTAATTCTAGTAACTGCTCCACTACAATTTTGTCTAGAAATCTGACGTCAGCACTTACTGCTATTAAAGAACACGTAACTAGATATCGTGAAACGGTACGCTTTTTCGAAATAGTAACTTTCATACTTTTTTGGCATATTACATTGTTTAGATTTGAGGATCACTGACGAGGGTTAAGTACCCGAAACGTGCATGTCTGGTCCACGTTGACAATTTATCTGTTCTTAAATGATGCTATTCAATTTGAAGACGTTTACATCTAAACAGGAACGATGTAAATTTATTTTGGTCTATTAAGAATTCAGGGGATGTGATTGAAAAAATGAAATCTGGAAAATTCCAAGCCAATACGATTTCTTCATACGACTTCTCTAATATGTACACCACACTTCCTCATGACAAAATTAATGATCGATTATCTAATCTCATTAAATGGTGTTTTGATCGAGAGCGAAAAACTTACATTTGTACATCTGAATCGAAGGGTTTCTTTTCCTCGACAGACTACAAATCATACAAATGATGGCCATGTAGTGACCTGTGTAATGCCTTGTCCTTCCTCTTGGACAATATTTATGTTAGATTTGGTGAGGATCTATACAAGCAGGTTGTAGGAATTCCTATGGGTACTAACTGTGTGTCTCTTGTTTCAGATTTATTTTTATACACTTATGAAAAAGAATTTATCCAAAATCTTCAAAAGCAAAGAAAATTTGATGAGCTGAAATGTTTCAATAATACTTCTAGGTATCTGGATGATATTCTAACCATTGACAATCCTGCTTTTGAATTATATAAGAATGAAATTTATCCACAAGAATTAACCCTTAACAAGGCAACCTTTCAAATACAGAAACACCCTTTTTGGACCTAAATATCAAAATTGTAAACGGACAGATTCATACAAGTGTATATGACAAAAGGGATGATTTTGGATTCAACATAGTAAATTTCCCTTGGCTTGACGGTGATGTTCCAAGATTACCGTCATACGGCATTTATATATCACAGCTCATCCGGTACGCTAGAGCATGTACTGATATTTTGGATTTTCACAGTAGAAATTTACAAATTACCAAAAAACTTTTAGGTCAAGATTTCCGCTTTCATAAACTAGTTAAGACTTTCTGGAAATTTTACAAAAATTACAGTAAACTTCTTTTAAAATTCGGATCTATACATGCAACAGAATACATTACTATGGGTATTACACAACCTGTCTTTTATGGTGATATGATAAACAAAATAAAAAGGATCAAAGGTAGGCAGCATAACCATCGAAAATGCGTCAGAATCATCGAACGCCTTTTATACCGTGGATATGATCCTAATGTCACCAGAAGGACACTAGGCTTGGTACTTGACCAATCTACAGTCTTGTACAAGCGCATCCTTGAGACTTGCACTCTGACTGACTGTGACGACGGGACTCCATGACGGGCCCTGTCCAAACCTCTTTAGAGAAGACAGGGCCCCGACCACCTGTCCTCTCTGAATGTCAGTCGGACTCCTCGGGTGATTACATATATGAGCTCGCTACAGCCGGCAGAGCACGGACTGTATTACGCATGCCCTCTTTTTATATCCATTTACATATTCATCTGTGTCTCTGGGGCCTCTGCGTTTCGCGGTCTTGTTTGTGTGATGTCATCTTACAATGAGGAGGTTGTTTTACACCAAAATTGTACGTTCTTCGAGACCTCTGGGTAATTGGAGAAGTGAGAGGGTTGTGCGCACGTAATCCAGGATAACCACACCATTTGCTACTTGCGTGACAGATGGCCGTCCAAAGTCGGCACCGGTTACCCATTGGTCTCGTCGGTTTATGTGTAGTCTTTTGTGTTTGATGTTTAAATGTCGTGTGTCTCTTTTCCGTCTCGTGCTGTACTCGTCTTTTGTATTTTTGCATCGGGTGTTTTGGTGTTTTACTGTTGATGCTGCAACGGGGTAATGGATAATGACCATATTCCAATGCACAGTACAAAATCGATAATTCAGAAAATCATAAACCGAAGGCATACGAAATCAGGATAAAACAGGAACCAAAACATACAAAGAAAAACTTCCACCACATGTACAGAAGCGAATTCACAATATGGGAGTGAGACCAGGTGCCCAGGAAGAGTCATTATCGGTTCTTGTTTTATCCTGGTTTTGTATGCCTTTGTTTTATGATTTTTTGAATTATCATTTTTGTACTATGTATTGGCATATTGTCATTATCCATATTTGTCATCTCCTCCATGCATGCAACGCCCGTCACATCCGGTTACTTTCATTTCGGAAGATACAAGTATATTTGTTGTTGGATGGTTTAAATGGTCTAAGAGAGAATATCATTCACCATGCTGGAGAGTGGGACATCATAGTGTATGACGAGTTCCCCATATCGACTGTAGAACTTCCTCTGTGACGATGTTAGTCGATCACAAAAGTATTGCTGACTGTGAAGTTTATCTGAAAGACACCTAGCTATCAGAACAAAATCTGCATATTTTTAAAATTAAACTAATTTAATTTTACAACGTTTAACAAACAATGACAAATATGGATAATGACCATATCCCTGTATAAAGCACAAAAT
The DNA here is from genome assembly GCA_028142955.1 of Pinctada fucata. NCBI lineage: Eukaryota > Metazoa > Mollusca > Bivalvia > Pterioida > Pteriidae > Pinctada > Pinctada fucata. Next base: position 72,187,548 of record AP027104.1, on the reverse strand, counting down.
CGATAATTCAGAAAATCAGAAACCGAAGGCATACAAAATCAGGATAAAACAGGAACCAAAGCATACAATCAAAAAACTCCACCATATGAAAAGAAGCGAACTCCCGATATGGGATTGAGACCAGGTGCCAAGGAAGAGTAAGCATCTCCTGCTTGCATGCAACACCCGTCGCTTCAATTCGGTAGAACTGTCACATCCGGTTACTTCCATTTTTGAAGACATAGAGTACAATCTTTGGTTGGATGGTTCAAATGGTCTATTACAGAATATCATCAACCATTTTGGAGAGTGGGACATCATAGTGTATGACGAGTTCCCATATCGACCGTAGAACTTCCTCAGTGACGATGTTAGTCGATCACAAACATATCCCTGACTGAGAAGCTTATCTGAAAGACGCCTAGCTCTCAGAACAAAATCCGTATATTTGGTACTTGCTCTGGCATACCGTATCATCTGAGATATGAACACGCCATAAGCAGGCGACGAAGGGATGCTGCTACTCAGAAAAGGAAAGTTTGTAATGCTGAAATTGAAGTCGTCACGTTTTCATAGAGTGAGGTGTTCATGTGACCATCAGTGTTACACAACTTATATTAATGTCTCACTTTGGCTCAGATGTTGGCCTGAGGGGGTTCAAGAAGCAGGAGGAAACCGGAGTACCCGAAAAAAAAACCTGTCGAGGCCTGGTTGGGGGACCACCTACCCTCCAACATAAGACCCTTCGCCGAATCTTGAATTCGAACCCGGGACATTAGAGGTGAGCAGCGAGCGCACTGCCACTGCGCTAACCCGACCGTATATTATATATATTTGGTACTTGCTCTGGCATAGCGAATCAACTGAGATATGAATACGCTATAAGCAGGCGATGAAGAGATGTTGCTACTCAGAAAAGGAAAGTTTGTAATGCTAAAATTGAAGTCATCACGTTTGTTAAAGAGTGAGGTGTTCATGTAACCATCAATGTCGTAGGACAACTTTATATTCAAATAAGACGCTGAATGATTTTATAGAATAAAGGGGATAAGATATCCTGAAGTAAATACCTACTTGTTAGCACTTTACACGTTCACTGGCGACGTGTAACTTGCAAAGCAAATTATGTCAAATGAAATAAATGATGACGTCACAATAGCATATCAGAACACAAGTATTCAAACAATACGACAAAGGTAACGTTAGCGAGAAACTGAAAACAACTCACAGAAAAAAAAATGTGCAATAGAAATAAATGATATTACAAGCATGGCATCAATAAAGAAAGAATTCATTACTTCTGATTTGACCCTATATTCAGAACTGAAGATACGAATGTTGTTAATCAGCAGGAGATAATTAATCTTCCCCGCTAATAATTATCCTGCCTATATTGAGGGTTTCCTTTCTTTAATACGTAGTGTTGGAAGTCTATGATGTTCTTTTTCTTTCTTTTGTTTAACTCTCAGAGTCCAACGATCGTACCAGTTGAATGCCTAATTTATTAATAGAGTTTTCATCAATCCGTTATTATTTTCCATGAACTCTAGGCGAATGTACATTTGTAATACTTACTTGTATGTCTTTCGGAGTATGTTTGCCTCCAACTGACTGTGGTCACTAAGACCTATAGCATTTGGTGTGAAGATCATTGTCCTTCTACCAGAACACCAATACCGCCATTTTGTGTAAGATGGAAGACCGTGGTCCCTTCCCCTTTGTATGTTCAAAGCAGGCAAATCAAATGCTCTAGTAGCGCCTCCTCCCATTGGACAGCGCGGCCCTTTGCAACGAAATAGGTTGTTTTGAAGTCCGTCCACAAAAGCTCCATCAGCTTTTGAGCTTGAAGAGCACTTCATCCACCTTGCAAAACCCTCTGTGTTTCCTCCAGGGAAGTTCTTAAGGTGTGTCTCCAAGCGGTCAAAATGATTTAGTAAGTATAGATGTTTTACAGGAGAACCACCAGGACCAATCTGGTTATGTACATTGCGCACCAATGAATGACCAAATCTAAAAGCTGCAGCAGAGAATCCACTGGTTGTTCTTGGATCTACGAATGGACTATATGTCTCTTCGTACAATGGTGCTGACCAAAGCCCGAATTGTTCCATAGTTCTACGTCCAAGAACTCGTGGCAAAAATTCATTATACACAATATGTTGAAGTTCAGCAATGACAATTCGTTTTGCCTCTTGATACAATAATTCGGATGTCCATGGTAATGGAAGTTTTCGCAGTTCCTCAACAAAAAGATTATGTCGTCTCAAAAGCGATATATACATTACTGTCATTGGTACAGTTTCTAAGGATCTGTGATCACCTACATGAACAAAATGAATCAATTTGAAAACGAAATTCTAATGAGCACTCTCATATGAATTATTTAAAAAATAGTTATCTTAATACTTCCCCTTTTTTTAAAGATACGTGAATCTATTCAATGCAAAATTTTATATTAGTTCTTTCGCTCCAAGGAATAAAGGGCGTGCTCCCTTTTGTCTGCACTTCAAGATTTATAAATGAATAAGGACCTGTAACGATAAGGCGTAAAATCTGCCCAAAAATGATGAAATTTTAAAGTACTTCATTGCTTTAATCAAGTTGATGAAATATTTTAAAAGTTAAAAACCCCTACATAATCTGGAGAAATTTCTTTCATAAAATTGCTCTAATAGACAGATATTTGAGAAATTGTGCTTATTTTGAAGACGTTTGACATTTGTATAGAAATCAATGAAAATCGGAAGTTTTTATAAAATATCGTTCCCCCTTGAAACACAACACCACTTCTATCTAAGATATACTATTCATATATTAGTATTTTATTAATACAAATTTTCTGCAAAAGCGGAGTTGTGTTTCAAAGGGGGAGAGGGGTCAATAGCTAATTTACGAAAATGTGATTGGGCGGATAGAAGTGAAGGGAAGATTTGAAATTAACAGGGAATTAAAAATCGACATTTCATTCGCTTTCGGCAAATAATTAACTTTTTTACAAATATATAGTCGATTTGAAAATTTCAGAACCTAGAAATGTCCTTTCCTATGAACTTTTTTGGATGATTCTTATCTATGGGGTAGTACTGAACGATTCTAGCTTGGTTGCCACTCTGGCAACCTTGGGCAACTCTTTTTATCGCCGGAAATCCAAAATGGCCACCAAATGCCTCCCACCAATAGATGAAATTAAATTCTTTCTTTAAACATCAAGTGTGGCACATCAAATCAGGGGTTTTGAAGGTCAACAAACCCATTTCCGATGTCATATTTACAATTTGAGTTCATTCAGGACTAAAATTCAAGATGGCCGCCAAATTTCAACCTCATTATGGTACAATGTGAATATTTCAATAAAACGTCTGTGTAACACATCTGATTTGTAGTTGTAATGGTCCACGGTAAGCATCTGCATGACTTAACCATGACGTCACAATAGGGGAATTTCCCGCGTGCGCGGTGCACGGAGGTAAACGGGAATTTTGTTATGGTACTCTATACATGTATATCATTATCTATTTTCATAAGTAAACATTTAAGGATTGTTTTTCAGCTTTTGCGCTTTATCGGTGTGTATTGGCAGTAGGGAATGGAAATAAAATATGTAAAGCACGGAGTGCTTTTCATGGATTTGGTTCCATTCCTTCCTGCCAATACACACCGATAAAGCGCAAAAGCTGAAAAACAATCCTTATATTTAAATTTTATGTGTTAATTAAGATATTTCTGCCAATTTTTCGTACTGTTTCTTTACATTTGAAATGTCATTGCGGAGGGAGAACGCCACTTGACGTAACAGCAAACGAACGTTCGACGTTTTTCGCTGTATTCGAAGTAGTACCTTCTGTACGGAAACGTTGTTGACAAATGAGAAACTGAATTTTGTCCTTTGGCTGTATTTTGAACATTTCAATTAAAATTTAAAATATGTTTCCGAGATTTATACGTTTCTTTATTCTTTTGATATTTTCAGTATCTGCACTAATCCTTTGACCTAACGTAAATAATTTAACTATTCCCGTAATGTCTGTATAACGCCTATACAAACGTACGACGCGAAATTTTATCTATAGCTGTATAGACAATGTCACCTATTATGACGTCACTAACAGCGAGCGCCGCTACAATAGGCCTGTTCAAATATCACGTCGCCAGTTTTGAACTTGAAAATCAACCAAGCTAAAATGACTTCAATTGCAAAATAAACTAGATGATTAAATAGTGATTTAATTAAATTATAAGAAATGACTGTAATAATCATTCTGTCTATCGATGTACAGACAAAAACCGATGCACAAACAAAATATAATCCGCTTCGCGGATTATATAGTTTGTGCATCGGTTTCTGTCTATACATCGAAAGACAGAAAAATTATTACAGTCATTTCTTAAATGTCGAAAGAAATCTGACGTCATCTGATAATTATGACCATGGTTACTTCGATTTTATTTGAGCGTGATTAGTGTAAATAGAGTATATTTACCTTTATACGATACCTTCGTTTGATAAGAAGATCATCTAGAAGAAAAAGAAATGTATAGTATAAAGGGGAAGAGGTGTCCGGCTCGTCAATCTGGGACGATTAGTTTTTATCAAAAAAGATCGAGAAAATATCAATTTTGTATGAATTTCAAAAGGAGAGGTCCAGGGTGGGGCGGGGGGGGGGGGAGAGGGGTGTGTGTGTGTGTGGTGGTGGTGGTTTCGGTTCTAAACAACTCGACTCCATCTATACCCGCGCATTGGACAGACCATCCAATTTTTCCTTGTTGATTACCACGACGTATCGTATCGCGACCTAAAAATAATGGGGGTAGGGGTAACCCAAATGGCGCTAACTCTGCAAAAATAGGTTCGATTTCCCTGAAATTTGCACAGATTTAAGATAGATGATTAATCTCTTTTCCATTAGTTTTTTTATTGAAATTAAATGATACGTTTTTTCATGAGCTATGTAAATGTGACAATTTTCGGAATTTCAGAAAGGTACATGTTTATCCTTATTTTCTATTAAAATCGCTTCTATAATAAGTATGGTGATATTAAAACATCAAAATTTTACTAAAAAAGAAAGATGTATGTATTATCTTTGAAATGCAAAGCTAATACTTAATAAATTTGCAGGCTCATTGAATATCTGAGAACAAATTTCGTGACAAAGTCGCCACTTTCTGCACCGAAAGGGGGACAAAATTTGGAGATTTTGAATTGCGACGCACGCAAAACGATTGGTTCGATTTCTTTCCAACTTAAGCAAAAGATGCATGACATCATAGTTAATTAATATTGTAATTATTAAGAAAATTGAATATAGGGGTTATGGTGAGACTACCACCTTAATTGCGAAATAAACTAAATAATAAACAAGTAATTATAAGAAGTGCCTGTAATACTTTTCTGTCTATCGATGTATAGGCAAAAACAGATGCTTCGCGGATTATGAAGTTTGTTCATCGGTTTTTCTCTATACATCGATAGACAGAAAATTTATTACGGTTATGTCTAAAATAAATTATAGTATATTTAATATAATACCTGCTTCGAAACATTTATTTCCAACAGGAATACATTGCGGTTCAAAAGGATCTTTGACCTTCTGCAGTTTAAGCTGCTCGTCTCCTCCAGTTATCAGGCGTCCTGTGAATTATAGTTACAATTATTTTAAAAGCATTCTGTCCTATTCTGAGTATTTGATCGGATACTTTAAAAAGGAATAATTAGACGCTTTGAAACAATAATGCTAAATAGGAGAAAAGACCCACATGTCTCGACTGCAATAATAAGAATAGGACATCAGACATCAAAAAAAAAAAAAAGCTCTAACTTAAGATACCACACTAAAAAGAAAAGTCTTTTGATAGAGAAATGGAACCGAGCAAATATTTTCTAATACCCCGATTTATAAACAAAAGCCCACTACATGTACCTGTTAGGATACATTACAAAGAAGTAAATCGCAGGAATCTTTGAATTTATATTCTCTACAGCATTTGATTTTGATTCTCGATTTGACCGGATTTCAAATCAATTCCTGTATATAGATTGACGATGCCTGTCCATCCGATCGTCCGTCTCTCTGTCTATCTGTCGTCAACAATTTGTTGAAGCACAATCTCAGTAACTAAACGCTGAAGAAACATAATACATGTATGATACAGGTATGTTGCCTGCGACAAGACTTTTCAAGGATCTGTTCAGATAGAGACTTGATATTTAGCCCTGAAATTACTCGATTATTTATCATGTACTGTCCTTCCAATTGAATTTTGGCGGCTTATGAAAAGAAACTTGGCTGGAAGCATCACTGATAAGAATTTAATATTCCAAACACGTGTCTTGTGCATGAAAATTAGTTTGAAATTTCCTTCAAGAGGATATAGGGTTGGAATACTTCCGTATTATTATTATAACTTCAGCATGTAGATATCGGAAGAGCACGTATTGGAATTACAACAAATCAGTAAAAATGTTTAAAGGGCACGATCACATCAAGACAAGTCAATTATTTGCACGAACTGTACTCTAAGGTAATAAAGAATTCCCTTATTTCTGAAGTACCTATTAATATTTTTATGTCTGAAGAACCTATTTATATTTATCAATTACGATCAAAAGTGCGCTTCATTAATTTTGTTTCGTCATCCATGGATTTTATCATGAGAAAGAATGATGTATATGTAACATAAGTCAAAAGCCAGCCACGTAACATCTTTCTTGCTTTTGCAGTTAAATTGTACTTTAAAATACGCTATTCCAGGGCAAGCTCAAACTGTATAATTTTAAACCTGGAAGCTACACAACCAAGATATTTTAAACAGCGACCGATTGTTTCAGTGCATAGAGTAATAAAAGGCAATTCGTAATGAGCATAAGGGTTAAGAAAACATTGCGTCTTATACATATGTAAGTAGACAATGATTTACTATCTTTAGAAGAATTGGTGTGTCTCATATACATTTTGTATATGTTTTGTGCGACTGTTTGTGTGGTCTTTTAACGTAAATAAGTTTATATAATTATGACCTTTCATGTTTTTGTTGTGTCAATCCAATGTGTATAAATCGACTTTCGTCAAAACAGAATGTACACTTCCCTCCTTTCTTGTTCATGTCCCATTGTTTTCATAATTTTCCTTTGATGGTTCACATGTCCATGGGTAAACGTGAAGGATTGTTGTGGTCACATAAGAATTTTTGAGATCCACTTCAACACCAATAAAAAGAGATTTCACGTTACCTGTTCCAGGTTCTCTCAATCTTGCCTCTTTTTCAGGATCCCAGCCATATATTATTGTACCATCAATAAAAGATGACCGTTGGTTCTGCTGGAGACGAGGTCCTATCAACACAAATGAGTACTATAAGTAACAGTTAGGAAGTCAGTAAATTCCTAGATTAAAAATGAAGTCATATACGTACATTTATCACATGATACACCCGTTATGCAGTTTCATAAAGCCATTTCATAAATATATGATATGATAACACGTTACATATCGCTCTGCTTGAATGCGATTGGTCAAGTTTGGAACCGAATCACATGAACCTTGACAAATGTGACCTTTCATATATCGGTCAACTGTTAAATTCAGACCAAGAGTCAGTATCAGTGATTAAAATTGTTGTTGCTGAATTAATTCTTGCATTAAAATACTATTCAAAATTGAAATACTTTTCTGTTACGCACAGAATATCTATACGATGGGGACACTACTTCTCATGGCGTAGCAGACGACCTCAAGATCACGGCGTGGTTCGCCTCTGTAGTTCTCGGAAACGTTGATTTCACGTTGGAAATACACATTTTTAGGCAATATCATGTGATAAAAAGAATCTCAAATGAATTTTCATTTCATACGATGTATTATGAAACTCGTTGTGCGTTTTATATATCCCCTCGCCAAGGCTCGGGGATATAAAACACACAACTCGTTTCATAATACATCGTATGAAATGAAAATTCATTTGAGATCCTATATGTATAGATATAAAATGTTAGTAGTTTAAGATATACATGTAACAACTTCAATGTCTTCAAGATTTCTCAGCAAATTTGATTTGTTTTCGATGATGACGATGATTAAAGAAAAACCTGGATTGCAGAAATAGCTGGGTGCACTGTCAGCACGATTAAAACGCATACATGTTCCTTGTAATTTTGAATCAGGTTCGAAATATATGTTGAAGCAACCCTTGCTGAAAAAGAATAGAAAGTAGAGAAGAATTTGTAATCATTTTTATTATATTGCAGGTCGCATCATACAATTATCTTAAAGAGCTTATGAGGTTTGGTTCTGATTCTGGCAAACGAATGTTTCTGACTCCCCATTTGTACTTTAAGAACTTAATGAAAGTAAACAATTACAGTTTAGTTAAATCTAGATACTATCCATTTCAAATCACGTATTCGCTAATCGTCACTGGATAATCATTGACCGCATGTTCTTGTCATTTGGCCGACTCTTGAAATTGACAATCGAGTTTGGCTTACTGTGCAGAAATTTGTGTTTATACTGACAAAGATGCCGACGGGGCATTCGTGTTTCGCCAACACAGATAGATAAATTATCAATGACAAATAAATGGATGTCATGTTACATTTTAATTATACACGTTTCAAATAAATTAATGATAAACATACGGTAATAAAATGACAATCTACATAAGCTCTTTTTAACACGACCTGAACGCGATGTTTTATTAGAGACTTCAAAGGGCTATCAATCCTCCTCTAAAGAAGTCATAACTAGCTTTTACATGATTAAGAATTATCAAGATTGATTTGGGTTCTTTATAAAGATTTCAGTGCATGATAAATAAACCATTATCTCGACTGTAATGCATATATGAAGACATCATAAACTTATTAACTTTTACGTTTGCCAAGGTGCCCGTTACATTGTAAACACAACACGATACCCCTTAATTAGTTCAAGATTTTTTTTTTTCGAAATTTGGTGACAGTACAGTCAAACCTGTCTGAAAGTGACCCTCTTTTTAGCGACTTCCTGCTTTATGTGACCTTATTTATTCCTCCCGAACATTTTTCCTATCAAATTAACCTGTAAATAGCGACAACTTGTCAAAAGCGACACGACCGTGATTTTTGTGTCCCGCATCGAATTCCAAACCTGTATATCACGACTTTTAGTGTTGCTAAGGACCCAAACTACATACTATTTTACATTAAATCTCTTCATCGGTGTCTTTCCCAATTAAATCTTCCGTTATAAATAAAATCTAATCTAATTTTATATATGCAACATGATAAATCAATAAATACACGAATCGATACATGCAGGGATTCATTTAATAGTATTACTCTTATACTACGAAAACTTTGTAGGTCAAAGTCAGATCAGCTTGAACCTGTATTCAGTTACCACCTGTCTTATGTGACCTATTTTCTGTTGGCCTTGCAAAGTTACATAAGACAGGTTTGACTGTATATTTAAAAATATGTTTCAAGTCTAGCAAGGTTAAACTAGGTAATGACATATCTGGGGACGCACAGTCGCAGCAGTTAAAATGACATAAACGTATTGCAAAAAGAAATTGTCATGTTTTGCAGTTGCTAACGAGAGAGGATTTTAGATTTAAATTATTAAATAAGATTTAAGATATAACATCACTTATTATTTAGAAATCGGATATAATGATAGTTTGCATTCATTGTATTCATTACATCATAAATAAAAGTCATAGTTTCTCACATATTTGGTTCCAAACAGCAATGTGAATTCTGCAACAGAAACCCTGAAGAAAACGAGAGATCACAATGAACTTATACTGCTTCCTTAAAGGGGACATGTTTCAGACATAACGAATTGACGGGATGGTATACAATTCAATTTAAAAGTAAAATTACTCTTTGAAACAATCTGTGAATTCTATTTTGCTAACACATATGATCAAAACAGAAAAATCCTGATTTTTAACTCCCAATAGAGTGATAAATAATTATGACATTGAATAAAGTGGCTCTGGAAAAGCACGAAAGTTACACTTAATCGACTGACTAGCGATGTGCCACGACAGTCGTTTTTATATCATACATTTATAATACTTCAAACATAAAATCCAATCAAAAAACAACCATTAAATCAAATGAATAACCAAAGAAAAAAAAAAAAAAGAAATCAAAGGTAAAAGAGTTTAATACTATTTCAGATGATACTTTCTATATAGAGATAACCTTAGACAGTGTATGTATTTTTTAAATAGTTTTCATTTTTTGTCCATGAACATCGGCGGGTGCGGCAAGCCGACAGGGGATGCTTACTCCTCCCGGGCACCTGGTCCAACCTCTTGCTTGCTAGGGGTCCGTCGATGCTAAATTTGGTGCTCTACTATGAGTGCTGTTGAGATTGTCATCAGGATCATCTTTAACTCATTTGTGTCACACTTATGCCCTTTGCCGTGTGGAACTCGTGAAAATATTTCCCGCGAGGGGTTTGACAGTAAGTGTTTTTAATTTTTCCCTGACATGGTCGCCATAGTACTTTCTATACAGACACAACCTCAGACGGTGCATGTATTTTATATATCGTTTTCATTTTCTTGCATGAACAGTGACGGCAGGTGCTGCTATCCAACTTGGGATACTTACTCCTCCCTAGCACCTGGCCCCACCTCTAGCTTGCTAGGGGTCCGTCGATACTCAATTTGGTGCTCTTTTGTGAGTGCTGTTGAGATTGTCATCAGGATCTTCTTTAACTCATTTCATTTTTTCATGGTGATATTAAAAACATTTAATTTGGCACTTTATTGAATTATTAGCACATAAACTCACTTGGTTGTACGTCAGGGGTAGAAACTACATCGTGGTCAAGAAACTGCCCAAAATGCGTTAGAAAAGGGGTGTGTCCATCGGAAATGAACGCCTTGCCAGAGTGAACTTTTCTACTAATGCACCTAGCATTCGGTAGAAAGCCTGATGTGACGCTACGAACACGTGGACTAGAGATTCCTGCGAGACAAACGATGTACATGTATATTCTATACTCTAATGTTAAATAGTGATGGACTGTTAACAAATCGAACATTCTATAATAAATAATAAATTCATGTTTCTGCTTTATATCTTTATACTAATTTGATATTGTTTCATTGTTATATCAAATATCATGAATTTATTTTCATTCATTGGAATCGTTATCAAAAAGAAAGCAACACTCTGTCGCAGCACTCACAGCAAAACCCCCAAAACACCCAATGCAAAACACAGAGCATACACGCACAGAAAGAGACGCAAAAGGGACAAGGAACACCAACCTACACCATAGAAATATGAAACACAAAAGACCATACATAAACCAACGAGACCAACTCTCAACATAGAAACATGATACACAAATGACAACACATAAACCAACGAGATCAATGGGTAACAAGTGCCGACTTTGTACGACAGAACCCTCCCACTTGTCCAATTACCCAGAAATCTCGTAAAATAACCTCCTCGCTGTAAGATGAAAATGCAAACAGACAACAATGACGCAGGGACGCAATACACACAAAGGTGAATCTGTAAATGGATATAAAAAGAGTAGGCATGCAAAATACACTCCATACTCTGCCGGCTGTAGCGAGACAATCATATTATTACACAAGACACCCAAGACATCTTAGAAAAATAAACAAAATAAAAATAAGTTACCATCATCATAATCGGGGAACATAAGTCTGCCTTGTGCGGTAAATGATGCTCCTAGTTTATATGCACCACTTGGAAAGGACTTAAAAAGTAGATTATTGCACTGTCCGTCTGTCTCTCTGTACCTCTGCCTATGATCACACATTGTTACTGGCCGACTATCTGCACAGGTTTGAGCAGCAGCTTTACTGAACGCTATTGTCATAAATTGTGAAGAACATGCTGCTGCGGGAATACTGCATTTAAAAATGTTATCATAGAACATGTAGAAGCTTAGGCTGTCTAAACACTTAATTCTACTCATTGAGACATTCATACTTTGATGATTTACCATCGACATTGTGGAACCTACTTTTTTCCTGTCAGTAAATAGTTTCACTTTGTTTAAACTGTTTGACATAAAATGACGAGGATTCAATATCCTAAACACGTGTCTAGTACAATAAAATTGGTACAATAGAACATTTATTTCAATATTGACAATTTCATGCTTTGAATTCGTAATTATTCATACATTTTTTGTAACAAACGTTTCAATATTAAACGTCTTCAAATTCATTAGCATCATTTAAAAAGCAGATACATTTACAGAATGAACCAGACACCTCTTGTCTATAAACATCAAAGAGATACCTAACAGTTATTCAGTCTCAAAGTCGAGAAGGCAAGACCAAACTGTGAGAATTTCCATCGGAACGGTTGCGAACCCCGGAATCAACAACATTCCGAAGTGAGACCGAATGCCCGGGGAAAGTCAACGTCTCCTGACTGTATGCATGGCCCGTCGCATCAGCTGCAAGGAAGCCTGTCAAATTCGGTGTTTACAATGTATCTCGATGTTCATTTTGATGTACATATCAGGTAAGTATATCTTGTCTAAGAAATAAGCACAGATCATTTTATAATTATCTTCATCTCATATTTCATTATTACATCAATTACTTATTCTTTGGTTCGTTTCTATATTATTCCATCTTCCATACTGTACTGGCACTTTGTGATTCCAAGTTCTAAAGCTAGCTAAAATAATACATTTTTCTGAGAGAAATTATAATTAAGTTAGAAGGATATGTCAAGTTTTACTTTGCAGACAAATTGTATGAAATCACTTTTCTAGATGCCCTGCATTCTGACAACCATTACTGTTGAAATTGATCAGTCAAAGTTTGTTTCACAGTGCTAATTAACCAATTTTTATTTCCTACATATTGGCATAGCCGTAAATAGTTTAAATCACAGTTTTTTTTTAAATGTTTGTGTATTCAATCATTTGGAAGCTTGTACATAATTTATACATTTTGAAGATAGTGTGGTTTGTTTTCAATACACATTTGAACCGTTGATTCTACATTCGATGTGACCATTCAATGGATATCTATTGAATTAACCATATGTCATAAACATAAGCGTTTTTGGTTTTAAATGTAGACAGGTTCCAAATATATATAAAGATGTCGTCGACAGATCAATATAGCAAGACGGCTCGGAGATGAGCTACTTGTTCAGGGTTGCATAACAGGACGACTGAAATTCTTCGTTTAGTGCCATTCTGGATTGAAATTGAATGACTTATCGGGGTAGGTCATATATGTAGCTCAACCTTATAGCCCTGTCGGGGCAAATTGGGATCAGGTGTTCCTAAGAATGAAGTACAATTCACCAAATTATGTTCCACAGACCTCTCCGACTTTTGAAAACTTAAACGTTTAGGTTTTCCTTTCGTCTTGACATATGTGCATTTATGTTAACATTTTGTCTCAAACAGAAATCAAATACTGTAGGTACTCGAATACAATACACAGGTTATACCCTTCATTTATTTGGGAAAATCAAAATAATCACTTTTTTTGCAAATCTTTGGTAGTTTCCTGGAGGCTACATTTTTAACAAATTAATTACAGATTCTGATAAAGATATCTTTAATATATGACGTCAGGTTATAAGAATTCATAATCAATATATTACATGTATCTAATGGCTTCATTCTATTCAAAATGGTGTGATTTGACAGATAGAAGGTATAGAGAAAACCGATTGTGATTCTTAAGTATTTTTTAGCAGTATATTTCATAAAAAAATTTCAAGAAATGAGCAGTGTTCAGAAAAAAAAACCTCAAGGATTTTACATATAAGGAACATAACATAATCATCACCTTCTTTTTAGCGCCAATGTAGCTCGCTGTATGACGTTCCCGCCAATGGATAATTCTCTGTTTGCTTTTGGATCATTTCGTCCGTTTATTCGATCTAGTCCCGTCCATGCTGCTTTAACTGCAGGTAATAATTACATAAAAAATCATTTGGAAATGTGTTATGGAGATAAACTCTACGTTAAACAATACAATGAATGACTTCAATGAATACCAAGCCTGTTAAACTACGTCATCGTATGGATATCGAATCCACTCACAAGACGCCATTTTCGTCGCTTCGTCAGTTAGGTAGGGCATAAACTAATACTAAACTACTGTGTATTTCATATTCATCGCTTACAAGGAATCTTAAATACCACAAACTATTTTGTCAAGCAAACCTTATTTTCTAATTTTCGTCCGTTCTCTCACTCATTTGACATTCATCTGAACCACATGAAAGGGTAACGAACACACCTTTTCACAGTGGACTGGGATTTTGACAAAAATTGATTTCAATGTGTCGAATTTAAATCTAACTCTTAGTTGCCCATTGGTCTCGTTGGTTTATGTGTAGTCCTTTGTGTTTTGTATTTCTGTGTTGTGCGTTGACGTTCCTTGTCCCTTATTCGTCTCTATCTGTGGTTGTCTGCTTTGTGTTTTTGCATTGGATGTTTTAGTTTTTTGCTGTGAGTGATGCAACCTGGTGTTGTTGGAGATCCCCTCCGTTGTTCTTTAACAAGACTGTCGAAATAGTTCTGTTTTTGCAAGTAAATGTGTAATTAATTGAGGCTCACCTCACTCTATGACAAACCTCACTCTTTGACACACCTCACTCTATGACAAATGTGACGACTTTAATATCAGCATTACAAACTTTCCCTTTCTGAGTAGCAACATCCCTTCATCGCCTGCTTATGGCGTGTTCATATCTCAGTTGATACGCTATGCCAGAGCAAGTACCAAATATACGGATTTTGTTCTGAGAGCTAGGCGTCTTTCAGATAAGCTTCTCAGTCAAAGAAATGTTTGTGACCGACTAATATTGTCACTGAGGAATTCTACGGTCAATATGGGGAACTCGCCATACACTATGATGTCCCACTCTCCAGAACGGTGGATGATATTCTGTCATAGACCATTTGGACTATCCAAGCAAAGATTGTACTCTATGTCTTCCGAAAAGGAAGTAACCGGATGTGAGCGTTCTACCGAATTGAAGCGGCGGGTGTTACAGGAGATGCTTACTCTTCCTGGGCACCGGGTCTCACTCATATATCGGGAGTTCGCTTCTTTTCATATGATGGAGGTTCTTGTTTGTTTGCTTTGATTCCTGTTTTATTCTGATTTTTGGAATAATCGATTCTGTGCTGTATACAGGGATATGGTCATTATCCATATTTGTCGTTTGTCTGCTGGTGTGATGATATAATGTTCTTGGAGGTAGGTAAGCTCTGTGATAACTTCAGGGCCTTTAAAGATAGACTAGAATCTGGGGTTCACAATTTATTTTAACCGGTAACCCTCTGATGGATTTTATCCATTCGGGAAGGGTGTCGATCTGGACATTCCCTTTCTTTGCCCAACGTACGTCTTGCATATTCCTCACAAGAGTCCATGATAATTTTGAAATTTTGGTTCCATGTAAAGGATTTACTTTCTCTGTATGTGGGACCGTCTTTGAACAATTCTCTCAACTTGTCGTTCTTGACTATACTAAGATCTCCAGTATAAACGTATCCACAAGGAGAGTAGTTGAGATCCGATGAAGAACATTCGCAAGGAAGTGGATGTAGTGAGGGATTACTTAACTCAATACACTGCAGGAATCGTTAGTAATTGTAAATTCTAAATACAACTGTTGGTGTGAAGCTATAGGAAATACAAGGAGTTTCTTTTCTTTTTAGATATGGTGGGATTTTTTTCTGGACAGTTTTGTTATTCAAAATTGCCGAAGATTCATTTTATCAATATCTGTGTTTGCAAATCTTACTTTAATGAAAGGGTGTTTTTTTCTCTTCTGATTTATCTGATCTAACGGCTTGAAATAAACGAAAAGTAGAAATGTCCATAATGACTCTTTGTAATCTGTATATTCGTAGATTTCGTGTAAGTTCCATAAAGGAACAGATAATAATTTAGTACGAATATAATGCAGACCTAGAGGTTCATTCAAAAATGGAACAAGGTCATCGAAGGAGAAATGTTACCTTCTCGTGAACTTGGTGACAATTCTTCCCATAGCATCTCCCTTTGAGCTGCACCTACAGCATCAACAATCTGATGGACCATGCACTGACAAAGGACTTCATAACTATGTAGCAGGAGACAAAATGAAAAACGAGTAAACAGGTCCATTTCTAAACTGAATGTCCATGTATATTTAATCCCTCAATTTATTCTTATAGTTTTTATTTGCATTTTTAATTATTTGAAATGACAATTAATTCAGACGAATTATTTCTTTGATTGATGTAATGAAATCTGTCATAATGCTATAAATTTTAATTAAATCTCCAGCTGGAAATGAATGATTTATTATAAACCGTGTTTATCGTTTATATATGTACTAAGATTAATGACAGGTAAATGGATTTTTCAGATACCTCAGGGTTGCCAGCAGTCTTGAAAAGTCAGGGAATTGTCAGAGAATTTTAAAATTTTGTCAGAGAAATATGAAAATCAATAAAAGTCAGGGAAAAAGTATTTTTAAGCCGAGAAAAATATTAAGATTTTTTAAAATTGATTGCTATGGCAGTCTTCAAGTATTGAATTGAAGTCATTAGAAATGAATTTTAAATGATTAAGAACTCATAAGAATACTTTCAAAGCATTTGTTTTTCCGTTTTTGTAGCATTTTAAAAGGCCTCAAATGATAACATGCATAAAAATTCATAAGGCACAATGCATTTGATATTCGAGGGGGGGGGGGGGGGCTTCGTGATTTTTTTTTCGAAAAAAATAATTTTGCTAAGAATTTTGATGAAAAAGATTAATTTGCTTATGGTGAGGCAGAAAAAAAGTATCTTGCTCTCACAAGTAGTCTGAATTTGAAGAATTACCATACAATTTTGCTAAATATTCCTGAAAAAAATTCAGGCTTCCCTGCAGTTTTCAATTTATATAATTTAATTGTGGAATTTGAAGAATTACCATACAATTTTGCAAAAAGAAAAAAAAAAAAAAAACAAAAAAAAAAAAAAAACAAAAAAAAAAACAAATCCTGAAAAAAAAAACACCCGCTTGTCGCTGTTTTCAATTTCAATAATATTATTTTTGCTTGCTTTGTTCGCCGTAGTTTTTTTTATCAAAACATTAATTTTCAGTAGCAAAGTTAATATTTGAGAATATAAAAAGAGTTCATGTTTATTGAAAAAGGACCTGCTTAGAGGCTTAAATATATTATCAATATAATGCATTACTATTAATAGATACATTTATCACCATAATGTATAATTTTATATACAAGCATTGAAGGAGAACTTCAGATTTTCCCCAATTTACAATTCGAAAATTTGTCTAGAAAACCCTCCCCTCAGACCCTCTTATTACAATAATAATGTCGAAGGGTTCCAACTCTTACTTCTTAAAGAAAATTCCAAACCAATTTCCATGCATCAGACACGTGTTTCGAATATTAAATTCTCTTTAGTGATGCTTCTTGCGGAGCCATCAAAATCATTTCAGTATCGCCCTCTTAAATTTTTTGAATTTAGATTTGTTCATTTACATTACAGAGACTGCGTGGCCTCAAATTTCCTGTAGGGTCGATTCACTAGCATATCCAAATAAAATGTATGTTCAAAATAGCATTGGAGGGATGGTGCTAAGGTGTTAAACTCCTTTAATTTCGATGGTATTTATCGGTGAAATGGCTAGTTTTCGAAATGGCAAAATGTATATATATGATGCCAAATTGTTAAAAGTTCAAAACAAAGCTTCTTTCAGTTGACAGAGCTGGAAAGAAGTAATTAATACACTTGACAAACATCAGGTCACGGGGAACGATTTTAACTGCTCCACACTGCACCGTGAAATAAGTGTTTTTATCAATTATACCTTCTTGAAGAAAATTCCAAACCAATTTCCATGCATCAGTCACGTGTTTCGAATATTAAATTCTTACCGAATTTAGATTTTGTTAATTGAAGATTATATTGTAAAATACTTCTATATCTCTGTTTAGAAGTGAACTAAATTCATAAGAATAAAGTCATATTTTAAAGCTTTGAATAAAAATCAAGAATTTCTATTGATAAAACAGAATCATTCTTAATAGCGAGCGGTATACACTTGCTTTATTGAGAAAAATGCTGAATCGCCCAAAATTTAGCCCAACATCAAACTATTTTCAACAGAAATGATTTTTGTTTCATAGTATTCAATTTTGTCAAGACTAAAATGTCACAAAAGTTTATTGACGAAACTTGTGCAAAAAAAAACTTGAGGTAAAATCTGCCAAAAATCGCTGAATAAAGGAAAAACATTATTAAACATTTTTAAAAAATCCCCTCTAGGCCTGGTTTCTACTCTGTGCGCATGACAAAATTGTCATCGATCAGAGGAAAATCGGAAGAGAAGAAGAGGTGAAACCAGGCTTAGAGGGGATTTTTAGGGGCAGGAGGACTGGGTGAGTTATTTTTTGGTTGACGAGACTGGAATTTGTCAAAAAAAGACAACTCGCCGGATTTTTTTTCGCACAGAAATTCTCAAGTTTTGCCTATGCATAGCAGTCAGACCGAAGACGAAAAAAACAGATAACACCGTCGTAGGTCTGCAAGTCGGACTATCTTTTATGGTGATATGATAAACAAAATAAGAAGGATCAAAGGAAGGCAGCATAACCATCGAAAATGCGTCAGAATCATCAACGCCTTTTATACAATGAACATGATCCCAATGTCACACAGACGGACACTAGGCTTGGTACTTGAAGAGTTCGAACCCTTCGACATTATTAACACTTATTTCACGTTGCAGTGTGTAGCAGTTAAAATCGTTCCCTGTGACCTGATGTTTGTCAAGTGTATTAATTACTTCTTTCTAGCTCTGTCACATGAAAGAAGATTTGTTTTGGTCCTTTATCAATTTGACATCGAATATATATTTTTGCTATTTCGGAAACTTGCCATTTCACCGATAAATATCGAAATTAAAGGAGTTTAACATCCTAGCACCATACCTCCAATGCTATTTTGAACATGGATTTTATTTGGATATGCTACTGAATCCACCCTACAGGAAACTTGGAGCCGCGCATTCTTTGTAATGTAAATGTACAAATCTAATTTCAAAAATTTAAAGAGGGCGCTACCGAAATGATTTTGGTGCCTCCGCTGGAAGCATCACTGATGATAATTTAATTCAAAACACGTGTCTGGTGTATGAAATTAAATTCGAAACACGTGTCTGGTGTATGGAAATTGGTTTGGCATTTTCTTCAAGAAGGTATAAAGTTGGAACCCTTCGATATTATTGACCAATCTAAGTCTTGTACCAGCGCATCCTTGAGACTTGCACTCTGACTGACTGTTACGACGGGATTCCATGACAGGCCCTGTCCAAACCTTTTTAGAGAAGACAGGGCGCCGACCCTCTGTCCTCTCTGAATGTCATTTGGACTCCTCGGGTGATTACATTCATGAGCTCGCTCTAGCCGGCAAAGCACGGACTGTATTACGATGACAAATATGGATAATGACGCACGCCCTCTTTTTATATCCATTTACATATTCATCTGTGTCGCTGGGGCCCCTGCGTTTTGCGGTCCTGTTTGTATGGGGTCATCTAACAGTGAGGAGGTTGTTTTACACCACAGATGTACGTTCTTCGAGACCTCGGGTAATCGGACAAGTGGGAGGATTGTGCGCACGTAATCCAGGATAACCATTTATTCTGCTATTTCCGTGGCAGATGGCCGTCCTAAGTCGGCACTGGTTGCCCATTGGTTTCGTCGGTTTATGTGTAGTCTTTTGTGTTTGATATTTATATGTCGTATGTCTATTTTCCGTCTCATAGTATGCTCGTCTTTTGTGCTTTTGCATGGTGCTGCAACGGTGTCTTGTTGGAGATCCCCTCCCTTCTTCTAGGAACATATAACGGTAATCTAGAGACGTACGACGGTAACTGTATGGACATATGACGGTAATCTTTAACTGTATGGCGGTAATGTAGGTAATCTAGAAAGACAGAGAGTTAAAACATAACAAACCGATATTTACACTAAAAAAGGAAACACATAAAGAAATACCCGACAAGTAAACAATCAAGTGTTTGTCGTGAATGGTTTTTGATAACTTGTAATTTCTTAATTGAATTTATTCGAGGAAGCGCCACATATAATGATTCATATTTTTAATTCTGACAGCGGGGCCTATGAGTGAAACACCTCTTGCATTTGAATAACACTGAAAGAAATAAAATAAGATAATAGCTTCCTTGTTGCTCCTACTAAATTAGATACTATTACTTCGTTAAAAAAGTTACAATTTTGGGAATAACGGCGAAATACAAGTAGACCCGATTTTGTTTTCTTATGGAAAAATCATTTGATCTTTATCGGGAGGGGGACTTTTGCCAGCCGGAAGCCGCATTATTTTTTTTTTAATTTTTCAAATAATGAAAATACTCTTAAAGTTTAAATCATTCAGCTTGATCTTCGGCCGTATTAAATAATTCAAACACGATGTGAGATCAGGTGCAAAGCAAGATGTATATTAAGGAATCTCTTGCTAACGGATAACTTCTTTTTAATTTCTGGAATGGCACATGAAACCTATAATCTTTTCACTTAAAAGATACCCAACGCAGACAGGCTAATTTCTTTCCTGTGAATAATGTTTGTTTCATTTTTATTTGTGTTTATTGGATTTGTTGGTTGGGGTTGGGGTTAATTTCATGACGCGGAATAAAATTTTGCCGACCCTTAGGGTCGGAATTGTTTTCTTTAGATATCGATCCAGATTATTTTTTGCAAAGTCTTCCTGCCCCCTCACCCTAAAAATCAAATGGTCGCTCGATTAAGATAGCGTGTGCGCCTAGCCAAACAGGGGATGCTTACTCCTCAAGGGCACATGGCCCCACCTCTAGCTTGCTAAAATTTTGAAAATCGTTTATTTGATTAAACGCCTATTCTATCATAAATTGCACTCAGTGGCGTTGTACACGAAACGTCAGTTTTAAAATATGCAGAACATATTTAAACAACAATGTTTGAATAAAGTTAATATTAAATTTCACTAATTAAAAAAAAAAACCAATGAGTTAAAGTCTTTAAGGTAGTAAGTTTTCAAGCTTGCTTTAAACATAAACATGGATTTTAACTCGCGGATTGAAAAAGGAATATATGAAGCGTTCCATAACTTGGGTCCGACTGTACCGAAGCTTCTATCCCTGAATGTTTTCCTATTGTTAAAGGGAACCACACAGCAACCTTCAGATGTGCTTGAAGAACGCAGTCTTTGATTCGAGTAATGTGTCGTTGAATGTTCGGTAAGATAGACCAGGGCATGACCTACTTGACCTACTTGATAGTACATAAAAGTCAACATTTTGAATTAAATTCTTGCTTTGATAGGAAGTCAATGGAGGTCGTATAGAGCTTCTTTAGCATGCTAGGGATCCGTTGATATACAATTTAGTGATCTATTGTGAGTTTTGTTGATATTGTTGTCAGGATCCTCTTTAACTCATTTGGGTGACAGCACCTGGAAATCCAATATACACACTTACAATTTTATCTGTATCTGAAATCTTTTACTACCACAAATCTGTTCTTGAGTCCATCGGTAATCATACTGATGACTCTGATCTTGAACTACCTTATATCTACTGGATTACAAAAATGCACAAAAATCCTTAAAACACCCGTTCTTTGCCGGTTCGTCCAGGTGGTCCACAAAACTTCTGTCCATATTGCTTACGATAATATTAACTCGCAAGGTCTTCAAAGATGCTGCGAGACAACATATTCCAGAAATGCAATCAATCAGATGTGGATCCTACAACATTCTAAGGAACGTTCGGAAAATGTGAAAGCCACCAATTTCAATCATATTACCAGCATAAATTCTTTCGATTTCTCCACGCTCTACACTACCATTCCACACAAAAACTGAAACACAGGCTTGTCAATAGTATTCGCAACACCCTTCTTTCTAAAAATGCAAACAAGAGATACAGATGCCTTGTCATAGGGCGGGAGGATACTTATTTCGTGAAGGAACATTCTGATTCAAACAAAAAAGTATAACAAAGACGATATCATCAGGATGCTTAAGTTTTTGATTGACATTTATGTGGTACATATATTTTAAGGAACCGTATTCAAGCTTCGTACTTGGACATACTTCTATCTTTCGTCGCAAACGGCCATTTGAACACCTTACTTATGACAAGCGTGATGATTTCAGCTTCCATATAATTTACTTCACTTTCAGGGGTAGCAACATTCCGTCCTCTCCTCCTTATGGCGTGTTTGTTTCTCAACAGATACGGTACAACAGGGCATGTTCCAAATATAAAAATCTCATCATTAGAGTCAGGTGGTTTAAATGTAAGCTACTTGTTCAGTGCTATATTACAAAACGGCTGAAATCAGCATTAATGAAGCTACGGGGATATAATAACAGCATATCAGATCCCCTTTTCCCGTGTGAATACACAGCAGTGCAGAGTAGTCAAACAAAAACCTCCACCATATGAAAAGAAGCCAACTCTCGATATGGGAGTGAGACCAGGTGCCCAGGAAAAGTAAGCATCTCCTGCTTGCATGCATCACCCGCCGCTTCAATTCGGTAGAACTGTCACATCCGGTTACTTCCATTTCGGAAGACATAGAGTACAATCTTTAGTTGGATGGTTCAAATGGTCTATGACAGAATATCATCCACCATTCTGGAGAGTGGGGCATCATAGTGTATGTCGAGTTCCCCATAACGACCGCAGAACTTCCTCAGTGACGATGTTAGTCGGTCACATACATGTTCATGACTGAGAAGCTTATCTGAAAGACGCCTAGCTCTCAGAAAAAAATCCGTATATTTGGTACTTGCTCTGGCAAAGCGTATCAACTGAGATATGAACACGCCATAAGCAGGCGATGAAGGGATGTTGCTACTCAGAAAAGGAAAGTTTTTAATGCTGAAATTGAAGTCGTCAAGTTTGTCATAGAGTGAAGTGTTCATGTGACTATCATTGTCGTAGGACAACGTTATGTCCAAATAGGATGCTGAATTATTTGTCTCCGTAGTTTCTTTGACTTCAAGCTCCGAATGATAGATACTGATGAGGTAATCCGCGAATTTTGGATTATTGATTGACAACACATCGTCTATGAATCTGTAAGTGAAGTTAAAGTCAGAAGCCAAGTATCTTTTTCCTCCAGAGACCAAAGATTGAATGAATACAGCTTCGTTGGTGTAAAGGAAAATGTCGGCAAGGAGTGGGGCAGAATTTGTTCCAAATTCCGACAATTTGCTGGAAGACCTTTCCCCCTAACACCACAAAAATGTTGTCGATCAGAAAGAATAATATCTGTTTCAGTGTACTTATTTTCAGAATCGGACTTTTCTTTTATAAAGTAGGTTTTGTCATAGTTAACAACAATTTTGTATTTGCGATTGCCGTTCTTACTTGTACACGCATTACATTTTTGTACTAATAATTTTTGACCATATCCCTATAAACAGCACAAAATAGATAATTCAGAAAATCATAAACCAAAGGTGTACAAAATTAGGATAAAACAGGAACAGAACAAACACATGCTGTAACGGATGTTCAAACTTGCAAACTGGACCCGCAGTGACCTATATTTAAACGTCACCTTTTTACCTATAGACACGCGATTAAAAAAAAAAACAAGAATGAAACAGACAATTGCGGTGCATATATAAAGTATATATAATGTAAGTGTCTTAATTTGTGCTTTGTTACAAGTATGTGTAGTGTTGTGTGTTGAAAACGGTAATAAACAGAGTAGTCATGTGGCTATTAATGGAATAGTATGTATTTACTACTTAGGAAAAATACATAGATATATTCGTAAAGAATATTCAAAGTTCTTTTGAGTGACTTTCAATTAAATAGAGATAGATAATTAAAATGAATATTTAAAGTTATTTATTGATATTTTCATAAAGAATTTAATATGAATATCATTCAATTAAAGTTTGTCACTCGTTTTAATGATGATCGGACGCTGTATGATGGGCGTTGTCCTTGGGATAGTTGACTATGTTACGCACACAGGTAAAACTCAAATTTATTTTAACCTGAAAACCCGACCGATACCTGCATAAGGTTAGGGAGTAACCCGCGAGGTTTGTAACTGCCTTTATAACATGTAGAGCAAGTGACCATATTTCGCCGCATTTTTCGTATATTTCCAAGAAATTTTCCATACTTGGAGGCGAATTCAATGATTGGTATTGCTAAAATATAATTTAACTCCAGTCTTGATCGAAATACTACAAAAATAATTTATTTTACCCAGTTTACTGTTTCCTTATAAAACGTCAAAATATTTCGTTTCCATGTTTTTGGGGGTTACCATATTCCGCCGTTTTTGTTGATAAGTATCCTATTTGCACACAAAACGGGCAAAATTATGATTTTGTTTTCTGGAAATATTTTGTTACTACTACTTCTAAGAAATTATCCACGATAAAATGTTTTCTTTGTTTTGTTTTCGTACAAGTTTCGGATGTTTACGTCTAAAATTTAGTATTTTCATTAATTTTTCCTCATTTTATGGTATTTTTCAACACACTTGAGTGCAGGAGATGTCACAATATATAAAAAGATGACTGCTACCGTCATATTTGATAAGATGTAGAAAAATAAACTTTACAAACAATTCCAATAACGAAGGAGAAGCAATTAACTAAGAAACGGCGAAATATGGTCACCGGCGAAATATGGTTCCTTGCTCTATATATAAAATCTCCTACAATACCAGATGTCAGTGAGCATAGCGGAACACATCCACAAGTTTGTTACAGTTCATGGGTACATGTACATGTGTAACAGAAAACAGCTTAAACAACAGAGGAACACATACGAAAACATTCAAATCATATGGACTAACATACAGTTCAATCAGACGCGTAAAAACATAGAACATACAGTGAGAATACCAATCTGAAGCTGGAACCGACTCTGGACGGTTATCCGCTTCATACTAAAGATTATTAGTCCGATTACGAACAATCCGCATATTGTTCAGATCAAAAGAAGACTATGTAGTAATTGTATAATGAAGAAACCCTGTTGTTAGAGGGGACATCCTTTTTTAAATATGATGCACCAGACATGCATGTTTCGGATAATTATTCCTTATCAGTGATACTGAAAGCCAAAGTGATTCATAATAATTTAGTGAAGCGCCCCTTGTTTAATTTCAAATTTTAATAAAAGGGTCAATATAAGCATAAAAGAAGAACCCAACGGTTATTCAGTCAAAAAAAGTCGAGAAGGTAAGACAAAATCATTTAAATTTCCATTGGAAATTCCGAAGCGAGACCTGGTGCCCTATGAGAGTTATACCGGCAACTTTGTGGACGGATGTTGCTTATGGACGGACACTCGGCATGGTACTGGATCAATCTACAGCCTTGTACCAGCGCATCCTTAAGACTTGCACTCTGACCGACTGTGACGACGGGACTCCATGTCGAACCCTGTCCAAACCTCTTTAGAGAAGACAGGGCCCGACCACCTGTCCTCTCTGAATGTCCGTCGGACTCCTCGGGTGATAACATGCATGGGCTCGCTACAGCCGGCAGAGCACGGACTGCATTTCGTACGCCCCTACCCATTTTTCTATATATTTACTAATCCATCTGTGTTCCTTTGGTCCCTGCGTTGTGCTGTCTTGTTTGTATGATCATCTTACAGTGAGGAGGTTATTTTACACAGCAATTGTGCGTTCTTCGAGACCTTTTGGTAACCGGAAAAGTGGGAGGGTTGTGCGCACGTAATCCAGGATAACCACACCATCTGTTACTAACGTGGCTGGTGACCGTCCTAAGTTGGCACCGACTACCCATGGGTCTCGTTGGTGTATGTGTTGCCCTTTATGTACGATGTTTGATGTCTCGTTTGCTGTTCCTTGTCTCTTGCTGTGTGTGTCTTCTCTGTGTTTTCACTTGGGGTGTTTGATGTGTTGCTGTTGGTGCTGCAGCCGAGTCTTGATGGAGATCCCCTCCATTATTATGGTGCACAAGAAAAGTCATAAAGCAACAAACCCTTTTGTACTATCCTTTAATTTTTGATATGTATCCATAAACAAAATGACAATTCCAAATGTACATGCCTGTCATGAATATTGTAAATTTTCAAGTCACTTATATTAATAAAAAGTGCAATTAAGCATGCTTTTCTAGAGCTAATTACATAAAGGTAAGCTGCATATTTCAAAGAACACATTTCATAGAGAGCTTGTGTATTTTTGTTATTTCACATCATGCGAAATTAACATCAATCAGCCACCACATGTTTAGCCCAGCCAAAGTGACCCCTTTCGAATGAAGTTCATATTCATGGTGCTACTAGAACAGGGCTAAAGTAGATTGAACTTCGGGATAATGAATAAATAATTAAACTTAAACCTATCACAATATATATGTTTTTGGTATTTCACTTTATGTTAAAATTTCAAACTATCGCCAAAGAAAAGAGCGTAATACTAGCATCTAGATTCATATTTCAATATTAACAAATTGTCACGAATATAACTTTAAATTTGAAGAAAATGATTTTCTGTACAAAGAAACCTTTAATATAAGTTAGTTACATGTAAACCTGCTCTTCTTCTTAATTTAGAACCTAATAGAAAAAAATAATATCCACATGTTCAAGGAAATTCCGCTGTGGTAATGGTCAGTTCCACTTAGGGTAATTTGACTCACCGCCATGTATAGGTATCATCACAGGTAGATAAAGCAGGATTGGTGACCTTGGAATAATTGGGTTCCTAGATCTACCGGAAATGGGCGGAACTCTTATTCGTGAGAATTTAGCAGCCTTTTCTGTCGCTGACCGAATGGCGTTAGGCGGAAGTCTATTCCAGAGGTAAGGAAGTTTGGCCAGAATATCTTGGCTTCTCAACACATTGCAGTTTACTCTAAAAATATATATCATAAGTATAAGTGCAAAAAAATAATATAGTAATTCCTTGCTTACGTGTTCGAGTACTATCATAGTGCTGCTTCGGGAAGATAGAATAGAAGATAGAAAAGTACCCCGGATAGGGATTTATTCTATAATATTCTTTTACATCATTAATTTTATAAAAAAAAGGATATTTTAAAAAAACGATTCAGAGTGTCATTGCTCATTGTGTTTTTGCAAAGATTGTTGTTTGTTAATCCCCTTTGAGTGAGTTTATTTGTATGTTGGTAAGTATTTTGTTTGGTTGTTTTTGATGTCGATATTAATGCACAAATACTGTGATTGCCTGAGATAAATTAAGCTTTCAGGACGATCGTTATTGATTTCCGAATAAATAACAATGGGACGCCTAAAAACAGTGTGGATGCATTAGAATTGAATGTCACCGAGATTAAAATCATCTCCTATCCAATACAGTATTATTCTTAACAACATCTTGTAAATATACGAATTTACAATAAAACTGCCCCGTTAGTCCTTTACCTCTTTCATTGACTACAGAATATTACATCAGCAACATGCGACAGAGGCGGGTGCAGTGTGTCGTTTAATGTCGCATCCTACACTCAGCATAATTTCCCATGAAGTTTTCTTGTCACATCAGCATTTACGATTCTTACTTATTTGTGATAATTCCAAAATAAATTACTCAGAAACATGCAGTGCACAGTATTTGAAAATTCATAAACTGACATTTTCATGATTTCATCGTGCTACAACACTGACTGTCCAAATAACAGCAATATAGCAATGGGAATATATTCCCCTTACAAAACTATATCTGAACAGTCAACATGGCGCATTTTATCAAATGAATGCATCATCCATTGTTATTTAGTTCTGCATAAAAACAACAATGCAGTAATTCTTTCAAAGTTATCAAAATCTAATTATGTAAAAAAGTAAGCTTTCTCATTTTGAAACTATGATTTCTTTCTTTATCTTTGAGTCCGTATTATTTCAGTATATTTATCGACTGCTACATGTACATGTATTGAATAATCTTAATCTTACATGTACATATGATATATATTTACATTATTGTTTGATACAACTTCATTATCTTCTACATGTACGGATTTCAGCAATCATTTACCTTCTTGCCTTTGAATGTTACACATAAACAAGGATAGAAAATGGATGAATTAACTTACATCCGATTCCAACGACTAGGTCGATCCATTAAATTGGGCTGAACATCAATGAAACCTCTCATTGTACTGCATAAAATCTTCGCCAAAGATGTTTGTTTAATAGCACGAAGTTGACCTTAAAATAAGAAAGATACATCAATTTTACTTTGCGATATGCTAATTTCAACATGTAATAGAATACGTTTATGTCAAGTCATTGGCAGACATGCAAAGTACATGTATAGTCATAAACAATGAGGAAGATGATACTGTAAGAGAAGGAAAATTAAAGGGTTCGGTCATGTGGAGTGTTCTGTGCGAATGCGCAGAATCAACAGTCGGATTTTATAATCAAGAATGTCCTTACTCGTAATCAAATGTAGAAATGTGCAAAAAGTTCTTTGTAGCGATCATAGAACTTCCTCAGCGACATCTTAAGGACATATCCGGCACCCAAAATTTTGAGTCTTCACATCGAAGTGTTCCTCAAACACTTAATATATATATATATATATATACATATCAATAAACAGTCAATAAGTCTCTCCACAAGTTTCAATATATTGAAAAAATAACAAACGCCGAATTAAAACTCAACCGGTTTCATTGGTATCATCAGGAGTTTTGCAAATATACAAATTATATATATTATATATATATAATCATTTAGAAATGATATTAGTTTTTATTACAGACTGACACTTTGTACCTTTTTTTATTTCCGCTTAATAACAGTGCACAGTGCATTGCTTTTACAATATTTGGTTTTGTTTATAAAGTCACATTTTGCTTCAATTAAATTACATTAAAGTACTGAGATTTCTAAAAATATCTAATAAACAATTATTATTTTGAAGTATTCTGTATTTCTGACTTACAAGAATGATAAATCCGTTTTGCATTATGAAGTACTTTAAATATTTTATGTCATTTTACACAAAGTATAGACGGAAAGGTTTCAATTTCTTCGCTTTAATCAATCAGTAGTACATTTTGTATATCCAACAATATCCATCAATAACAAAGATACCAAGTATTATTTTGAATTTGCCGTGTTTCAAAATCAAGTATTACATGTATTTTGAATTTGTTGGCCATGGAGAACGACTGTATTAGTCAATTTGGGAAGTACTCAGAACTTCAGTTACTACACATCACTTTTACTTACAAAAAGATGAAACTGACTCAGCTCTAAAGGATATATATTCTAAAACTAAATAAAGCTTGTATGTCCTTAAGTCGTTATCCTAAACAGTCTTGAACAAGCAGCTTACTAGTGAGTCTTGTTCCCCCAAAACGACGTTTACTTATGTATAACTTTCTCTCGCATAGCGTATTAGCTATGAAATGAATACACGATAGGCAGACGATAAGGGAATGTTGCTGCAAATGAAGGAAAAATTGTGATGGTGAAATTAAAATAGTCTCGTTTGTCATAAAGAGTGGTGTTAATATGACCGTTGTCACTGATCGATAGTAATATGCATGTTAAGAGGTAGGAGACTAAAATGATAATCTCAATTGTTTCCTTGATTACCAGTTCACTAGAATAGATTACGCCAAGGTAATCCTAAATGATTGGATTATTAATTGAAAGTACGTCAAATAATATTTTAATATCAAAATTCTTTCTCAATCAAAATATCCAATCACTTAAACTTCATATTTCTATTTTCTTTCACATTGGCTGCCATTAGACATCAAACCAGTTCATGTTTCTCAACACACAGAGATAGACGTGTTATTCATCCAAACACCTTGTCCTTTTTCTAAACACCTGCCACTATGGCCGATGACGTGATCACTCCATCACTTGATCAATTCAACTTCAAGAGTATGTCGTAGCACAATACTTCTGAAGGCAGTCTTTGATGTGATATTTTTCTAAGCAAAATAGATAGAAGCTTTGAATAGAGAGAGGCTTTGAACCAGCTATGAAATAACATAACAAACGCGCCAAAAATTAGACATATGAAATTGAAATGAACATGCTTGAAACATAAATCATTCTAGACCATTTAAGCCCTTTCACATCAGGTGTACGGCAGCCGTACGGTGCTCTGCTATCGACTTTTGATCAAAATTGCTAGGTTTCGTGCAGCTGTCGTACGGCAGCCGTAAGAACTGATTTTGTGCGCAAGCTCATTGCAACTTACTTCAGAGTCAAATGTGGCAAGAATTTGATTTTTTTTTGCCTTTTTGTATTAATTAAGAAATGAATCTTATATTTTTTCTGTTGATGTAGGTATCACCCGAAAAATTGAACAGAAAACTGCATCAATGCGCGTAGCGCGTTGATGCAAAAGTTTTCTGTCCAATTTTTCGGGCGATACCTGCATCAACAGAAAAAAAATATAAGATTCAGTTCTTATCATTTTACTATCATCTATATATGGTAAACATGGATCTAAAAACAATCAATCACCGCACTATATATTTCGTAAGTCGGAGGGTTTCGCAGAGATACGTCTGCCAAAACAAGTTATGGCAGCTGCCATAATTCAAACAGCGAACGATCGTCTCTCTATATCTTTGGAATAAGGACCGGTTTGAGCAAATTCTACATGCACTGTTAATTTTTGAGTAAGTAGAAAAGAAATGGTACCCTTGAAATGATAAGCAAACATCGACAAATTGTATTTTCAGCAATGAGTTCATTTGTGTTTGAGGGAACCCCCGGTTCTAAAAATAGTGCTATAAATAGACTTCCGTGAAAAATTGTATTGATTGATGTATCAACAAATTTCTCAGCCAATCAGAATCTTCTTTTCTTGAAAATGACAATGGAAATTAAATGATTTAGAATTCTCTGTTACTGCATTTCCTTTATTTCTACCATTATTGTATTTCTGCCATTTAATTTCACTTATCTAGACTCCAATTACGGTGACTGAGTCAATTGATGGTATATCCATGTGGGATGAATTTTGTCATATTGGATTTTACTAGGTTCTTTTTATTACTTTTCCAAATACAAAGAAATGAAAAGGACAATATAATGACTAATTTGTTTCTTTTCTTCGAAGATATATTTTTTATTTGCTTAACGCTTAATGATACATTATAAATAAATATAAATTATGAAAAATAATCATATGAAATCGGTGTCAGATGTCAGAAAATAAAAGGTTGCGAAAATTAGAAAGAGCGAATAATGAAAAGTCTATAACAAAAAGATTTAACTTTTTCATAGTGAAATCTTATCTTCCCTGAATTATCACTTTTCATACTCTAAAAGAAAACACGTACCTCGAGTAAACCCTGCGACAGGATTCGGTCGTTCATAGAAGAATCTGTCCCCTCTTTTGTAATTTTCAAATTGCTGCCCAATGATACAAGCAAATGTCGGACCTACAAGTGCTCCTGGTCTTCTCATCTCTGTCATTGCGCCAGTGAAAAGGTCTATGTCGTCAACATGTCTGGAGGGAAACATAGTTTGAAATTGTTAGCTGACACTTTTTTCATTTTTAATTTCGCTCAGGGAAATGCATTTCTATACTTGTCTTCTAAAATTTCTTACTTTACTTCCATGACAACATTTTGATTTTGATAAATGATTATTATATAATGACCTTATTATATAAAACTTTTCACTACCTATATGTTCTTTCCATTATGCTTGCCTCAAATGGGCTGTGATCACTTAGTCCAATGGCAACAGGTTTGAAAGTCATTGTTATTTTTCTGTTACAGAACCATCGCCATTTCGTGTAAGATGGAAGTCCATGGTCCCTACCTCTTTGTATATTTAAAGCAGCCAGATCAAACGCTTTTGTAATACCTCCCCCCATTGGACAATCTGTCCCGTTGCAAGGAAAAAGATTGTTTTGGAGTCCGTCAACCAACGTTCTGTCTGCTGCTGACTTTCGGGATAATTTCATCCATCTCGCAAAGCCCTCAGTGTTACCTCCTGGGAATTCATCAAGATGAGTTTGCAATCGATCAAAATGATCCTGTAGATTAAGGTTCTTGATTTCGGGATTTACACCAGGGCCAATTTGGTTATGTATATTACGCACTAGAGAATGCCCAAATCTGTAGGCAGCGACAGAAAAGCTACTGGTTGTTCTTGGATCGACCCTTCGACTGTATGAGTTCCTGAATAGTCGGGCTGGGCGAAGTCTGTATCTGTTCAAGGTTCGATCATCTAAAACCCGTGGCAGAAACTCGTTGTACGTAATATGTTGAAGCTCTGCAATCACGATGCGTTTTGCTTCTTGATACAGAAGCTCAGGTGTCCAGGGAAGTTGAATTTTCCGGAGGTCCTCAACAATGTCATTGTGGCGCCTCAAAAACATAATATGCAGTACTGTTAAGGGAACCGTTTCTGTGGATCTATGGTCACCTAAAATAAAGTGTAAGACACCACTTTAACATATGTGTAATACGTCTTCAAATTCATAGCATCATTACTACTTAACCCTCGTCAGTTATCCTCAATCCAAACAATGAAATATGACCAAAGACAGTGGACGTAATGTCCAAAATATACAGAAAGACGTAGCATATACATGTAATATGTGTCTATCTACAAATAGAAAAAAAACTTATGCAGGAGAAAACATGCACGACTTATTTCTTCCATATTTTCATCTGTACTACTATTGAGATAAAAAATCAAATTCAAGGAATTGTGGTCCCCCGCTTTTGGGTGTTTGTCTTGAAAAAAGGGCTTACAGACACCCGCCCCCCCACTCTTAAGTTTTCATAATATATCTCATATATTATCAACATTCTAAACATGAAAGATTAAACTGCAAGAAAAGGTCAATGGGTCCAAATTTTTGTTTTGTTACCAAGGGATAGGGCTTATGAAAAGGTATGCACATGTGAAATATTAAAGTCATATCATTTAGATTACCATCCAAAACTTATAGTCGAGGTTGAAGTTTTTAAATGTGGGTCATCCTCATAGGACGAGGTCACTTGGTCAGAATTTTGTTACCAACAGAATGGTCTTGTCACAAGGAATACACATGTGAAATGTGAAAGACCCTTCACTTTTCGTTCAAAAGTTATGGTCAAGGTTAAAGTTTTTGAAAAGTATGTCAAACTCCAAGGTCAAGGTCACAAGGTTAAAAAATTTGGTATCTATGGAAAGATCTTTTCACAAGGAATACACATGTGAAATATCAAAGCCCTATCACTTTCCATTAAAAAGTTATGGACAAGGTTAAACAATTTTTAAAGTAGGTCAGTTCAAGGTCACAAGGTCAAAAATTTTGGTATCCATGGAAAGGTCTTGTCACAAGGAATACACATGTTTAACATGAAAGTCCTACCACTTTTCATTAAAAAGTTATGGTCAAGGTTAAAGTTTTTGATAAGTAGGTCAAAGTCCAAGGTCAAGGTCAGAAGGTCAAAAATTTTGGTATCCATGGAAAGGTCTTGTCACATATCAAATATGTGAAATATCAAAGCCCTATCACTTACCAATCAAAAGTTATGCACAAGGTTAAAGTTTTTGTGACTGACGGTCAGACGGACGGACGGACAGACTGACGAACCGGTTTTAATGTCCCTGCGCTTTCGTGAAACCGGGGAACAAAACTTAAGAAGCCCAAATATTGCTCATTTTAATGCCTAGTTCATCCTCGTGCGTCAAGGTTCTATTCCGTGTCAGTTTTCTTCACCTTTGCATATTTACGCTTCTTCTCATCGTCCAAGCGACAAATGAGATGTATAAAATCTAGCTAGAATAGCAGAAAAAGTTCAAGGATATCTTTGTGGTGGAAGTTTTTGTTTGTTTGCTTTGGTTCCTGTTTTACTCTGATTTTGTATGACTTCGGTTTCTGATTTTCTGAATTATCGATATTGTGCTGTATACAGGGATATGGTCATTATCCATATTTGTCATTTGATCGATCCAGAGTTTCCAAGCGCCGAAGACAGACATGTAAAGTGCCTTAAACTTAGACTTTGGAGTGTTTGGTAAAAAGATAAGACTATCAGATAAACATCAAAGAAGTAACTAGCAGTTATTCAGTTTCAAAGTCTAGAAGGCAAGGCCAAATCATGAGAATTTCCATCGGAACGGTTGCGAACCCCGAAATGAACAATATTCCGAAGTGAGACCAGGTGCCCGGGGAGAGTCAGCGTCTCGTCTCCTGATTGCATGCAACACAGATTTATTCATACAATGTATGTAATTAAGATCGCTTGGCACAAATACAGGAACCAATTTAACAATTTACGATGTCCTCTGGAAGTTTTCTTTCTGTAATGTCTAATACAATTCTAGTGCCACATATCTTCGATAATGAAGGCGATTGATTGCTGTTATGTACAGTTCATCCGACAAAAAAACAAAGGACGGTGGGGTTATCAAACTTATGGCTATTTTAAAAAGATCTTAGGATCCTAAGTTAACAAATTAGTGAATGAAAGTCAAACACGCAAACCAAAACTAGAATAAAAAAAAACCCATATGCAATAGGCATACAAATTCTTGAAAAACAAGACCAATGGAAATCGGTACCCATTATTTAGGACGGCCATCTGCCACGTCAGTAGCAAATGGTGTGGTTATCAAAGTTAATAAATTAATCATGTTTACGTACCAATCGAGTTATGAATGTCTCTATTCAGTAGTAAAATGGTAAATAAGTTATTTGGTACCAGTTTTTTGCGCCTCATTTTTCAAACAACCCTCGTTTAGTACACGTATTCGAACTTATCACAAAATTTCCTTTTTCTTACGTATTCGCCATTGATTGTATTCTAGCTAGGATCACTAAAACAGTGAAATCAAACACAAAACCAGAAACATTTTTGAGAGTTTCTATTTCGGCTTTTTGTACATAAAGACAAACCATCATGAAGCTAGTCTCTGACATACACATTTTCTTTGTTCAAAGTAAAAAAAACTCTTTCATCAATACAGTTTAAGTGTGCAGTTCTGGATTACCTATTAAAGGTATTCTATTCTTATTTCTATCTATATTAAGGTTTTATCATTACAGTTCGAAACAAATTTGATAAAAGAGAAATTCGCCTGTTGCTTGCATCAGCGGAATGAAACTGTGAATAATATTGTATGTAAAGTATACCAGGGAAGAAGTGTCAATTGTAGATCAGGAGTAAAAAATCCAGGGGAATAGGGCAGAAATGTGCAAGTTTTCACTAATAAGGCAATCGCGAACCCCCAAATGGAGGCAGGAACAGGTGTCCGGGATGAGTGAGCGTCTTCTGACTGCCTGCAATACTCGCCACGAATGCCTAATTGATTGAAATAATACATGTACCTGCTTCGAAGCACCTGTTATTGACTGGAATACATGGCGGATCATTCGGATCTTCCACTGGCTGCATCTTTAACTGATTATCTCCTCCTGTTAGTAGGCGTCCTGATTTAAAACAAGCATAAAGAATAAAATAACTATAAAAGATATTGTAGAATAAACTAAATGAAATTATGCTGACAAAGCACAAAACATGCAGGAACTTGAGCCCCTTTTTCTTTCGATTAAGATATGTATCTATAAATAAAAGTGAAAAATTCAAGGAACAATGTAATCATCGGTGCGAAATCATTCAAAAGGGGATATATATCACCGTGGCGTATCACGTGATGTGCATATAATCTCTTACAAGGGAATCCCCTTCCATTAAACAAGGTAAATACTGTCTAAATCTTCTTTATATGAAACTAGTTTACGCCTATCATATGAGCATCATTATTATAAATATGATAGTAACCTTTTCTGGTCAAGAATAGAGGAATATTTAGAGATCACTTAAACAGAAAATTTTCTATTTTATTTACATGTTATAATATGGTGCACGTAAATAAAAAAAACCTTTCTGTTCAAGTGTTCTCTGGGCATACCTCTATAGATAACCATCATATAATTTGTAACGATGATCGTATGATAGGCCTAAAATAAATTCATATAATGTAGATTTAAACAGCATTTACCTTGTTAACCGAGGGGGATTCCCATGCAAGAGATTATTTTCATATCACGTGATACGCCACGGTGATATATGCATAGGTGGAATACATTTCTTCTTCATTAGAAAATCATTAAATAAATCATAAATTCTTTTTTTGGTGTTTACTATGTTATTTATGATTGTTAAGCGAGATAAAAAATATGTACCATTTGTACCGTCCAAACAAAGATTATACTTTATATCTTCCAAAATGGAAGTATTCGGATGTGACAATTCTATCAAATTGAAGTGACGGGTGTTGCATGCAAGCAGGAAATGCTGACTCTTCCTTGGCACCTGGTCTCACTCCCCTTTCATGTCGTTGAGGTTTTTTTATTTGTTTGCTTTGGTTCATGTTTGATCCTGGTTTAATGAATTTGAAGACGTTAAACATTTGTACAACTTCGTGAGTGTCACTGCTGGTGGACCAAGATTCCCAGAGGGCACATGTAGCCAAGTTCGATCAATTTCGGTTGGTCGTTTCTTCAAACGCATTTGAAAATTTCTGTTTACAAAATCACATCTCAGCCATTGCTACGTCTTTATAGTATATTTAGGACATAGTTTTCACAGATTATGGTCATATTACATTGTTTAGGTTGAGGATCACTGACGAGGGTTTAATACCCGAAACGTGCATGTCTGATCCATGCTGTAAATGTATCTGCTCTAAAATGATGCTAATGAATTTGAAGACGTTAAACATTTCTATGCCTTCGGTTTATGAGTTTCTGAGTTGTCTATTTTGTGCTCTATACAGAATATGGTCATTTATCCATATTTGTCATAAACATTGTTGGAAGTTCGATGACAAAACACAAAATATTCATTTCATGCATACATTAATTTTAAATGATCAGAAAATAAAAATAAATGTTTAAAAAATTTTAAGATTATATCTTACAAAACCACATAACATTGACTACATAGCAGCATAAAACAACATATACGGATTTCAAGAAAAACAATATAATAATTAAACAGCCAGAAATAGTGAGACATACGAATGGTGAATAGGGCCGAAAAAAAACACCCCTAACAAAGCTACTCTTGAACATGTCGAATAACATATAAAATAGCGAGAAAAAACCCAGCATGTACTATGATATTGTTTGTTTAATTCAATAGTCTAAAACCTTAAGATTAATCTATAAACTGAAGGATACATCTTCAAAATATTTTGTTCTATACTGACATTACCTGTTCCAGGTTCTCTCAGCTTTGCTTCCTGTTCATCATCAAATCCATATATCATGGTGCCGTCTATGAAAGATGACCTCTGGTTCTGCTGGAGTCGTGGACCTGTCATACATAACACATAATTTTGCCATGGTGATTTTTTTAAATCACAAGTCTACAGGTACGAAATAATGAAAAATTGTTTGATTTTTTCGTTATTTTTGCAAAATAGAATTGTGTGTTTTTTATTCAATGCTTAGTTTCAGACAGTTTCTCACCTGGTTTGCAGAAAAAGCTAGGGGCAGTGTCAGCGCGATTAAATCGCATACAGGTCCCTTGTAGAGGATCGTCGGGTTCAAAGTTTATATTGAAACATTCATCTCTAATTAAAAATAAATAGTGGAGCATTATATAATAACTCTGACTAACACGTTTGGAAACATAGCTCGAAATCAAAAGATACACAATAAACAACCATGGCCAAAATGAATTCACAGAGGTGCCATTATGAGATAAGATTCTTTTAAGTACTTAAAATCTATGAAGCGTCTGACCAACAGGGGATGCTTACTCCTCCCGGGTACCTGGTCCCACCTCTTTATTAGGGAACAGATAATATAAGAAGTTGCCCGAATCAGTGAATGGAAGTCAAACAAAAACACGAAATCAGATCCCAATAATCAAAATCAAAAGGCTTACAAATTCTTGAAAAAAAACAATGATCTGATAAATAATTAAAAGAGATACAGCCCCAACAGGATAGCATGTATTGAATGTCAGTCGGACTCCTCGGGTGATTACATGCATGAGCTCGCTACAGCCGGCAGAGCACGGACTGTATTACGCATGCCCTCTTTTTATATCCATTTACATATTCATCTGTGTCTCTGGTGCCTCTACGTTTTGCGATCGTGTTTGTGTGATGTCATCCTACAGTGAGGAGGTTGTTTTACACCACAATTGTACGTTCTTCGAGACCTCTTGGTAATTGGAGAAGTGAGAGGGTTGTGCGCACGTAATCCAGGATAACGACACCATTTGCTACTTGCGTGACAAATGGCCGTCCAAAGTCGGCACCGGTTACCCATTGGTCTCATCGGTTTATGTGTAGTCTTTTGTGTTTGATGTTTACATGTCGAGTGTCTCTTTTCCGTCTCGTGCTGTACTCGTCTTTTGTGTTTTTGCATCGGGTGTTTTGGTGTTTTACTGTTGATGCTGCAACGGTGTCTTGTTGGAGATCTCCTCCCTTCTTTTTAGTACCTTTGACCTTGATCAAATGATCATGGGTCAAGGTGAAACCTTTTGGTCATGAGCAAATACATACTAAAACGTGAAAGCAATCGAGTAAGCGGCCCAAGGGATATAGCCTAGACAGGAATGTATGTACAATTTAATTAAAAATGTAGTGAGTGACCTTGGCCTTTCTCACATGACCGTTGGTTAAGGTGATTTGAAGCCTTCAGGTCATATGGAACAACATACTAAAATATGAAAGTGATCAGGATAACGGTTCAGGAGTTATAGCCCAGACAGAAATGCATGTACAATTTCATTAAAATGTACTAAGTGACCTTTGACCTTTGTCACATGACCTTGGGTCAAGGTGATGTGAAACCTTCGGGTCATAAGCAACAAAATACTAAAATATGAAAGTGATCCGGCACACAGTCCAAGAGATATAGCCCGGACAGGAATGTATTCATAATTTCATTAAAAATGCACTAAGTGACTTTGACCTTGGTCACATGACCTTTGGTCAAGGTGATGTGAATCCTATGGGTCATAAGCAACAACATACTAAAATATGAAAGTTATCCGGCAAACGGTTCAAGAGATCTAGCCCGGGCAAGAATGTATGCATATTGTCATTAAAAATGCAATAAGTGACCTTGACCTTGGTCACATGACCTTGGGTCAAGGTAAAGTGAAACCTTTGGGTCATAAGCAACAACATACTAAAATATGAAAGTGATCGGGAAAACGGTTCAGGAGATTTAGTCCGGACACGACAGACGGACATACGGACGACGAAGGCAAAACCAATATGTCTCCTCCCCGTTGAGGGGAGACAATATTGTTATCACGTGCATTATTGTTTTTTTTATGAAAACAACTCACAAGTCTGGTTCCAAGCAACAGTGAGAATCCGGTGACATAAATTCTGAAGAAAGAAATATTTTGAAATCTTTTTACACAACCTTTTGTCATTATATGTATTTCCTTCATGAAATCTGGTTAAGGGAGTGAAACAAGCTTACTCTATGACATATGTACCAAACATCGATAATTTCAATATATTCAATGACTGCGAAAACAGAAAACTTCATGAAATTGACTTAGTCAAAGGATCTTAACTAAAAATATGTTATTTGAAACGAAATTCAAACTTGGTCTGTAACTTACAAAGATATATTCACATACCTACATATATCTGAAACAGCAGCGTAAAAAGTCCCGAAAACTAAAGTGTTACAGACAGACAGACAGACAGACAGACAAATCTCTTCATTCATTCTCTGTTGCGATAAGGGGTGATTTTAAATGTTTCGAAGATCCTCATAATTGAGTTTATTTTGATGTGGTTTGAATTCCTAATTTTCCATCTGTAATACCAGAGAGTAGGTTGGGTATTTTTCCAAGTATATAAAACGTCGAATCGTATATTCATTATACTGAGCCTTTATCCTTTTATCTTTATTATCACCACAGGAGGTTAGACGTAACAATAAAAATGCTACATTAAGTCATGAACAGATATACTAACTTGGTTCTGAATCTGGCGTAGAAACTATATCATGGTCAATAAACTGTCCAAAATGTGTCAGAAAAGGGGTGTGTCTGTCAGAACGGAAAGCCGTACCGGAGTGGACGTTTATGCTGACAAGCCTAGCATTTGGTAGTAATTCTGGTCTAACAGCACTACGTACACGTGGACTTGAAATACCTAGAGAATGGAAAAAAAATTCTAATATGTAATATATATTTCATTGTAGATAGATCTGTTCTTATCAGGTTCTTTGGCCGTAAGTTTAAGTCCAATTTAGACTATTGCTCTTCATACTTATTTTTTTTTCTTTTCTCTTTTTCTGTCTCGAGCATCCCTGATGAGACATAACATATTGATATGCGCATATGGTGCACTGAAATTTCATAATAGAATATGTGTTTCAGCATGACCATCAGCAAAATCTTTCAAATGGTACTCCTACAATGATGAACCTTTCATGAAAAAAAAGGAAATAAAACAGCAAAACATGTTATTGTTAGATTGGTTGTGACAAATATATACAGCAAATGAGCCCTTGAAGTATCTGAAATCTTGTTCGTAAACGAGCAAAATACAATGTCTTTCTGCATATATTATTTTGACTGTCGAATTGCTCAAATTTCGATTCGTTATGTATTGGTATTCCGGATAAGCTCATAGAGAACAAGTCTTTTAAAATTTGTGTTGTCTCACGAGAATGCAACACACGGCAAGATCATTGATAAAGTATCGTACATGGTGTACTTGTTAGCGCATTCCACGCGATAAAAGCACTTGCTGTGTATTGCATACCCCGAACAAAATACAATTTATGACATCTATTCTATATAATTATATACACCACAATTGTCAGTTTCCAACGTAGCAGATGATCGTCCTGAGTCGGCACTGAATGCCCATTGGTCTCGTTCGTTTATGTGTGGTCTTTTGTTTTTGGTATCGTGTCTACTGTGTTTTCGCTTGGGGTGTTTTGATGTTTTGCTGTTGGTGCACAACCCGGTCTTGTTGATAATCACCTCCTTACCTTCATTCTTGTTTTCTGAAGTCGCGTTTTCCAGAAAGAGATCATCTTCTAGAGACAAGTGTACTTAATACCTTACTCCCCTTTGTCGGATGTAAAACGTATAACTCGTCAATTCAACTCCATGATAAGGTAGACCAGACCAATTAGATTCGACCTAAAGGATACTGATTAACATAGGAAGGTTTGAGAAAAATTTGAAGGCGCCATTTTGAATCTTTCGAATACGCCGAATAGAATTTGATAAGATGAACAGGCGTATAATTTTCAGAGATACGTTTCTTTTGTTTAACTTGATTTTGCACCAAAATCGACTGAAAACTATCGAGATATTCGCTTGTGATGACGAGCTCCCAAAGGCCAAAAAATATGATTACTGGGCGGCGAAAGTCGTGGGGTATTTAAAGTTTCTCATTTGAAATCTGACAAGGGGGAGTAAGATGTTACGTCACGAGAAGATGGGTAAAGAGTTGACGTTAAAACTTAGGACACCGCGGGTTCAGTTTGCAGATGAGGACAGCCTTCGCAGCATGTTTATGTACAGCTAATGCATTGGGATGTTACGACCGTTCGGAACACATCCCTATCAATAGCAACATCTAAATAACGTTGGTTTTGCATGTACGAGGGTGATTTATATGTTTAGAGCCTCGGTTTTCTGGGTTGCAGAAGTTGTTCAGCTGATAGATTAACTCTTAAAAGGAAAACAATCAATGACACATACTATGCTTCACTTCTGACACAAATACGGGAAAGCTTACTAGTTCAA
The DNA here is from genome assembly GCA_028142955.1 of Pinctada fucata. NCBI lineage: Eukaryota > Metazoa > Mollusca > Bivalvia > Pterioida > Pteriidae > Pinctada > Pinctada fucata. The sequence continues at coordinate 72,145,810 of AP027104.1, read as the reverse complement.
GGTGTGTTATTCCATCAGGACAATGTTCCTGTTCACAAGTGTGTCAATGCCATGGCTGCCATTCATGATTGTGGGCTTTAATTTGATTGAGCATCCACTTTATTCACCTGATCTTGCTCCGTCAGACTTTCATTTTTCCCAAGACTGAAAAAGTCTAGGTGCCATTCGTGAAACGCAAAAATTTGTTACGCACAAAATGTTTTTGCATGAAAGTGTTGTCAATACCCTTTAATTTGATAATCCGGCGATGCCACTCTGGCATCCTTGGGCATTTCGAAATTTTGAGGTAAAATTTTTTCGAAGAAAACCATTGAAAATAGGAAAAATTCAATTACTTTTTCCATGCTGCAGCTAGATAAAAAAAATTACCAAAAGAAGGACAATTTAATTGTCTTAAATCTCAAGCTCAACTTACCAATTTACTTGTCATGAAAATGGGGAAAACTATGGATTTTCGATGAAAAATCGTTGAAAAATGGGAAAATACAATATCTTTTTATTTATTCTGTAGCTAAATAAACAATTTTGGTACCAAACACGCAATAAATTTATTGCCTTTCATTTGAAATAATACAGAAGTCAGAATCACAATTTGCTGGTACGAAAAATTGGGAAAAAATTACTCTTGGATGAAAAATCACTGAAAATTTGCAAATTGCAATGAACTTTTTCAAACTGTAGTCTGTACGAGGTACAGCAAATATGGTACCAAAATAAAGTTTTTTTTTTATTTTCTTTTATTCTGAATTCGTATTAAGCAACTTGCTCATAAATAAAAAGGGAGAAGACCAATGAAGGAGAAAACTTTGATTTTTGAAGGTTTTTTCCGTAAAAGTTTGGAATTTGAAAAATGCAAAACGTTTACAGAAAAAAACTAGAACAAAGATATGTGTATTCAAGTCAACATTAAAAAAACCATTCAATGGTACATCTAGTCTTGTAGCAAGCTTTTGAGAGACGTCCACGGGCGCAATAAGAGACACTGTTCAAAAGGAAGCGACTACTGTCTATGATAGATAATTACTAGTTGTTATCAATTATGGAAGTGGATCTTAAAGACCTGCTTAGTTGTGACATTGTTCTAGTCCCTACGTCAATGTTGAAAAGTTGACATCAGTTTTGCAACTTCGAAATATGTTCTTAAAATAAGCGCCAGGTTATTCATTCGACAAGAATGCCTAAGAGCTGATAATCGATTGGTGTATGCAGGACTCTGGTGTATCAACAGACCAATAAATGGCAGAATTCATTGTTAGATGTTTTTCTGGTCGTATATGTTAAAAGAAAACTGAACACTTCAGATGTTCAATAAAAAAGTGTTCCAACTATTTACCTTCTTGAAGAAAGTTTTAAACCAATTTTGATGCACCAGGCACGTGATTCGGATAGAAAAATCCTCATCAGTGATGCATTCAATTAAAGTGACTTTATGACACAGCCAAAATCCTCTCCAGCAGCGCCCCTGGTCCTGTTTTCTGAACTTAAAATTGCTATCACTTTGCAGAGAGCAAATTTAAATGATATTCAATTGACCCCTACTTACCATCAGAATGGCATAAAAGATTCTGTCAGGAAAGCTACATCTCTGGAAATGAACTGCAACTGATTGATATTACATGTACTTGCAATTAGTTGACCGAGAAAGCAATCCGATTGATAAAGAACTCGCATTCTACACATCATTCTTATGTCACAAAAGATGTAGGTATTGAGAACAGATCATGATGATGGATATCATCAACATATGATGATATTGGAGAGACAAAGGTTGTTCTGTCGGAAGCTTTTGAAGTGGTGTTCCGTGTCAAATTTCAGATAAGTTAATTCAGATATTGAAAAGATGATGACTGAGACCATCATTTTCATGGAGAATTACTGTGGTTTAGAAAATCAAGACAGTATATCTGATGTCAGGTCCAGTGTACAATTGAATGAAATGGGCTATAAGAGTTCAAAACTCTTGGATGACCATTACCACCAACAGTTAATTGAAGAATTTTAATAAAATGTTCAGAAAACCGAAATATGTTTAGCCATTTAGCCATGTATAAGGAAACATTCTTAAGATGCAGTTCAATTAATCCTGGATCTGCCGAAAGATTTTTTTTTCAAATGTTGAGACCTATTGTGATAATATTTTGCCAACTGCGTCTGTACCTCTATTTGTTCTCCTGTTGATTTGTTGCAGTCGCACATAAAATCTGAGTTGTGTAACCAACAGATGTGACAAATTCTGTGCTCAAATTTCTTTAATTCTGTAAATCGTTTGGAGTAGAGAATTGCCAGAGTACAATGCAAAGGAGGCATATTGATCAACCATGTAAGAGGGGTTGTTGTTAGAAGCAGTTGTACACAAGTATTACAGTTGCATGTTGATGAAACAACAAGGCAATAAGAAAGGAGGTGATCTCCAACAAAATTGGGTTGCAGCACCAACATCAACACATCAAAACACCTCAAGTAAAAACACAGAGAATATACACACAGCAAGAGACACAAAAACGGAGAGGGAACAGCAAACACGACATCAAACATCAAGTAAGCAATGTATGAATTATGCAGTTGAAATGGAACATTCTTTTCGTGAAATGTTGCGTGATATTGTAAGATGATGCTAGGACGTTTATACCATTTGGAATGATATATCTAGAGTAGAAAAAATACATGTTGTTTAATGGAAGGGTAATAAAAGAGTGCAAATCTTAAATTATCAATATGCAATTATTTTGATACGAAAATTATTGCTCTAGAATTTCTTTAAACCGATTGTATTTTCACAATTCAAAACCTTTTTTTCAGCCAAAAAAAAAAAAAAAAAAAAAAAAAAGATTCATTTGCTTGAGTGGAATTCTGAATTTAAAGCAATAGAATAATTTTTCATGCTGTACCGCAAACGTTGTTCTTTCTACAGCATAAAAAAGCATTGCGATATCCCAATTTTCAGCGATTTTCCATTCGAAATTCATTCTTTTCTCCATTTTCGTATTTTCAAATTGCTAATGTGATATTTAAATTTAAAGGCAATAAATTCATTGTGCGTTTGGTACCAAAATTGTTATTTTATCTACAGTATGAAAAAAGATACTGTGTGATATTTTCCCGATTTTCAATCGTTTTTCATCGAAAATCCTAAGTTTTCCCCATTTTAAGGACGATTAAATTGATAAACTGAGTTAGAGACTTAAAGACATTGTCATTCTTTTGATACCAAATATGTTGTTCTAGCAACAGCATGGACAAAGTAATTGCGTTTTTCCAATTTTCAACGGTTTTTCTTTGAAAAAATTGCACTTTTCCCCAAAAATTTCGAAATGCCCAAAGATGCCAGAATTATATCCGCCGGATTATCAAAGTAGAGGGTTTTATCATCACTGCCATGCAAAAACATTTTATGCGTAACAATTTTTTAGGTTCCCCCCCCCAAAAAAATAGCCTTTTGGCAACTAGATTACAAGCAGCCATTTATGGCACCCACTTTCAGTCTGATGATGACGTCATACTTGCAGTGGATGGCATTCTGACAAGTCAAGATAAGGAGTTCTTTAAAAGTGGTATTGATACCCTTTAAACAACGGTGTCAAAAGTGTATATAAACTGAAGGGGATTAAGTAGAAAATTAATGCAAAATATCTGATAAAATTCAAATCCTTAAATACGAGGCTCACAAACATTCATATCTTTTGCCAAACCTTTGTGTTATGTACAATGGTGTATGGTTAGTGATCACCTCCAACTCATACCTTTTTTGCACTTAAGAGGCGTGGTTTAACTTTTTGTCATTCATGATTAACTATGCATTAATGCCTTGTCTGCTCAATAATAATAAAAAACTTTATTAATTGCCACTATACATGTTTAAATCTTTACGAATATTCATGACACTGCCACTTCAATTGTTAAACAAAAATGAAAATATTTTATATTGATTACCATCGTCATACGCAGGATATAGGAATCTCCCCTGAGCGGTAAAAGCCGCTCCTAATTTGAAGGCGTTATCCGGGTAAGATCGGAAGAATAAGTTATTGCATTGTCCATCAGTCTCCCTGTACCTTTGTCTACGATCACAGACTGCAACAGGACGAGTGTCAGCACAAGTTTGGGCAGCTGCATTACTAAAAGTCATCGTATTTGCCGCGGAGAACCCTGCCGCTGGAGCACTACGGTACAAGAAAATATTGAAGAGCCTTTTTGAAATGCACCTTCGTTTATACGTTACGTACAAACTAGACAATGTCAATTTAATTTCATAAAGGTAATTTAAAAAAAGGATAGGTATTAGGAATATTGAAGAGTGCGATAATATTGGAAGTTTAAGAGGTTTAAAGTGATGCATATATAAAAGAAACATGACTTGATGAATCAATCAATCAATCATTAACAAACAATAAACGAATCATTAATCTTTACTGATCAACTGAATATTTACACATGACACGGCACCTGAGTAACTGTTACAGCATTTTCTATCTGACGGTCGAACTTGATACACGTTGTATGATATTTTTCAGTGAGTTATTCCATCCTGCTTTATTTCATACATAAAATGAATTAATTCGTGTTTAACTTTACGTTTGTGAGAAAAAAAAAAAAAAAAAAAAAAAAAACGAACGAAACTTCGTGGAAAATATTGAATACTGAAAAGAATTCACCGATATTTTTTAAGTTGAATTTATATGAAAAGTGGATTCATATACATGTAGCATGATAACAGTAAGAGAAATCGATCAAATACGGGAAATATCAGTGTCAAAATTTAACGAGGAAAAAGATGAGTGGATAGTTAACAATATTTTGAAAATTTAACATGTTTAAATTTTCTCATCGAAAACATATTAAGATATTTCTTATTTTCGTGTGATTCTTCTAAATAACGTGCACTGATGCTGTTGGCTGCTGTTATCCTCCCCGATTCGTGGTCACTCGTGTGGAGAAAAACAGTACACTCTTTTAAGAATGTACTGTCCATTCTTTAAAGAATGGGCAGTTGATTCTTAAAAGAATGTATCGTTTGTTCCGTCCAAGTGACCACCAACAGGTAACTTCTAGCGGCATTAGTACAATACCCATATGAAAGTACTAAAAGAACAAAAGAGTGACGTCATAGGAATGTATTAAATACGTGTTTCTCTGTATGAATTGAACAGAGAGCATTTTGGATACAGTTGATACATGCAGTAATGCTAACGTGTCGATTGGTAAATGTATCGATGGCGTTAAGGGCAACTTGCCTTGGGTCAAGAGTAGTAGGTGATCTCGCTGCAATTGTCCTCATTGATCCTGGTGCCCTAGCAAAATAAAATATAATGAAGAGGAAAAATAATCTTATTACATACAAAGTTCAAATTGTAAGCTAGATGTTCACATCTAAATTGAGAATGAAAACTGACAAGATGAACTCATATGAGACTAGATTCCCATATCAGAATTTTCACAAAGTTTCTTTCAACATACCTTAGACTATGTAATGACTAACTAATGTTGCATGAAAGGTATATTTATATTAAAAGAGTATCAAAGTCACGGGTTGTTTCCTACTGTCCTGTTCACTAAATCTAGAACACCCTGTTTTGGCGATTTATTCTGTCGTCTGAAGAATTTTCCTTTAATTGTTTCCGAGAATTGAGAATAGTAAAAAGTGACGTCAAAGGGTCCGACGTCACGCATTTTCAGTTAATTTACTATAGACTAAATCCCCGTAGACTTTTTATTTCCGTCCTATTTCTAACTAAATTGACGCACAGCCAAAACAATGGTATTTTCTGTTACGACTAAAAGAGTACTGTAAAATTGATATCTTTTTGGAGGATGACAATATGATATTTTAGAGAAAACCGGGAATACAGGGTGCTCTGGATTTAGTGAACAGGACAGTAGATACACCTGCACACTTATTTGGAGAAACACACCCTTTGCTTATAGATATCAAAAATTAAAAAAATCTAAACTTGAGGGCGCATCTTAAATTAATGCATTAAGGAGGGTTTGAACACCAAGATGGCGGCGGCATTATTTGTTTTCTCAATTCCTAGGAAAAGTACAGTCTTAACTTCCTTAAAACTTTTGATACGCTGTTTGATATACACATTTGAGTATCCTGATGAAGTTTGAATAATTTTCGGCGTCATTTGAAGAAATTATCATGACGATTTTCGAATTTGTGGATTTTGGGAGTTTTATCAATGAGCAATTCACGACGTCATTTCTACGTTATCAGGGAAAATGTCGTCACAAACGTTCGCATTCAAAATGCAATAAAAACATAAATACCAGACGTATCGCATTGTAACTTTGCATTTTAAAAAATAGAAATTTAAATCTTCATCACAGTGAATTCGTTGACAAATTAACATCACAGGAAAGCGGATGTCACTTTATTGAAAATGGACGATTTTCGAAAGAAAAATTGGATAGTATACAGCTCTGCAATATTTTAATCCAGAATTCAATTTTTCTCATTTAATCATAAAATCATCTCTGGACATTGTTGATAATTTTGTTAGTTTTTGACAAAGATTCATCAACACGATTCCTAATAATTCACTATCAACTACTGTTAATTGGCTAGAAATCGCAAATTTTTGAGCGACAGTGTCATCATTTATTCCGGTATCAAGTCTTTGTTTAAAACACAATTAATCTAATCTTTTCCATATCTAAGCGCAATACATTTATGAAGATTTTGGAAGTTAAATCAAAATTAATTAATTTCCCATAGCTTAACGAGAACTGGAATGACACTTTCAATATTATGACGTCATGAAGAAAATCACGAAAACGTCGATTTATGCATATTTCAAAGTCTCATAGAAAATTTTCCTGTGGATAGAATCAAATGTAAGTTTGCCTAATCAATGACAGACAAGAAATATATAATTTCAGAAATTTTGAGAAAAATTGAATTTGGTGTCCAAGTGTTCAATACCTCTTTAAAATTGGTTTGAAAGTAACGTACTGGAAAATATGTCTATATGACAGGACGCAAACAGCAAAATCGGTAAATGTAAAATTCAGAATGGATGGTAGAAGGAACTACATCTATTATGATTAATTTGTGATAATATACATGTACATATTGTTAAAATATCACAACCTGTATCTTAAAACACTTAGCTCGTGGAAGCTCGGGACAGAATGTCAAAGATACGTTGACATATTTAGTTATGTATGCCTCTTGTATACAGAGTATCCCTTTATATAAAACAAAAATTCCTATATTTATATAGGAATTCTGTTCAGATTTATATTGTTTGGAACTGCTATTAATAAATTTACCCAATGAATATGAAATAAAATATAATTTTCATTTTCACCGGTAAGCGGATCACCGTAACCAATTACGGTCATCTAAATATATTTACATCACTAGTAGATTCCATGTTAAACGCCCATTAGGCAACTAGAATTATATTCCAATAACTTGGGTTGATATTATGACGTCACGTTCAAGTTTTGCATGTAGGAAGAATTTACCAACGTTAAAATTCATTTGACGATGTTACAGGTAAAATGTGCAATGTGCATGCAAATAAAAATGACCGATATGTAGGGTAAATGTAAATATAAGTAATGACTGTTTTACTTTTGGTGTTCATGGGTGTATAATTCTGGTAGGATACAATTTTCGATTCACGGAATTTGCACGTGTCCTACCAGAATTATACACCAAAAGTAAGACAGTCATTTCATTTCTTAAAACAATATTAGCTGTCAGCAATTACAAATGTCGCGTATGTTATTACTCATCGAAAATGATGACGGTTTGATAAAAAGGTTGATTAAAAAAACCGTCGGAATAATGCCTTTCTGGACAAGAACAGCAGTTTTCTGAATTCTTACAGCCCCAACAAAAATTCAACGTAAAGCCCGCCCTTATTCATGTGCCCTTATGTACGTTGACCAAAAGCTTAATTTGGTCCGTAAACATTACGGATTCCAACATGAACATGAACATGTGTAAAGGAAAGAAAGTATTTTTTATTGAATCAAGGTTAAGATGGCAAAATAAGGACGATTTATAGTCACATTACACAAGACCCTACATCGCAGATCATATAGAGCTCAATTTTCAAAGATAAAAGTCGTTAATAAGCTTTTCACGTCTGCGCAGGAATTTCAACATAGCACAAGTGGTCACTCAGCGGAGATCGGACTCCGTTGCCGAAGTATAATTAAGCAGGCATCGCAGTGCAGACAGCTCTGTAAACATATGTTTTCATTCTGAGTTTCTTTATGTAACATATTTATTTTACCTCGGATGACTTGTGTATCATCTTTTAGTAACAATTAGAAGGTATTAATATACTTTTTGCAAAAAAAAAAATTGCCGCTGACAGCTAATATTGCTTTAAAAGTCAGTATCAATAACCAACGAATTTACGACTAGGCAAGATTTATTGAATTTTAACAATTTCATACGGTTGTGGATAATAACGTGGTTAAAGCAGTTTCCGAAGTGAGTTGAGCGGAAAAAATAGTCACAAATTCGTTCCTTCGTTAGTATACTTTAAAGACGTAAGGATCATGACAATTAAACACATTATTTGTAAACAAAAGTGTCAAAAAGATAAAATATCAGAAAGAGACCAGAGGAATGAAAGTAACCGGATGTGATATGTGAATGGAAGCGACGGGTGTCGCATGCAAGCAGGAGATGCTGACTGTTCCTGGGCACCTGTTTTCACTCCCATATTGGGAGTTCGCTTCTTTTCATGTGGTTGAGGTTTTTGTTTGTTTGCTTTGGTTCCTGTTTTATCCTGATTTTGTATGACTTCGGTTTTCGATTTTCTGAACTATCGATCTCGTTCAGCGTATTGGGATATGGTCATTGTCCATATTTGCCACATCTGAGTTTGACATTGGGCCAATGTAAAATGTAATGGGAAAACCATTGAGTATTAAAGAAATGCATGTTTAATACTTTTAATGCTGTTTGATGGGAGTGAGAAAAACCGCCCTCGACGGAATTCGAACCTAGTCACACCATTTTGGATGCCCGGATGGTTGTTCGGCACTCTACAAATCACGCTACAATACCCCTTTCTCGCATGGTCTTTAGTAGGATTGTACGTAGTAAATTTTAGAAAACGAAGATGGGATCTTTGAATTAAATTATCCTCCTACTTACAAAATAAACGTCTTGCAAGAATTAATGATACTTTTAGAAAAGTCGGGGATTAGAAAGGTAGTACATGTATATATCAGAGGATAATATGAAATTAATGGTCTGTGTCCGACGCCGGTTTTGAACTAAAAGTTGTTTTAGGAAAACAGTGAGACATAATTTTAAATGATTAAACGCTAATCAGAAATAATTCCGTCTAAACAATTGTCAAATTCACATTTTCATATCATATGCTATATCTTCATAACACATCATTTATCGGTGTCCTCTTCGATCAGCTAATTCGTTCGTTTAGTAGTACAGATGGTGAAATGAAAATTTAGAACATTGAAAGTTTAAAGCTACAATGGACGAATCACAATAATTGACCGATTATCCGCCGGATAGGTGCCACCTTCAAGACATGTATATGTCATAATTTACTTTTCTGTGTTGTTGCTTTCATGATTTATATGAATATTTTTTCTTTATTTATATACATGTTAAACGTCTTCAAATTCAATAGCAACATGTGCGTTTTAAATGTACATGTACCGTTTGTGTTATATTGTAATTTTCATTGAAGGGATCAATCTATTTACACAAAAATGTAACCGACTTTAGATGCTTATGATATCGCGGTTGATATTTAAATTCCCGCAAGGGATTTGCCAGTAAGTCTTTTAAATGTTTTCCCTTACATGGTCGCCATAACACTTTCAATATATAGACATAACATTCAACAGTGCATGTTTTGTACCTATTGATTTCATTTTCGTGCGTGGACATCGATGGCGGGTGTGGCTAGCAAAGTAGGGGATGTTTACTCCTCCCGGGCACCTGGTCCCACCTCTAGCTTGCTAGGGTTCTGTCGATGCTATTTGGTGCTCCTATCTGAGTGCTGTTGAGATTGTCGTAAAGGTTTTCTTTATCTCATTTAAATTTTATCTATCATAAATTCTTGATTTTGGTCATTTAAAAATTAAATGAAGGAAATGTTTATGCAGATACAGAATGTGTTACTCGAAATATGCTGATCTTTCGTTCGAATCGAAATAATCACCTTCTCATAAGTGCTAGTGTTGCTCGCTGTGTGACTTGTCCTCCGATGGAAAGCTCTCTATTCATTATTGGCTTATTTCTTTTGTTGAACCGATCAAGCCCTGTATAGCCTCTTCGCCCTCTCGTGGAAAATAAGCTTGCAGCTGGTACAAAATTGACATGTTAGACGGTTCATTCTATTTGCAAAGGACGTATTCATAGTCATGTTACATTTGTATATAATACAATGTACCGATGTAAGATCAAACCATTTTTTTCTCTGTTAAGCGTCAGGTGCTGTATGAAAAACCAAACTACCTATCGGGCAAAAAAAAAAAAAAAAGAAAGAAAGAACAAAACCTCTTCACAAATTCAATCAAAAGTTTTATAAAATAAATGGTAATGGAATATTCCAGAAATATTCTGTTACTACCCCCCACCCCCTTTCTACAATATACCTATTCTTACACCTAATGTTCACGCCTTTCTTTACTTATTGGGTGGGCAGACTACCTTAAGTAAACCGTAAATGCAATGTCGTTCACTGATAATGCCATGTATGGAAAATTCCTCATTCGTTTAAGAAAGCTTACTCGTTTTCTTTTTGATCTTCAGTATGAAATTAAAACTTTTCTAACTTATTCATAGTAAATGTAAAACCGATACGCCTATGGGATCTTTACTGATGCAAGAAATTTCAAACCCATAACGGACAATATATAAAATTCAAGGACTTTTGTTTTTGCACTTTACCCCCTCAAAAGCTACCCGCCCGCTGCCGCTTAACATAGAAAAACATTGGTATGGTCTACAGTGGAATCAATGTTACAAATGTATCCTCTGATGGATATTACCGATTCATAGAATGGTGCCTGATTTTTAAGATACATGTACATACGTTGTTAGCTGCTCCGTGACCTAGAACCTTACGTTGTTCAAACGGGGATTTGAAAATTTAGTATTGACCAATCGTAATGAAAATTCGTTTATGAATTCAAAATTGTCCGTTATATAAGGAAATCAACGTGATTCTTAGCAAATTCTCTAGATCTTTCCTTAATTTGCGTTGTCCATGAACTTTCGGAACAGCCCTCGTATGTACGTCTTCAAAGATATTGATGAATGTATTGAAAAATAGAATTCGAAAACAAAAATTCAAACAAACAGACAAAAACTTTACTCCGTCACAAAAGGAGCTGTAGAGCAAAGAGATAAATATGACATTTAACATCACCAAGGTGTCAGTTTCCAAATTTTATTTCTTAACATTCTAGATTCAATGCAAATTAATCTGCAAAATACATGTTTCTTTGAAGAATCTCCGTCAAGGTGACCCTTCACTGACGAAACTGGAGCACATCAGAAGGGTGAAAAGAACATCAGACAAAACAACAATTAATGGGGGACAACAATATAGACAACAAAACATTCACAGGCCGGTCTAACGCACAAGTATTTCACCAAATCATGAAACGTGATACACAATACATAAATTTAGGATCACCAATGTGCAACCACTCCCGACATTGGATGGACATCCGCCATGCAATTGCAACTGGTGTTGTTATCTGGAATACATGCGCACAACTCTCTAAAATACTCGGATAAACTCAGGTAATTATAGACGTTCAACTGGTGTATGGGCCTTTCCACAAATACACAGGGCTTAAGGCACAGTCCATTGGGGGGGGGGGGGGGGCTTGAATTTTTTTCGAAAAAAGAAGTTTTTGCTTTGAATTTTGATGAAAAAATAAATTTGCTTATGGTGTGTCATAAAAGAAAGGAGGGGATCTCCAACAACACTAGGTTGCAGCACCCACAGCAAAATCCCAAAACACCCATGCAAAAAACACAGAACAGATACCCACAGAAAGAGACGCAAAATGGACAAGGAACACCAACTCACAACATAGAAACATAAAAGACTACACATAAACCAATGAGACCAATGGGCAACCGGTGCCGACTTAGGACGGCCATCTGCCAAGTAAATAGCAGACGGTGTGGTTATCCTGGATTACGTGCGCACAACCCTCTCACTTCTCCAGTTACCTAGAGGTCTCGAAGAACGTACAAATGTGGTGTAAAACAACCTCCTCACTGTAAGATGACGTCACACAAACAAGACCGCGAAACGCAGAGGCCCCAGAGACACAGATGAATATGTAAATGGATATAAAAAGAGGGCATGCGTAATACAGTCCGTGCTCTGCCGGCTGTAGCGAGCTCATGTATGTAATCACCCGAGGAGTCCGACTGACATTCAGAGAGGACAGGTGGTCGGGGCCCTGTCTTCTCTAAAGAGGTTTTGACAGGGCCCGTCATGGAGTCCCGTCGTCACAGTCAGTCAGAGTGCAAGTCTTAAGAATGCGCTCGTACAAGACTGTATATTGGTCAAGTACCAAGCTTAGTGTCCGTCTGGTGACATTAGGATCATATCCACGGTATAAAAGGCGTTTGATGACTCTGACGCATTTTCGATACATATGCTGTCTACCTTTGATCCTTCTTATTTTGTTAATTATGTCACCATAAAATGCAGGTTGTGAAATACCTAAAGTAATATACTCCGTTGCTTTTATGGGTCCGAATTTCAAAAGAACTTGATCATAATTTTTGTAAAATTTCCAGAAAGTCTTTACTAGTTTGTGAAAGCGAAAACCTTGACCTAAAAGTTTCTTTGTAATTTGCAGATTTCTATTATGAAAATCCAAAACATCAGTACATGCTCTAGCATACCGGATGAGCTGTGAAATATAGATACCGTATGACGGTAATCTAGGGACATCACCGTCAAGCCAGGGGAAATTTACTATGTTGAATCCAAAATCATCTCGTTTGTCATATACACTTGTATGAATTTCTCCATTGACAATTTTGATATTTAGGTCCATAAAAGATGAATATGGTCTTACAAGCAATCTGAATTTGAAGATTTACCATAAAATTGCGTTAAAATTCCTGGAAAATTTCCGGCTCGCTTCGCTCAACGCAGTGTTCATTTCCTATAAAGAGACTTTTGCTCGCCTTGCTCGTCATAGTTTACTGTCAATACATTATTTCTTTAATGGCAAACTTGAAATTTTCAAAAGAATGCTTGTTAATGAAAAATTAGGTTTCCTTTAACATGTTAAAGACATAAATATATTATCAATGTAAATGTATATAACTATTAATAAGATGCATACATATATATATATATATATATATATATATATATCAACAAAGAGTCTAATTTACTATTCGAAATTGAAATTTGTCTAGAAGACCCTCTTCCGCAGACCCTCTTACTTGCACCTTATATGAATTTTGTTCCCTGTGGATTATATTATAAAATTCTCTTATCTCTCGATCTATTTAGAAGTATAATATCTTTTTGCATAAAAATGAACTAATATTTTAGAGTTTTGAGTAAAAATAAAGAATTTCTATTGATAAAACACACACATTCTAATCTTAATATATTGCACTTCATTTATGTTAAAAAAAAATTCTTGCTCCAACTTTGCGAGAAATGTTTTTTTTTTGCTCCGGTCCGAGGCGGAAAAAAAAAAATCTCCCCCCCCCGAATATCAAATGGACCCTGCCTAATGTAGTCTTTATTCTATCATCTCCTATACTCTTGTGGTTTACCTGCAGCCGTCCGTGGAGCTCCTATTCTAGCTACAATAAATAAGATTAATAATAATAATATATATAGTTTAATGAAATTTCTTTCACAATAAGAAACGGAATCTTGATTTAATAAAACAGATGTGATTAAGAAATTATCATGATATACCAGCTGACAACATCGGTAGCATTTATGTCCATTACTCTACGCATTACGCATGCCCTCTGTTTATATCTATTTACATATTCATCTGTGTTTCTGGGGCCTCTAGGTTTCGCGGTCTTGTTTTTGTGAGGTCATCTTACAGTGAGGAGGTTTTTTACACCACAATTGTACGTTCTTCGAGACCTCTGGGTAATTGGAGAAGTGAGAGGGTTGTGCGCACGTAATCCAGGATAACCACACCATTTGCTACTTGCGTGACAAATGGCCGTCCAAAGTCGGCACCGGTTGCCCATTGGTCTCGTCGGTTTATGTGTAATCTTTTGAGTTTGATGTTTACATGTCGTGTGTCTCTTTTCCGTCTCGTGCTGTACTCGTCTTTTGTGTTTTTGCATCGGGTGTTTTGGTGTTTTGCTGTTGATGCTGCAACAGGGTCTTGTTGGAGATCTCCTCCCTTCTTCTACATGACAGGTTTGCATGGTACAAATACTAGCATAGTAACAGTGATTGGAAGTGAAGGACTTAATCACATACGATGCGCAAAATTATAATGTATCCGATACCTACAACAGTTAAACCTAGGACTTACAAATTCAGGGAAAACGACAAGAAAGAATAAGCAACCTTAGGTCATTCCTGTTTCGAACAGATAAGAATCCGAGCAAAGATTTATTAACGAAGTGGAAAAGCTGTCGGCCAATTGTTCTTCATTAGAAACAACTGCATAGAGAAAGATATCCATATCCGTAAAAGAAATGGGATAAGAGATGAAGATACCAAGAAAAGAACAAAACATTGTGAGATCGAGTTTTGTGCTAGAGAAAGTACCTTCCGCTTGCAAGCAAAAATCGCCAATGTGCTCAATTGACGTAATAATAAGCTGCCATCTTTTCCATACATTGCGTTGACGGTCCAATTTTATGAAATCTGACATCACCACTTATGGCGATAAAAGAATTGGGTTAAAGAAGATCCTGGCGATAATCTCAATAGCATTCACGATAGAGCACAAAATTAAGCATTGACGGACCCCTAGCAAGCTAGAGCTGGGACAAGGTGCCCGGGTGGATTAATCATCCCCTGATGGATAGCAGCACCCGATGTAACAAGATATTTTGAAACTGTTCTTAACAGGAACGATGTAAATTTCTTTTGGTCTATTGAAAAATCAAGAGATGTAGTTGACAAAATGAAAACTAAACATTTACAAGCCAATACCATTTCTTCATATGATCTCTCTAATATGTACAGCACGCTTCCTCGCGATGAAATTAATTATCGATTGTCTAAAGAAATTAAATGATGTTTTGATCGAGAGGGGAAAACTTACATTTGTACAGCTTAATCAGGTTTTTTTCCCCTTCGATTTGTGATTTCTAAAATTGCAGATTATTTTCTTTCTTATTTTTCATTATGAATTGTTTAATATCTGAACTGCAAATCCTATAAAGGCAGACCGTTATATTTTGCTTCACCGCACGTACTGTTCAGGTTTAGAAAACTATCAGTAAGAAGTGGATCGCAATTTGTTCCCATTGGAATTCCTACTTTTTGCTGATAAAACCAAGTGGTTACAAGTTTATTGTGTCTGTAGCGGTTTGTGAATGTTGTTCATCCACATGTAATGCAAATGTCTAAATAATCGGTGCCCGAGTTTTTAAATTCCCATAAAACGAACAGCATTCACAAATCGCTACAGACACAATAATCTAACTGAAACGACACGTACCTAAAACGCCTTCTAATTTGTTTAGGCGTAATAGATACATGGAGCAAGATGTAATCAAAATTGTTCAGTCTTTGCTCTCTCGCTGAAAGAAACGCCTAGCACTTCTACTTATTATATCGATGACGTTCTCTCAATTGCTGATTTCCGAAGCACAAATTATCTGTGTGAATTAGGGGTGAAAGAAACCAGTGAAATCTTTAACCCTGCTTCATATTTAGCTCTTATGTTTTCTTTTGAAGAAAATGGTAACCTGAATACTTCATATGACAAATGTGAAGACTTTTAAATTTCAATCTTACAAAACTCCCTTTCCTTAGTAGAAACTTCCCTACGTCTCTTGACTTTGGTGTTTTCATATGGCTATAAATACGCTATTCCAGAGCAAGCTCAAACTACAACAATTTTGTTATGAGGACAAGTAGACAACAGCAAAATTACAGAACGAAGGGTGCATTTGTAAGAGACTGGCTTTGTCACTGAAAATATTTTGGACGATACAATGAAAATACCAAACATTGTATTATCTCGTTATCCTCAATGTTGGAAGATATTTTAAGATAGAAGCATCCAAATTACCGAATATATGTATACCAATTTAACGGATAAGATGAGTCGGCATTGACTCCCAAACTACGGCTGATGCTTCTTTTACGATATACATTGTACAGTTAAAATTTATCGATCAGTCACTCTACATGTACTTCTAATAATCAACACAATCTAATACAATTATACATAGTGATGTTTGAATTATCTGCCCTTGATCAATTTGACATCATATATTAATTGGCTATTTTGAAAACTTGTTACCTTAAAATATCATCTTAATCAAAGGTGGTTAACATCCAAGTACCATTTCTCTACAGCACTTTTGGTCATACATTTTATTTAGCTATGCTACTGAATCGAAACTACAGGAAAATTGGAGACGCACACTCTTTGTAAAGTAGATATGTTAAATTCAGCACAAATGAAATATGAGGGTGCTATTTTAATATTTTGGCTGCGTTTGAAAATCAATTTTTGCTTCAAGTACATATGACGAAGACTTACTATCCGGAACATATATGGTTTGTCTAATAAATAAAAATTGGTTTGAACTGTTTTTCAAGAAGATTGAAATACTTCCATTTTTTTTTCTTTTGGTGTTTTGTTCGACTTTCATTCACTAAATTACGCTTTAAAGATGGAAAATTTAAAATGAACAACATACCTTGTCTGTCTGCGATCGGTGTTAATTCCTTCCGCCTAACATCACTTTGCGCCGCTCTCACTACATCGTTTATCTGTTGTTGTGTATACTGGCCAATGAGGACATGACAATGAAGGAGAAGGAAAAATGAAAGACAGATGAACTCTTTCATTACCTGAAAAAAAGTTACATTTAAGTGACACAATTTTAGATGTAGGTCGGGGATCTCCAACAACGCTCAATTGCAACACCGACAGCAAAGTACACGTCTTCTGATATCCAGCATTTAAATAACATTATTTAAAAAATGATGATGAATTTGTGGCCTTTAGGAAATGTGAAGGTCATTTGTTCAAAGGTAACTTCAAAATACTATCTGTTGTCAGGTGAAATTTAATTTATTTTGAGTGAACTTTCTTTTATTTGTTTGGATGACAGCCAAAATTATCAAATTTGTTTAAGGATCTGTAAACCTGTCGGCCTACAAATCATGTACTTCGCGTTGTGTATTTTACTTTGTCATTTTGTAACTTGGAATAAAAAGTCCTGGTAATATTTTTACCGTTTATTAACATCTTTAACATACGAAAGCTACATGTTGGTTATAGCAGTATGAGAATGAATCTAATTCTGACATACAAAATTATGCGCACAGTATATATTAGGAGCCTGGGATATTTCACAATCAGGTGGAAATCGCCATCAAAATTCATGACTAAATTGGAATTCAGACGTATAAACAAAGTTGCCTAAACTTAGAACAAATCCTCGCCATTTCGTCTGTTGCACCCAGACCTGTGACAGGCGAACCACTATAGTTTCTGTTGCTGTCAATTGACCCAAGAACACCTCGTATTGACAGACATAGGGTTACACACTGGCGGGAATGACAATCATTTCTATTACATCAATTTAGCACGTGATCGTAAAGTTAACGTTTGAAATTAGAGTTATCTTCTCCTAGACGATTGGAAATATCCCATAAACAAAATAAATGGAAATTAATTAAAAACCAAAACACTAAATTTGCATAATTATTGTGGGGGAGAGGCCATATGGTTACAGATCCAAAGAAATATATTTTATGGGAAAATCAAGAACATCTCAAATTGATGTTCCTGTGTTTTGCATTTATGACAGCAAAGACCTAAAGCCTGCCCAAAATTGTGTTTTAACCGTCATAATGTTCGAAATCACTTATAAAAAGCAACGAAAGTAATAATACCAAACGCAATTAAAGTGTCCCTAACATTTTGAGCAAACACAACAATGAAATTTCTTCATTCAGCATCCGTATTTCTAAATTGGGTCTTCCTACACTACGAATTTTCAAAGATGTACACCACGCTCCCTCACGACAAAATTGATTATCAATTATTCAAACACATTAAACGGTGCTTTAATCGAGAGGGGAAAACTTATAATTGTACCTCTGAATCAAAGGGTTTCCTTCCTACTACAGAATACAAACCGTCAAAAGGTTTCTTTCCCACTACAGAATACAAATCATACAAATCATGGACATGTAGTGACCTTTGTATTGCCTTGTCCTTCATCATCGACAACATTTATGTAAGATTTGGTGAGAATCTCTACAAGCAGGTTATGGGATTCCTATGGGTACTAATTGTGCGCCTCTTGTTACAGACTTGTTTTTATACACGTACGAAAAAGAATTTATCAAAAATTTTCAAAAGCAAAGAAAATATGATGATGTGAAATGTTTCAATGGTACTTCTAGGTACCTGGAATATATTCTTACTATCGACAATCCTGTTTCTGAAAGAATAAAAATGCTACATGTATTTATTCACAAGAACTGACTTTTAAACAACGCAAAAAGCAAACGCTACAAACATCAATTTTGTACCTTAATATCAAAATTTTAAAGCAGAGATTCATCCAATTGTGTATGACGAAATAGATGATTTTGGATTCAACACAGTAAATTTTCCCTGGCTTGACGGTGATTTTCCGTCAAATGGTATTTACATTTCGCAGCTCATTCGGTATGCTAGAGCATGTACTGATGTTTTGCATTTTCATAGTAGAAATTTACAAATTACCAAGATTATACGTCTTCAAATTCAATAGCATAATTTAAGAATAGATTAATTTGCAGCATGAACCAGACATGCACGTTTCGATACTTAACCCTCGTCCGTGATCCTCTATCAAAGCAATGTAATATGGCCAGAATGTGTGAAAGTTATTATGTCCAAAAATGTACCGAAATACCTAGCATAATGGCTGGGATATGATGCTTAAAGAACCACGTTTTAGAAGTTTCAAACAATTTTGATAAGAGAAATTTTAGAATGTGTTGAAGAAACGATCAACCGAAGTTGATCGTACTTGGCTATATGTGCCCTCGGGGACTCCTGGTCCACCAGCAGTGACACTCACTAAGTTGTACAAATGTCAAACGTCTACAAATTCAATAGCATCATTTAAGAACAGATAAATTTGCAGCATGGTTTCGATAATTAACCCTCGTTCGTGATCCTCTATCAAATGAGTTAAAGAAGATCCTGACGACAATCTCAACAGCACTCACAATAGAGCACGATGTTGAGCATCGACGGACCCCTAGCAAGCCAGAGGTGGGACCAGGTGCCCGGGAGGAGTAAGCATCCCCTGTTGGCTAGCCGCACCCGCCGTCGATGTTAATGCACGATATAGAGCACAGTATATAAAATACATGCACTGTCTGAGGTTATGTAATATGGCCAAAATGTGTGAAAGACCTAGCAGAATGGTGGGGATATGATGCTAACAGAGCCACGTTTTAGAAATTTCAAACAATTTTGTTAGCAGAAATTTTAGAAGGCGTTGAAGAAACGATCAACCGAAGTTGATCGTACTTGGCTATATGTGCCCTCGGGGACTCCTGGTCCACCAGCAGTGACACTCACCAAGTGGTACAAATGCTAAACGTCTTTAAATTTAATAGCATCATTTAAGAACAGATTAATTTGGAGCATGGACCAGACATGCACGTTTCGATACTCAACCCTCGTCCGTGATTCTCTATCAAAGCAATGTCATTTGGCCAAAATATGTCTAAAAGATACTTCTGGGTCAAGGTTTTCTTTAGTAAAGACTTTCTGGAAATTTTACAAAAATATTGCCAACTTCTTTTGAAATTCGGACCATACAAGCAACAGAGTATGTTACTTTGGTTATTTTGTAACCTGCATTTTGTGGTGACATTATCAACAAAATAAGAGGGATCAAAGGTAGACATAATTACCATCGATATTGTGTTAGAATCATCAAATGCCTTTTATACCGTGGATATGATCCAAATGTCACAAGACGGACACTTGCCTTGGTACTGGACCTATCTACAGATTCTCAAGTATTGCACTCTGACTCACTGTGACGACAGGACTCCATGACGGTCCCTGTCCAAACCATTTAAGAGAAGACAGGGCTTCGACCACCTTCTTCTCTGAATGTCAGTCGAACTCCTCGGGTGATCACATGTAGGAGCTCGCTACAGCCGGGAGATCATGGACTGTATTTCGTATGCCTTCAGTTTTTATATCCATTTACATATCCATCTTTGTTTCTTGGGCCCCTACGTCATGCTTTCTGTTTGTATGTTCATCTTACAGTGTTATTTTACACCACAAATATGCGTTCTCCGAGACCTTTTGGTAATCGGAAAAGTGAGAGGGTTGTGCGCACGTAATCCAGGATAACCACACCGTTTGCTACTGACGTAGCAGATGACCATCCTAAGTCGGCACCGATTGCCAATTGGTCTCGTTGGTATATGTGTAGTCATTTATGTTTGATGTTTCTCTGTAATTTGGCGTTCCTTGTACCGTTTCGTCTCTTTCTGTGCGTGTCTTCCTTTTTGTTTTTACAGTTGGTGTTTTCGGGGTTTGCTAATGGTGCTGCAACTAGGCGTTGTTGGAGATTCCCCCTTTCTTTTATAAAATGAAGGTAGTGGAGCCATAACTAAAGAATAGATATAGTGTGCAAGTACCTTTTCCATCATATATCAATCTTTTACAATTTGTTACATTGATATAGCAAAAGTTGACATCGATATAACAAAAGTTAACGACATTGCGATTAAAGGATCCCCCCCCCAAAAAAAATGTCATCGAAACTTTATGAATTAATGTGTCGAGAAAACTTCATTAATGTATATACAAACTATTTGTTTTTACAGCTGAGTTTGTCGGTACATCACAGGTTTACCGATCGTTGCCGAATATCAGTATACAATTAGATTATCATTAATCATCGGCAAAAAGCGTTATTTTTAGCGGAAGTAGGCAAGTATTGGTTTTCAACCTTAAATGACAAATGATTCTTTCATATCCTATATTAATTATTGAAGATTTACTTGGCATTACAGATGTAACCGTGTATAAGTCTGCTTTTTGAAAGGGGTTTTCGGCATATCCGGATAAATCACCATCGCTTTCGGCCCTAAATATAATCTTATTTATACAATAACAAAAGACATGAATGCTGCCACTCAGGTTAAAATCAGTGCAAATAAATCGATGCTGTCCATTACGTCATCTTTGGGGCGTGTTTGGGGATTTAAAGGTGGTTTTCCTCTTCTTTTTGACTTTTCAAATATGAGCGCTTGCGTTTATGGCTAAATCCCTTTTAGATTAAGTTTCCTCATATCTCTACATCTCCTATTTTAACGAATTAGAATACATACATGTATATGCTGACTGTAAACGTTAGAGATATTGATCACATGTAAATGAGTTTCTTATGCATTATTCAAGCAAAAAGGGCCTTGGCATTAATGTTACGACATATTTCTTTTTATGTACTGGCCTACTTTGATACTTTGGGAAAATTCCTAAACTCGATCTTTAACAGTCCCTCAGAGGGCCCTGGATCTTCTTTTGTTACATACAAGACAGTGCATATCAAGTTCTGTCATTATGGAAGATAAACAGAAATAGAAATTGGCTTTGTACTGATGACAAGAATTTACACATTCGTATCAAGTTACAATGGAAACACATAAAGGCATATTAACAGAAAAAAAAGTTTTCCCAATTAAAATTCCTCTCATTTCTCATCATGCATTCTTAAGATGGTAGCATTCAACTAAAAGGCAGATTTACTGAACATCTTTTGCGAACCATATTATATTCCATGTCAAAAGTAAGCATAACACCTTGATTTTTTTCTAGCTTCTGATTGGTTTTGTAGGTTTGGTGAGATAGGGAGTTAAAAATTCGCAAAGATACAATAGCGAAGTGAAAAAAAATGCAAAGGTGGTAGCGATAGTTAGTTTATGTTAACCTAAGTGTATCATGCAAGAAAAGCTATATTCAAGGTCTTAGATATGGAAAAATCGTTGGGCAACAGATTTCGTCAGATTTCGTCGCTATGTAACAACCATAGTGGGATTCAGTCTTTTGTAACGGCAGCCAAGATACTGGATTCTTTAGTCTATCATATGATGGTAATCTATTCTGGTCAAGAGCATTGGTGCATTTAGAGAACACTTCAACAGATGTTTTAATGTTGTGATATGGTGCTCGTAAATAAACAAATTTTCCGTTTAAGTGTTCTCTTGATGTACCTGTATTCTTGTTGTAAGTTATCATTGGAGATTGTTAAAACCCACAAAAAAGATCACACCAAAATGAAAAGAAATAATAATAATTATTGAACAACATGTGTTTGTGAAACTAAAAAGGTCAAGGTCACAAGACAAACATTTTGGTGTCCATGGAAACGTCTTGCCTAAAGAAAGGCACAAGTGTAATATGAAAGCCGTCACACCACAATCATTTAACGGCAAAAGTTGGTTTTTTTTCTCAAAAGTCAAAGTTTAATAGTAATAATATTCAAACTGTATGAATTTACATATTTCCAAGAATTTTTCCATCACGATTATAGAAGCTGTTTTATTGGTCATGATATTTTAGAAGAGCATACACAAATCCAGGAGATCTTTACGCCTGTGCGTCTGGCATAAAGGACTTGCAGTTCATTATGAAAATAAGAAATGTAATTTAACAGGGACTTATCAAAACCTGCTATGAAATATCTATGTAAATTTTGTTTGAAATGTTTCGGTCCATCCATTCATTTTTTTTTTGCAAAAAGGAGCATGTACATCGATACTGGTAAGAAGATAAATACGGTAACAAGCAGTTATCCATCTGCCTGACATTTGACTCTATGCAGAAATATGTGGAATGTTTGACGGAGATAAGGAGGAAATCCTGAACATTGAAGTGATTACGATGGGACACGCACTAGACAAATGGAAAAAAAGGCAGGGGCGGAGACTATAACATCAAAGCATTGAAACATGAAGGACATGACCATGTATAAATCATATCCACTTAGTGGATTTTTAGTACGTGAATAATCGAAGGTGGTGCCACTCAGATGAGTAAATGACGCCTTACAATATTTAGAAATTGAATCAAATGCATATAAAAACATGACTGTAGCTGTATGGTAATCAAATCGAATATCATAAAAATATATTCAGACTACGTTGAAAATAGCAGAAATGGTTGCATGTTGTGGATGCATCTCGATGAGAGAAAAGAAATTATGGTAATAAAAAGTTGACTTTTGTATGAATTGGAAAAATTTGAATAGAAGTTAAAAGAATTACCATGGACATTGTATCAGAATCATTAAAGGCCTTTTATACCATGGATATGTCACCAGACGGACACTTGGCTTGGTACTTGATCAATCTGCAGCCTTGTACCAGAGCAGTCTAAGACATTGTACTCTGGCTAACTGTGGCGACAGGACTCAATGATGGGCCCTGTCCAAACCTCTTTAGAGAAGACAGGGCGCGACCACCTGTTCCCTCTGAATGTCAGTCGGACTCTTCAGTTAATAACATGCATGAGCTCGCTACAGCCGGCAAAGCACGGAGGGTATTTTCTATGCCTTCTGTTTTTTATAACCATTTAGATATTCCTGGGCCATGTGTCATGCTCTCTGTTTGTATGGTCACCTTACAGTGTGGAGGTTAATTATAACAATTGTGCGAGAACTCTTGGCAATCGGAAAAGTGGTAGGGTTATACGCTCGTAATCCGGATATCTACATTGTCTGCTACTGGCGTGGCAAATCGCCGTCATAAGTTGGCACCAATTGCCCATTGGTCTCAATGGTTAATGCTTAGTCATTTGTGTTTGATGTTTCTATGATGTGATTTGGTGTTCCCTTTGAGTCTCTTTCCGTGCGAGTTAGCTCTGTGTTTTGTAGTCATCTTTTTATTTGCTCTGGATTTTTGTTTTTGTAGTCATTTGTGTTTGATATTTCCATGATGTAATTTTGTGTTCCTTTTGCGTATTTTTCTGTGCGAGTTTGCTATGTATTATAGTTTTTGTAGTCATTTGCTTTGTATTTTGTTTTTGCAGTTATTTGTGTTTGACATTTCTATGAACAATGTCGAGATCGAAACTCTTTACCTTCTTGAAGAAAATTCTAAACCAATTTCCATGCACCAGACACGTGTTTCGAATATTAAATTCTCATCAGTGATGCTTCTTGCGGAGCACCAAAAATCATTTCGAATTCAGTAGCGCCCTCTTTAATTTTTTGAATTTAGATCTGTACATTTTCATGACAGAAAGTGCGCGGCTCCAAATTTCCTGTAGGGTCGATTCAGTAGCATATCCAAATAAAATCTATGTTCAAAATAGCATTGGATGGATGGTGCTATGATGTTAAACTCCTTTAATTTCGATGATATTTATCGGTGAAATGGCTAGTTGCCGAAATGGCAAAAATATATATTATATGATGTCACATTGATAAAAGTCCAAAACAAAACTTATTCCATGTGACAGAGCTTGAAAGAAGTAATTAATACACTTGACAAACATCAGGTCACGGGGAACGATTTTAAATGCTCCACACTGCAGTGATTTGGTGTTGTTTTTGCGTCTCTTTCTGTGCGAGTTTGCTCTGTATTTTTGTTTTTGTATTCATTTGTGTTTGATGTTTTTATGATGTAAATTAGTGTCCCTTTTGCGTCTCTTTCTTTACGTGTTTGCTCTTTATTTTTGCATAGGATGTTATGCTGAGGATGCTGCAACCGAGTGTGGTTGAAGATCCCCTCTTTTCTTGCTAAATAAAGTAATAAGAAGGGGATCTCCAATATGAATCGGTTGTCTTACCAACAACAAAAGCAGAAGAAAAAGAAAACCCTAGAACTAGAAGACGAGAAGTGAAAAAAAGGGAAATGGACGACTAGATAAAAAGTTAATATCAAACAAAAGCCTGCACATAATCGAACGAGTCCAATGAACAACAATGAAGTATAAACTAAAGAATTGTGACTTACTTCCCTGACATTGTCGCCATAGCACTTTCTATATAGACATAGCGTCAGACAGTGCATGAATCCTTTTGTATATTTTCATTTCCATGCTTCATTAACATCGACGGCGGGTACGGCTAGCCAACAGGGGATGCTTACTCCTCCCGGGCACCTGGTCCCACCTCTAGCTTGCTAGGGATCCGTCGATGTTTAATTTTGTGCTCTATTGTGAGTGCTGTTGAGATTATCATCAGGATCTTCTTTAACTCATTACAACTCATAAAGATATCAGCAAATAAAGAAGATTCTGACGACAATCTCATAAGCACTCATAACAGAGCACCAAATTGACATCGACGGACCAAAGCAAGCTAGAGTTTTGACAATGTGCCCGGGAGGAGTAAGCATCCCCTGATTGGCTAGTCGCACCCGCCGTCGATGTTCGCACGAAAAATAAAACAATATCTACAAAATATGCACCGCGTGAGGTTATGTCTATAGAGAAAGTACTATGGCGACCATGTAAGGGAAAACAATTAAAACACTTACTGTGATACTACCACAACAACAAAAAGTTAAAGACAATGCCAATACTCCAATAAATTAGACTAAAACAGAATGCAAAGTGTTTTCAGTGACAGTGAAACTACTAAGAAACCTAATCATAGGAGTGATATCATAGATCTCCAGAGATGGACATACGTGATCTGTTAGCAGCGAGCTTATGTTCAATTACCAGTTCGATAAATTTCCTGGACAAACCGGATGTTTCAATAACTACATGTACATACCTCGTTATATTTCCTATTATTAACTGATATTCCTTACGGAATGCGCAATGTTAATAGTATAGGTATATATCATATAAATGTCATAATGCCGTGCTGTTCACAATGTTTTCAATGTCGAGTGCATGCTGACTTTGGATTTACACATATATAGGTTCGATATAGGGAAATCAATAAAGGTGCATCCTGTTCCATGGAGAACTTTGTGAAATGGTTATGATTTTACAATTATAAAAAGAAGGGAGGAGATCTCCAACAAGACACCGTTGCAGCATCAACAGTAAAACACCAAAACACCCGATGCAAAAACACAAAAGACGAGTAAAGCACGAGACGGAAAAGAGACACATGACATGTAAACATCAAACACAAAAGACTACACATAAACCGACGAGACCAATGGGTAACCGGTGCCGACTTTGGATGGCCATCTGTCACGCAAGTAGCAAATGGTGTGGTTATCCTGGATTACGTGCACACAACCCTCTCACTTCTCCAATTACCCAGAGGTCTCGAAGAACGTACAATTGTGGTGTAAAACAACCTCCTCACTGTAAGATGACATCACAAAAACAAGACCGCAAAACGCAGAGGCTCCAGAGACACAGATGAATATGTAAATGGATATAAAAAGAGGACATGCGTAATACAGTCCGTGCTCTGCCGGCTGTAGCGAGCTCATGTATGTAATCACCCGAGGAGTCCGACTGACATTCAGAAAGGACAGGTGGTCGGGGCCCTGTCTTCTCTAAAGAGGTTTGGACAGGGCCCGTCATGGAGTCCCGTCGTCACAGTCAGTCAGAGTGAAAGTCTCAAGGATGCGCTTGTACAAGACTGTAGATTGGTCAAGTACCAAGCCTAGTGTCCGTCTGGTGACATTAGGAACATATCCACGGTATAAAAGGCGTTTGATGATTCTGACGCATTTTCGATGTTTATGCTGCCTACCTTTTATCCTTTTTATTTTGTTTATAATATCACCATAAAAGACAGGTTGTGTAACACCCATAGTAATGTACTCTGTTGCATGTGTAGATCCGAATTTTAAAAGAAGTTGACTGTAATTTTTTTAAATTTTTCAGAAAGTCTTAATTAGTTTATGAAAGCGGAAACCTTGACCTAAAAGTTTTTTGGTAATTTGTAAATTTCTACTGTGAAAATCCAAAATATCAGTACATGCTCTAGCGTACCGGATGAGCTGTGATATGTAAATACCGTATGACGGTAATCTTGGAACATCACCGTCAAGCCAAAGGAAATTTACTATGTTGAATCCAAAATCATCCCTTTTGTCATATACACTTGTATGAATCTTTCCGTTTACAATTTTGATATTTGGGTCCAAAAAGGGTGTTTCTGTATTTGAAAGGTTTGCCTTGTTAAGGGTTAATTCTTGTGGATAAATTTCATTCTTATATAATTCAAAAGCAGGATTGTCAATGGTTAGAATATCATCCAGATACCTAGAAGTATTATTGAAACATTTCAGCTCATCAAATTTTCTTTGCTTTTGAAGATTTTGGATAAATTCTTTTTCATAAGTGTATAAAAATAAATCTGCAACAAGAGGCGCACAGTTAGTACCCATAGGAATTCCTACAACCTGCTTGTATAGATCCTCACCAAATCTAACATAAATATTGTCCAAGAGGAAGGACAAGGCATTACACAGGTCACATGTCCATGATTTGTAGTCTGTCGAGGAAAAGAAACCCTTCGATTCAGATGTTCAAATGTACGTTTTTCGCTCTCGATCAAAACACAATTTAATGAGATTAGATAATCGATCATTAGTTTTGTCATGAGGAAGTGTGGTGTACATATTAGAGAAGTCGTATGAAGAAATCGTATTGGCTTGGAAATTTCCAGATTTCATTTTTTCAATCACCTCCCCTGAATTCTTAATAGACCAAAATAAATTTACATCGTTCCTGTTTAGAACCGTTTCACAATATCTAGTTATGTGTTCTTTAATAGCAGTAAGTGCTGACGTCAGATTTCTAGACAAAATTGTAGTGGAGCAGTTACTAGATTTAGCAATAAATCGAAATTTGTAAGGAGACTTGTGCAGTTTCGGTATGCAATATAGTGTTGGGAGATCCAATTTAGAAATAGAGATATTGAATGAAGACAGTTCACTGTTATGCTTGCCTAAAATGTTAGATGCACTTTCATTGCTTTTGATATATGTATTAGTGGACGAAAGTTCCGAAATCAAAGCTGATATGTAGTAACGTTTTCAAATGATAATGGTGTTGTTGGCTGCTTTATCAGCTGGTGCAAAGACATATTTTTCATGTAATTTACTTAGTTTGGATTTGAAATATCTTTCTGATTTGGAACGTGAATTTTGAAAAAGATGAGGGTTTTTATGGAAGTTATCTATTCGAATATCCGTTATATCTAAAATGAGGTTTTTCCAGTCATTCAGAGCATGCGGTTCGACTAACTGATTTACACCATCTTTTCGTATAATAATCTAAGGCTTCCGTAAGCACTTCACGGCATTTTACAAAATCTATCTTGGATGGGATTCTATACTTAGGTCCTTTTTTAAGAAGACCACGGAGCTGACTGTCTTGGATAATTGAAAAGTCACCTGTAACAACATGGCCAGCTGGTTTGTAGAGATATTTAGAAGTTGCACATTCTCAAGAAGCATGACACGATTCAAGTATGTCAGGATCCATTGTAACTTTATTATAGTTAAAAACAAAGTTTCGAATAGGTTTCTTGTGCTTGTAACAAATTAGAGGTGGCTCTAAATTTTCAAAATATTAAGGAATGGTACTTTGTATGCGATGATCCCGAAAAATATTAGAGATGTTTAGAAGATCAAAACCTTTGTTAATAAACGGGATTTTTATGAATCGTCTTTTCGGTGAGGTGTTTTTCACAATAGGATATAGTTTATACTGTGCGAATGAGACAATGATATTAAGTCTGAATCAGTCAGTGTTTCTTAAGAATGCAACCTCTGCTTCATCCAAGATAGATTTCAAGTGCATAACTGGTATTGACGACAGAGCATGTAACAGCTCATGTCTTCCGCCATTGCGTGCTATAGTAAGTACATCGTTGAGAGAGCGGTATATTCTGGATCGTTTTCTTTTTTGTCTGTTTCGTCTTTATCCGTGTGACCTGTATTTCCTTTTAGTGTTTGGGCGAATTGAAAAGATGTTGATATTGGTAGAAGCTGAGGAAATGTTTCCTTGTCCATAAATTTGATCGTTTAAACCAAGAGGGTACACAGTCTGAAGTTTGGTGATCCAGGCAAGTTCAGCTTGTAGTCGGCGTTTTTTTAATTTCGGTCTTACTTTCATTTTTACGTTTTGGAAAAGTCTGAACTGGGGTAATGGTGATATCCGAAATAGAATGATTATATTTAACAAAGTGATTATAAAGAAAGTTTCTGTGTTTTTGTTGACGTGAGGTTCTGATCTTATAAGAATGGTTCCTAAAACGAGATTTTAAAGGTTGGCCTGTCTCACCTACATATTGTGCGCAACATCCCCTGGCATTTCAAGTCATTACGTAAATAAGATCTTGAGACGATCAATCGATGTCTTGGTCTACCTCGATTTAGAATTTCTGCCCATTTACACTAGATGTTATCATGGAGTCGCAGTTGATGAGGTGACACAACGAGCATCTTTTACTTTTGCACTTAGAAATAATTGAGAACCCTCTGTGTCTGTTGTTGAATGTAGAGCCTGCAGATGGAGTAGTGCATAAAATACGACTGTAGGGTCTAAATTTGAGAGGTGATAAGAGTACTCTTGGTGAGGAAAAAAGTTTTTTACTGTTGAATGTCGATGATGGTAAAGTGACTGTAGTGACAGAGGGTAATCTCAAGGGGGGTTAGTTTGATACGAGACGACCTTAAAAATGCCATAATGCGATAATGGAAGAAAAGTGAATTATAGTCTTACGTAGAAGACACTACAACAAAGCTAAATTAGAGCTATAATTTACCTTTTTGTCCTGTTCACTATGTTTTCAAGTCTGAGTCCATACGGACCTTGAACATAGAAGATTTTCAACGTAGTTTCTTTCTCCATTGGGATCAGTTCTTGAATATTTGTATGATTACTTTGCCCTCTTTGCTGTCCTGAAGAAGCCAGACAAAATCAAGAAAAGGGGATGATCTACAGCATGACCATTCTTCACCCAGCGAAACAAATCCACAAATGAAGTGATACGTAAATGACATCAGACAACAACTACAAACCACAAAAAAAAATACACGACAAAAATAACTAAAACACCATACAAAACAATCGAAACAAACGTTAAAAAAACATCAAACATTTATGACAACACATAAAAGTAAGGAGACCAATGTGCTCCCGGCGCCGACTTTGGACGGCCATCGGCTATAAGCAAATGGTGTGGTTTTCCGGATAATATGCGCACAACCCTCCCACTTATCCGGATACCAAGAGGTATCCATAGACGAACAATAGTTGTGTGAACGATAAACTTCTTATTGTAAGGTGATGTCACAAGCAAGACAGTTAAACACAGCGGCCCTCTGTAACACAAATCCTATGTAAAAGGATGTTAGAAATTATATGACATGCATATACCAATCTCTGCTCTGCTGGCTGAAGCGAGCTCAAGATCAACCACCCGAGAAGTCTGACCAACTGAAAGGACAGAGAATCAGGATCAAGTCTTCTCTGGCGAGATTTAAACCAGGCCCGTCATGGAGTCATGTCGTCACGATTGGCCAGTGTGCAACGTTGGGAAAAACACTGGTACAAAGCTGTCGATTGGTTCAGTACCATGCCCAGTGTTCTTTTGATGACGTTGGGATCATATCCTCGGTAAAGGAGGCGATCCACAATTTTCTTACATTTGTGGTTGAAGTTCGATCTGCCTTTGATCCTTCTGATTTTGTTTACTAAGTCACTGAAAATGAAGGTTATGAAAGTCCCAATGATACATACTCTGATGCTGGTGTTGTCCCAAAATTTGAAAGAAGTTCAGAATAGTTATTGTAAAATTTCCAAAACGATTTTTTAAGTTTATGGTATCGAAATCCTTGATTTATAAGTTTCTTTGTAATTTGTCTATTTTTGTCATGGACGTCCGAAACATGGTAACAAGCTATAGCATATCTGCTGAGCTGAGAGATTTTAATGTCGTAGGATGGCAACCTTGGAACATAGACATCAAGCCAAGGGAAGTTAACTATGTTGAAGCCAAAATCTTCTCTTTTGTCGTATATCTTTGTCTGAATTTCTCCGTTATTGACTTTGATATTTTAAAAGATCCATAAATGATGTAGCTTTAACATCTGAGTTTGCTTTATTCAATATTAACTGTGGATAAATTTGATTTTTGTAATGGTCAAAATGTGGGTTATCAATATTGAAAAATGAATATTAAATGACCATTTGATCAAATAAGGGGCTATTTAACCACATTGAGGGGCCGATGAACTCTTATTTGGAGTCCTTAAAAAGTAAGGGCCCTTTTCATATGGAAAATATAAAGCCTTGTAATATTTTAATCCTAAATTCAATTTTTTCCATTTCATCATAATATAATCTCTTGACATTCTTGATAATTTTGGTAGTTTTTGACAAAGATTCATCTACAGGATTCCTAATAATTAACTGGCAACTACAGTAAATTGGCTCGAAATTGCAATTTTTAGCGACAGTGTCATCTTTTATTCAAGTATCCTTCCTGTTTTTAAAACACAATTCATTTTATCTTTTCCATATGTAAGTGCAATATATTTATGGATATTTTGGAAGTTAAATCAAAATTAATTTCCAATAGCTTTACGAGAACTGGAATGACACTTTCAATATTATGACGTCATCAAGAAATTCACGAAAACGTCGATTAATGCATATTTCAAAGTCTAGTAGAAAATTTTCCTGTGGATAGAATCAAATGTAAGTTTGTATAGTTAAGGACAGACAAGAATTATATAATTTCAGAAATTTTTAGAAAAATTGAATTTGGCGTCCAAGTGTTCAATACCTTCTTAGTTGCTGTTAACGCTAATGTCAAATTTCTAGATAAAATTGTAGTAGTACAATTGCTCGAGTAAGCAATAAATCGAATTTGTAAGGAGATTTGTGAAGTTTGGGCAGCCAGTAAATACATGTAGTTGTTATGTCTTATTTCGAGATAGAGAGTCGAAATGAAGAAATTTCATGTTGGTGCTTTCGTAAAATGTAAAGGATTGTTTCATTTCCTTTTTTATAAGTATTGGTAGTAGAAATTTCTGAAAGTAATACTGAAATGTAATAGCGCTTGCAAATGATGATAGTATGTTAGCCGCCTTGTCTGCAGGAGCAAAGACATACTTATTGTGCAAATCCTGAAGTTAAGATTTATAAAATCTAGCCGATCTTGACGGTGCTTCAAGATACAAAAAGAAAATAACATTTCTCCTCTTCAATTTATTTAAATGTTATATTAAATAGATAGATTATACTCAAGGTTATCATGTCGTTAGTGCAAAGAAATAACTTGTTGCAAAAAAAAAAAAATTAAGATTCATCGGTAAATGTTCATGAAAAAAGAACGTATATTGTCAGAGATGAGGATAAATCTTTTTTAATGAATTCGAAGAAAAAAATTACCAATTTATCTCCATCGAAGATTTTAAACGTATTCATCATCCAAAAAAGCTAGATTATTCACGACATACATGTGTAGTCGAGTTCAATTTCCCCTTTCACGTTTCACAAGCTGCAGCAAATCAGGTAAGAATGAAAACTTCTGACAGCATTCATTGAACAAGGTGTAGATAATATGTACATTCATGCATCTATTCATACCAAACTGGACAATGTAATGACCTGAATCTCCAGGGTACTGATTACTAGAACAAGCTATAGCAATAATATCTCAACTGCGAAAAATACAACGCCAATTGATTAAACTCCTTAAATTTTACGTGTCGAATGAAAAATGCATGAAATGAATAATAATAAATGAAACAATAGAATGAAAAGTCATACAATGTAGTTAATATATAGAATCATAAAAAGGAGGTATTACCCTTAAGACTCAGTAGCGGCACCCACAGCAAAACATCGATACACTCAAATGTCAATATACAGAGTACACGAGCACAACAATGACAAATATGGATAATGACCATATCATTGTACACAGCACAAAGTCGATACACTAAAGAGACAAAAAAAAAATCAAACACTGATCGTCAAACACGACCTCAAAACACGTAAAAGATTGAAAATAAACCAACGAGACCAATAGGAAACTGTTGCCGACTTAGCCATCTGCTACATCATTAGTAAATGGTGTGGTTATCCAAATTACGTGTGCATTATCCTCGAATACGTTTCCTGTCACCAAGCGGTCTCACATAACGTAAAATAAAAAGGTAGCCTCTTCACATTTAAATAATGACAAAAACCAGACTACAAAACACAAACATGGTGAAGATAGACATCATGTTAGACAACCACAGGAGCAACTGGAGAGTGATTAGACAATTCATAGGACTTTCACGACTTGGACTCATGGATTGGAGGGGACCTGCAACCATTCTTTGTTGCAGGACCCACAGCAAAGCACCTAAACGCCTGATGCGAAAACACAGAGAAGACAAGTACAGCTTAAGGTGATATCACACGTTTCATGTTATACAACACTTATTTTTCTGCATAAAGCATAATTCTGATTTCCTAATGTAACTCAGATGTAAGGGACAATATAAGGAGGTCACCATCCAAAATTTTGAGATTTTGAAACTAATCAGACTTTTGAGCCATCCATTGATTGTAATGGAAATGCTTATTTCTTGGCTATATTTGTTTTTCAGCCCAAGATTTTCAAATGAAACTTCACAGATGATTCCCTCATCGTATTGTGCAAATTCTTACAGAAAGAAATCAATCAATGACCACGTCATATGTTGCAAAATCTGACTGAATGTTTAAATCATCATGTAAAAAATTAAAAGTGCAATTCGAGTTATCTTTCTTTACTATGTGACCAAAGACAAAAGCAGCCAAATTTATATAACCAACTTTTTTGAAATATCACATCACTGTTCCTTCACTCACAAAGATTTCAATTTGTAAATAAATAGAGCCGAATACAGATTTTGTGTGATAACACGACAGTATGTGCACATGTGTAATGATATTACCATATGGGTACATGTAACTATATTATAAGTTTCTCTACATTCAAACACTTTACTGACACCTGACTTATTTCTGAATAGATACGACATATGTATGTAGGTAAAAGAGTCAAAACAAAATTTTCAAATAAGTTCAATTTCATAAGAAAAATTGTCTATTCTGGGTCACTCTGGGGTTACCATTATTTTGCAAAGAAAAAAAAAACAATCGTATATACACACGAATGACATCCTGATTAATACTCCTGCGCTCAGGCTCGAACCACGGTCTTCTCGAATGGAAAGCAAGAGCTCTACCTCTGAGCTATTGGATCGACTTGCCGATTGAGTGATTATTACAAAGCCAGAACATCAAGATATTTTAAGTTACGAAAATTGGAAATCTTTAGCGTGGGGATTTCGTAAAAATTCTCGTCTATGGGAGGCTACTGAAACGCGTGTGATATCCCGTTAAGACGTAAAAGAGACATACAGCATAGAAACATGAACACCAAAAAACTATTCATAGACCAACGTCCAATGGACAACCGGTTCCGACTGAGAACGGACATCTATCATGTAGATAGCAAATGGTTTGGTTATTTGGATTAAGTGCTTACAACCCAATACTTTACCCGTTACAATGTACCCAAAGGTCTCAAAGAACGCACAACAGTAGTGTAAAATAACCATCTTACTGAAAGATGACCACATAAACAAGACAGCAAAACACAGGGACACAAATTTATATATATTTATGAATATATAAAGGGAGAGGGGACCTAAGAAATAAGTCCGTGTTCTGCCTGCTGTAGCGAGCTTATGCATGCAATCACCCGAGGAGTCCGTACGACATTCAGAGAGGACTGGTGGTCGGGACCCTGAAGGTAGGAGGGATAAGAAACGTGATTTGATTATAATATTTACATTTCGTACCATTAATTCATTATAAAGAATAAGGCAGTGACATCGATCTTTGGATGTTTGGACAGGCCCGATCATGGAATCTTGTTATCACAGTCAGGCAGAGTGCAATTCTAAAGGATGCGCTGGTAGAAGCCTGTAAATCGGTCCACTACCAAGTCAAGTGTATGTCTGGCGACAGAAGGATCATATCCATAGTAAAGCGTTTGATTATTCTTAAAGAATTGTGATGGTAATTCTGTCTACCTTCGGTCTTTTTTATTTTCCAAAGTAAATACTATGTTGCTTGTATGGGTCCGAATTGCAAACAAAGTTGACAATATTTACTTGTAAAATTCCCAGAAAGTCTTTAGTACTTTTTGAAAGCGAAAACCTTGGCCTAAAATTCCTTCATAATTTGTTTTCTACTATAAAATCCAAAATATCAGTACATTCTCTAGCATACCGGTGAAATGTTGATACCGTATGACGGTAATCTAGGAACATCACCGTCAAGGCAGGGAAAATTTACTATGTTGAATCAAATATCAAGACAAATATGGATAATGACCCTGTATACAACACAAAATTGATAATTCAGAAAATCAGAAACTGCAGACATACAAAATCAGGATAAAACAGGAACGAAAGCAAACAAACAAAAACCTCCACCATATTTAAAAAAGAGAACTCTCGATATGGGAGTTAGCATCTCTTTTGTCATACACACTTGTATGAATCTCTCCATTAACAATTTTGATATTTAGATCCAAAAATGGTATTTCTTTTTTGAAACGATTGCATGGTTTAGAGTCAATTCTTCTGGATAAAACATTTTTATACTTCGCAAAACATTTCAAGTCTTTGATGAATTACTTATTGATATTTGCATGTTCCTCTTGTTTTAAGGATATACTTATGGTATATCTCTTCATACCTTGTTTCTTTTATCTTTGTATAACCCTTGCCCTTAAAGCAAGCCCTTAAATTCCTTACTCAAAAATATTAAATATCAGAAACTTACGTGTGCTCCGTTTTGAATAACCCCTTTACAAGTAAAATATCTTCTTTGTAATATTAGTATTATACATTGACTAGGAGTGACGTAAGGTATTATCAATCACTACTTTTCTGTGAAATGCGATTACTTGAAACCATGAAAGTATTTACATGTTTTTAAATGTTTTTAATTCTAAAAATTCATGTTGTATTATTCTTATTTTCTTTGTATGTTTAATGCCTTGTGAAAATTTTATTTCATCTTATAGACATAAATCAAGTTGACGAACGTCGTACTTTGAACTGTATGCACAATTGTTAAACGTCTTCATTGATCCTCAATTTAAACAGTGTAATATAGCCAAAGAATGTGATAATTATTATGTCATAAAATGTACCGAAAGACGTAGCAGGATGGGTGGAATATGGTGCTACAGGACAGAAATGCTTTGAAAGAAAAGGGGATGATCTCCAGTATGACCACCCTGCACTCACCCAGCGAAACAAACCCACAAAAATGTGATACGTTAATGACATTAGACAAAACTACAAACCACAAAAAAATAACTAAAACATCATACAATGCAATCGAAACAGGTGCTACAGGACAGAAATACTTTGAAAGAAAAGGGGATGATCTCCAGTATGACCACCCTGCACTCACCCAGCGAAACAAACCCACAAAAATGTAATACGTAAATGACATTAGACAAAACTACAAACCACAAAAATCACTAAAACATCATACAATGCAATCGAAACAGACGTACGGAAACATTAAACAATAATGACAACACATAAAAGGAAAGAGACTAAGGTGAATCCAGTGCAGACTTTGGACGGCCATCTGGTATAAGAAAATACACAGAGGTCTCAATAGACGCACAATAGTTGTATTAACATTAAACGTCTCACTGTAAGGTGACGTTACAAACAAGACAGTTAATCGCAGCGGCCTTTATAACACAAAATCTAAGTGAAAGGATCTAAAACATTCCATGGCATGCGTCAAAGCTCTGCTGTCTGGAGCGAGCTCAAGATAAATCACCCAAGAACTCTAACGCCCTGCTGGCTGGAGCGAGCTCAAAATAAATCACCTAAGAAGTCTGACGCCCCAGCCTGTTGTGTCTACGAACACATACGCATTTAGGTGTCCTTAGAATTAATTTACATGATGTTAAACGTCTTTAAATTCGATAGCATCATTTAAAACCAGATGAATTTGCAGCATGGACCAGACATGCACGTTTCGGATACTTAACCATCGTCAGTGATCCTAAGTCTAAACAATGTAATATGACCAAAAAGTGTGAAAATTATTAAGTCCAAAAATGTACCGAAAGACGTAGCAGAATGGGTGGGATATGATGCTACAGGACCCACGTTTTAGAAATTTCAAGAAATTTTGTAACAGAAAAAATCAAATGCGTTAAAGAGACAAACGATCAACCGAAGTTGATCGAACTTGGCTACATGTGCCCTCGGTGACCCTTGGTCCACCAGCAGTGACACTCACTATTAGAGATAAAACATTCGTAATAAGTAGCAACCATGAACATGCAGATTGGTATGTAAAAATCAAGCCTATGTCTTGTCCATGCTGTAAATATATCTGCTTTTAAATGGTGCTTATTAATTTGAAGACGTTTAACATGTGTACCACTTGGTGAGTGTCATTGCTCATTGTTGCTGGCGTACCAGGAATCCCCGAGGGTACATGTAGCCAAGTTCGATCAGTTTGGATTGGTCGTTTCTTCAAACACATTCGAAAATTTTTGTGAACAAAATGTTCTAAAATTTCTGAAATCTGGGTCCTGTAGCATCATATCTGAGCCATCTTTCTATGTCTTTCGGTGTATTTGGAACATAATTTTTACAAAGTTTGGCGATATTTCATTGTTTAGATTGATGATCACTGAGGAGGGTTAAATATCCGAAACGTGCATATTTGGTCCATGCTTTTATATTATCTGCTTTTAAATGATGCTTATTAATTTGAAGACATTGAACACTTGTCAGATTGAAGACGTCGATATACTAAAAGAGCATCAATTTTCACCTAGCGATTGCTTAATTTCGATTGCGGCACGAAGGACTGCAATTATCTGCAACATCCTCAAAATAGACACTTCATTCTCAAGTAATCTTACAAAACAAACATTTAATAGGCATAGTTTTGACAAACATAAACTGTAAGACATCTAATGTTGTCTACGGAATTTAGTGCTTACTTTGTGGATGATTTGTGTGGGTGAAACCAAAGGTTAGCTCCGAACCAGAATGTCAGGACATCGGTCAAAGCTCAATGATAAAGTGATCATGAGTCAACTTCTTTATCGTCATTTTGGCCAAGCTGAACATTCTGTTTTATCTATGAGAGTCAGAACTCTGAAGAAAATATAGAAAATATATCACCCCATAAACAATCAAAATTTGAGCTCACCTTTCCGTTTCAACAGAGAAAACTCTTACCACTGCAGCGCCCTATGGGTGCAACAATAAAATCAATAGCATATGAAACTTAACAAGTCCCGGTTGTTAATCGGTAAATGTGAATTCGACAGACCACAAAGAAGACCTCGAAGTCATGGCATTCGTAAATATGATAGGCCTGAGATACATAGTTTCTCCTTCGAGGACTTCGTTCCATTTCTGAATGAGCCTCTAGGCCTGCATCATGTTCGTACCAAATTAAACTCTGTTCCTTTACGGAAGTTGCACGAAATCTACGAATATACTAAGGACCTCACATTTACTGATACATTCAAGCAGGAAATGCTGATTCTTGCTGGGCACCTGATCTCACTCCCATATCGGGAGTTCGCTTCTTTTAATGTGGTGGAGGTTTTTGTTTGTTTGCTTTGGTTCCTGTTTTATCCTGATTTTGAATGCCTTAGTTTATGAATTATCGATTTTGTGCTGTATATAGGGATATGGTCATTATCCATATTTGTCATTTCATATCGGACAGAGAATCAGGATCGAGTCCTCTCTGACATGATTTAAACAAGGGACCTCTTGGAGTCCCGTCGTCACGGTTTGTCAGTGTGCAACGTTGGGAAGGACACTGGTACACAACTGTAGATTGGTATAGTTCCATTGTTTAATGTCTTCAAATCCATTAGCAGCATTTTAGAGCAGATAAATTTACAGCATAGACCAGACATGCACGTTTCGGGTATTTAACCCTCTTCAGTGATACTCAATCTAAACAATATGATTTGACCAAAATCTGTGAATAATGTCCTAAATATACCGAAATACGTAGCAAGATGGCTGGGATATGATGCTACATGACCCATATTTTAGAAATTTGAGAAAATTATGTAAACAGGAAATTTGAAAAGCGTTTGAAGTAACTATCTACCAAAATTGATTGAACTTGTGCCCTCAGCAACTCCTGGTCCACCAGCAACACTCACCAAGTGGTACAGACTATGCCCAGTGTTCTTTTGATGACGTTGGGATCATATCCGCGGTAAAGCAGGCGACCGACTATTTTCTTACATTTGTGGTTGAAGTTTGATCTGCCTTTGATCCTCTTGATTTTGTTTACTAAGTCACCGTAAAATGAAGGTAATGAAATTCCCAATGAAACATACTGATGCTGGAGTTGTCCCAAATTTTGAAAGAAGTTCAGACTAGTTCTTGTAAAATTTCCAGAAAGATTTTAGAAGTTTATGATATCTAAATCTTTGACTGATACGTTTCTTTGTAATTTGTCTATACTGAACAAAAAAAAAGTTACGTCCTTCTTTTTTGTATTGGTTTTACATGACTCGTGAAAAGAAATTTTATTCAGAGGCGGTATCCTCGAAAAATAATATTTTGAATTAAACGTTAAACGGTATATAAATTAATTGCCCGATTCTGACAACGATCTTAATAAATTGATGTAAATGTGACGTCATATTCAAAGTTTAAACCAAAGGGGTTTCACCTGTTTGATCCTATCAGGTAAGGGTGGTTCTGAATCCAACAGATTTTTACTTAACAAATCGGTATCTGCACACCCTTAGACACACTTTCAATGTGCTTTTGGTACTTGACATAGCGCATGGCCGACTGTGGACTTCCGGTGTCATTTAAGCTAAATTTTCTTGAATTACAAGCTCTTTGACTGATTTATGGATAATCGATATCACAATTTATTCCGTTTTTCAATGGAGAAATCTCCTGTGCTTATTTATACACTCTTTTCTTTCGAAAGCAGTCAACCAGAACAAAGAAAGAGAGAAAATTTCCTTACAAGGTGAACACGCTTTATTTCGTCACGCTTTATTGCGTTCAATGTCTGAGTGATGAAAAGAAAATTTTGGAGTGTTTATTGAGTAAGTTTTACTATTTCGAGTGTTATAACGATTCAGCTGCACAAGTGGTGACCTTTCATTTTTAGGGACATAACTTTTTTTGTTCAGTATATTTTTATCATGGAACTCCGAAACATGGAAGCGAGCCTTAAGGGGGGTCCCTACTCATAGCTTTAACAGATGTAATTTGTATTTAAGGGTTTTTTTTTCTTAAACAAAATGGTCCAAATGAGAAATAAAACACAGACATAGATATGTAATTTTTTTTATCAAAGATACAGTACATTATAGAAAGATACCCTTGTACAATTATACTGAGGAATATTAAATATCGGATATGCTTTTTAACCTTCCAAATTCAGTAATGATAACAGTATCTTTATTTATTTTGTTTAATTTTACGATAACAAGTAATATAGAAGAAACAAAACACATAAAATGATATTCTAACGTAAATCTACGTATGATTTGTCTCCAAACATAATAATTCATCACATTTTTTTACCAATATCGTATACTAAATCCAATTTTTAGAAAAAAGAAACAGATGATTTTTTTTTCGTTTTGTAATATTTCATGATATTATGTATGTAGATGTAGAAATAATAGCATACAGGTTCACAGTTTTATGAATGCTCAAGATATGGCTCCAAACATAAGGGTACCCCTTTTATTTCACACTTTTTTGTCTAATAATAGATAGTATATCCCAATTTTTGCAAAAAAGAACATAATTTCTTCATATTGTATCATTTCATAAGATAATGTATATAGATGGTGAAAATAATCACATACAGGTATACAGTTTTATAAATGATCAACATATAACTCCAATCAAAAGCCCCTTATAGTATCATCATTTTGACTAATTCATGTAATAGAAGGTATATCAAACTTTTTGAAAAAAAAGGAAAGATGGAATTTCTTCATATTGCATCATTTTAAAAGATAATGTATATAGATACATATATACTGTTTTATAAATGATCAAGATATGGCTTAAAACATTAGGGTACCCCTTGTAATTTCTGAAAATCATCACATTTTCAACTAAGAATATATATACTATATGATGGGTATGGACATTGATAGACTCAATCTTTTGTCTCTTTTGGCATCAAAGACATTTTGTCTGCATTTTTCAATGTGCTGGCTCGTCCGCCATCAATTTTTGTAAAACGTTGTACGCAGAGTGCTGTGTATTAGGAAAATCTATAACGGTTAGAGTAGGGACCCTGATTAGCTGAGAGATGTAAATGCCGTATGATGGCGGCCTTGGAACATCGCCATCAAGCCAAGGAAAATTAACTATGTTTTAGCCAAAGTATTCTCTTTTGTCGTATATTTTTGTCTGAATATCACCGTTATTGATTTTGATATCAAGATTCAAAAATAGTGTAGCTTTATCATCTGTGTTTGCGTTATTTATATAATAAGTGTCTTATTTTGTGTGTTTATGCAGAAATAAATTACAATGGCTGATGCATTTATTTTGATATAATGCGCGTTAGCGCATTTTATCAAATAAATGCATCAGCCATTGTAATTTATTTCTGCATAAACACACAAAATTAGACACTTATTCTATTTATATGCGCTTTAAAAGCCAAAAATAGAACAAAGAACGTTCCCAATTATATTTTTAAAGCGAATCCGTCCACCAATGTGGAGGGGATTTAATTTCAGAAAGGAACAGCGGGAATGTCCCCATGGCAATGTCACGCTTATTCAGTATGACTGAAATGTCATATATTAATGCATTGTGATATATCAAGTATTACAAATTAGAAATTTAACAATGGATAATGACCAAATATGACCAAACAAGTTATCTGTTACTCTCTAGATGTTTACTGTTTGGAACTAATTTTGTTTGCGGAATGTATTCCTATTTCTGTTATCCGTTTGAGTCAGTTGCAGCGCGGTGAAATCATGAAATGTTGACAGCGTTAGTTTATGGATTTTTCTTATACTGTGTACTGTTTATGGGTGGTCTATTTTGAAATTATCAAAAACAACGCTGAATGTGACAAGAAAGCTTCATTCGAAATATTTCGTTGAGTGAAGGATGTGACATCAATCGACAGAGAGCAATTGTAGCTGCGCCTGCCTCTGTCGCTTGTTGTTGATGTCGTATTCTGTAATCGTCAAGACACAGTTGCTGAAAGGTAAGGACATAGTGGGGATGATTTTAGTATTTAATTCGTCTTCTTATATAATGTTCTACATTGCATAGTCAGTTGAGATTCGATTCAAATTAATCCGCTATGTCGGGCGTTATGACGTCACACTGTCATTTATACGGAAATCAATAACAATCATCCTGAAATCTTTATCTCAGGCATTAACAGTGGCTGTGCATATATTCAATGTTACATGTAACTCTGGTGGATAAATTTGATTTTTGTTATGGTCAAACAAAATGTGGGTTATCAATATTCAAAACATTTCAAGTGGTCAAATTTCTTGAGTTTTTGCAGATTTTGCATGAATTCCTCCTTTTCGTTTGTGTATAAAAACAAATATGCAACAAGAGGCGCATAATTAGTACCCATAGGAATTCCAATCCACCACGGGTACGGATGTTTTGCTTCATTTTCCATTTTCACATTGAAGCAGAGAATTCAAATATTCAGGACTACAATCCTTAATTTTAGTCGTTTCCCCCAAACCATAGGCTGGCATTTTTGGTATGTATGGTACATGTACCAGGAGGAATGTAATTTTGTTTTACAATAACATGTCAGACCAGATCTACTCAATCATTTACGTTAAGCAGAAAAATTTGTCACAGTCTACTCCCAAAGTTCAATTGAACGTCCTATTTTTCAGACAATTTGGCATTGATCTCAGTCGAATTGCATACATTGATATGAAAATAAGACGTTTTATATTCAGAAATAAGAGCAACGTCATTACGTTAGCAAATCATTTGTAAAATACTTCATTATTGGCAGAAAAAAAGATTGCCACCTGGCTTTTTTTTCTGTACGTGTTTATATAATATGCACTGTACGGTTTATATTAAGTCCTTTATTTCACAGGCCCCGGTACATTTACCATTTAATGCCTATCTTCTTGGGTACTATGTACATTTTAATGACCGTTTGTGTTGCTTTTTTAAGGAATAGTTTCTATAAATGTTTATCTTTATTCTGATAATATGCACAAGTCATGTTTAACTGATTAATTGTCAGATTTTTTTATGTTTTAGAGCAGACATGACTCTCGCTGCTTCCATTTGTTTTGAACCGGAAGAAGAACAAATGAATATGCAAATAAGAGAAGTTACTTCCTGTTCTATTTAGGCGGTTAATTTAAACTTTAAACTAATTGTTTTTGTAATAGTTTTGATAACTCAATTGTATAATATATCTAAAAGGAGTAAAACTATGTATGTATTCTAACTTTTTATCTAGAAATGTGCATTATTTTGGAACTTGCCGTGATAAACTCACCCAGATATTTGACGTTTTGTGTTCTTGCATTGCGAATTGTAATTGTCTAATAAAAAGTATTCATAACATTTCTACAATTTATTGAATATATATTGCCGCGGTGAATACAAAACATTTATATGACAATGTTGAAATTACACCTAGAAATGAGCAGTATTTATTGTTTTCTTGTGATGAAAAGAAAAGGGAATTATCTCCAGCATGACCACCCTGCATGTGATGTACCGATTGGGTACCTCAGTCACCGGTTGGGGAACCGTTCGTTGTTCCGTTGCCCCAGTCAACATATTGTTATAAATACAGAAGCCCCCCGGTACCGGTGCTCACTACTTTTATACTGCTTATACAGTACGTATCGTTATTTGTGGCTAAAGTAAGTCATTTGAGTTTATTGAAAGGTTATCCCTTTCTTTCCTCTCATTTATTTCATGAATTCAGAGAAGTTAAAGTAAATTTAGAGGAATTAATTAACAGTAATCGGGGTTTATTCCTCCGTTTCTTGATTTTGTTAGGTAACATTAATTTTAGCTAGTTTTGAAAGTGAATCAATAGATAATATTTATTTGAATAGTCGTAAATAGGAAATTAATAGTCTGTATCATGTAATTTAGTATGATTAATTAGTATAACAAACGTAAATACGAGGCGGTGAGGGTGAATCCCAAACCTTCGTTTTATATTAAACTTTACTAAAGGAATTTCATAGTAATATATGTGTGGTAGTGTGAAATTTATTATTTCACTATTTATTCTTTTTGTTATTTTTAATCATTTGAATCCTAAATAATTCTCCAGATACATTGAAAATATTCTTTTTGTTATTTTCATATATGTCATTCCTAAAATTATACATTTACAACTTATACTGTAATCTGATTGGTTGAAATGCTTTAGAGGGAACTTTGATTGTAGAGAAGGCAGAAGGGAGAAATTGACATATTGTAATTTACATCTGTGATTATTTGAAAGAAAGGATTTATATCATGTGAGAAGTTCAGCATTGATAACAGTAAGTTTATATTTTTCATATGTATGATTATTAATTGTAATTTTATGAATTTGATCGAATCTGTGA
Organism: Pinctada fucata; assembly: GCA_028142955.1. NCBI lineage: Eukaryota > Metazoa > Mollusca > Bivalvia > Pterioida > Pteriidae > Pinctada > Pinctada fucata. The sequence goes on along the minus strand of AP027104.1, from coordinate 72,101,016 downwards.
TAATCTGATATTTAATGAGTAAGATCAGAGGAAATTGGGAATATGTTGATATGTCATATTTCATGTGTTTTTAGAAAGTTTATAGCTTAGAATATTTTCTATAAGTATTTCATTTATTACCATTAGGTGTATTACCTGTGATGTAGCCAGAGATAGGCACATTTAATATTTTTGGAACAAAGGCTCATTCCCATAGATTGGTAAGAGAGATAACTCTTACTTCTGATTTGAAGTTTTGTAAATTTTATAAGTTTAAGTATTTTTGTGTAGAATTCTATGCAGTAATGTTTTAAATGAATTTATTAGTAAAGTAATGTATATTAATTGAATCATTTTCAATACAGTTTGTCATCATAATAGATTTGGTAAAGATATTAAAAGAGATAGTAATTTTATGTACATCATTGTAACTTATGAGAATTTGTATATTGATTTAATATACAGGGTAGTTAGGATTGTAATTTTTATTGTAGGGCAATTTATGTTTCCATTGAATTCCATGTCCTATTCTGATGTTGATGGAATATATGATGAAATGTGCACCATTGTTACTCATCTCTCCGGTCGGGGAAATATACCTGGATCCCCCACTGTTACATATGTATATAGTATAATTGTATTATTCAGGTCATTCCTGGGTGTATGATTTATTTAAAAGTAATATAAATTAGTTGTTTATCGAGGGGTACTGTTTTCCCCAGGTAAACGTGTACTAAGAGGGTTATTCCCGCTTATACACAGATACCCCCGTTTTCCTTTAATATTAACCAAGATTGTGTGTTTCATTCAGTGCGTGTCCACGATAGGGTCATTCTCCATCTACGCATATTTGTTACTGTTGCTAATATATATAAATCGTACTGTTATAAATTAATAAAATTTGTCGAACTGTTGATTACGACTCCGTTATCTTTATCACGTCCGTCCCTTTATTTTCCCCGGTTATTAGTTCTAGTGGTGGTGAGACAGTCTGGTGATTCCGGACTTAAAACTACAAATTCCAAAGTCGGGTAATTCCCAACTAGTAGTCCACAGCCAGGTTACTCCGGGCGTTGGCCATATGTGAGCTCGGCCGTCACAAAAATATACACCTTCGGTAAAAGTGACATTCTGTAACTCGGGATGGAACAATGTTGCAGAAAACTTTTCCGTTTTTCATTGATTTCTTTAGAAAAAAGGCACATTTTCACCCAAACATCGGTATTGGTATTGATTATTCATGCATCCCGACATTAGATTCAGATTTGCATCAAGTTCGCTGATAATTTTACTAAAAAAATCTTCAAATTTCCCATTTTGAAATTTCCATTTTTTAAGGCAGATTTTCCGTCTTATTCTTACAGTTCCTTTACTTGACAACAACAAAGCTGTTCTTGAGCCCTTTGGTATTCATATCAATGACTCTGATCTTGGACTACAGTACCTCATATCTTCTAGATACCCCAAAACACACCCAAAAACAAAACTATATTACAAACACCGGTCCATTGCCGTTTCGGCCAGGTACTCCACAAAATCTCTATCCATTTTGCTTTCGAAAATATTATCTCGAATTGAGCAAGGACTTCAAGATACTGTGAGACAACATATTTCAGAAGTGGAATCAATCAGATATGGATCTTTAGGAATTATATTATAAGGAACTTTTGGAAAATTTAAAAGAAAGGAGGGGATCTCCAACAACACAAGGTTGCAGCGCCAACAGCAAAATCCCAAAACACCCAATGCAAAAAACACAGAACAGACACCCACAGAAAGAGACGCAAAAGGGACAAGGAACACCAACTCACACTATTTAAATATAAAAGACCACACATAAACCAACGAGACCAATGGGCAACCGGTGCCGACTTCGTACGGCCATCTGCCACGTATATAGCAGACGATGTGGTTATCCTGGATTACGTGCGCACAACCCTCCCACTATTCCGATTTCCCAGAGGTCTCGAAGAACGCACACGTATGGTGTTAAACAACCTCCTCACTGTTAGATGACCACACACTAACAAGACCGTAAACCATAGGGGTCCAAGTTATACAGATGGATACGTAAATGGATATAAAAAGAGGACGAGCGTAATGCAGTCCGTGCTCTGCCGGCTGTAGCGAGCTCATATATGTTATCACCCGAGGAGTCCGACTGATATTCAGAGAGGACAGGTGGTCTTCTCTAAAGAAGTTTGGACAGGGCCCGTCATGGAGTCCCGTCGTCACAGTCAGTCAGAGTGCAAGTCTTAAGAATGCGCTCGTACAAGACTGTTGATTGGTCAAGTACCAAGCTTAGTGTCCGTCTGGTGACATTAGGATCATATCCACGGTATAAAAGGCGTTTGATGACTCTGACGCATTTTCGATAGTTATGCTGTCTATCTTTGATCCTTCTTATTTTGTTAATTTTGTCACCATAAAATGAGGTTGTGAAATACCTAAGGTAATATACTCTGTTGCTTGTTTGGCATCGAATTTCAAAAGAAGTTTATCATAATTTTTGTAAAATTTCCAAGAAGTCTTCACTAGTTTGTGAAAGCGAAAACCTTGACCTAAAAGTTTCTTTGTAATTTGTAAATTTCTACTACGAAAATCCAAAACATCAGTACATGCTCTAGCATACCAGATGAGCTGTAAAATGTAGATACCGTATGACGGTAATCTGGGGACATCACCGTCAAGCCAGGGGAAATTTACTATGCTGAATCCAAAATCATCTCGTTTGTCATACACACTTGTATGAATTTCTCCATTGACAATTTTGATATTTAGGTCCAAAAATGGTGTTTCTGTGTCTGTAACGTTTGCCTTGTTAAGAGTCAATTCTTGTGGATAAATAACATTTTAATACTTTTCAAAAACAGGATTATCGATAGTAAGAATATCATTCAGGTATCTAGAAGTACCAATGAAACATTTCAAATAATGTTTTCTTTGCTTTCAAAGAGTTTGAATAAATTCTTTTTCATATGTGTATAAAAAAAGTTTGCAACAAGGGACGCACAATATTTACCCATAGGAATTCCTACAACATGCTTGTAGAGATCTCACCAAATCTTACATAAATGTTGTCCAAGAGGAAGGACAAGGCACTACACAGGTCGCTACATGTCCATGATTTGTATTCCGTAGCGGAAAAGAAGCCCTTTGATTCAGATGTACAAATATAGGTTTTCCATTCTCGAGTATAGCACCATTTAATGAGTTTGATCTATTGATCATTAATCTTGTCGTGATGAAGCGTCGTGTACATATTTGAAAAGTCGTATGAAGAAATCGTTCTGGCTTGAACATTTCTAGATTTCATTTTGTCAATCACATCCCCTGAATTTTTGATAGACCAAAATAAATTTACATCATTCCTGTTCAGAACAGTTTCACAATATTTTGCAACGTGTTCCTTTACCGCGGTGAGGGCTGACGTAGACAAACTTGTAGTTGAGCAGTTGCTAGAATTAGCAAGGAGATTTGTGCAGTTTTGGTATGCAGTTTATTGTAGGAAGATCCAATTTAGAAATAGGGATGCTGAATGCAGACATTTCACTGTTATGTTTGCTCAAAATGTTGGGGACACTTTCATTGCATTAGTAGAGGACAGTTCCGAAACTAAAGTTGATATGTAGTAGCCTTCTCAAATGATTATGGTGATTTGGCTGCTTTGTCTGATGGCGTGAAGACATATTTCTCATGTAAATTACATAACTTGGATTTGAAATGTCTTTCAGATTTAGGACTTGGATTTTCAAAAAGATGAGGATTTTTGTGGTAGTTTTCTATTCGAATATCGGTTATATCCAAAATGAGATTTTTCCAGTCATTCAGAGCATGCAATTCGACTTCCTCCCATTTACATCATCGTTTGGTATAGTTATCTAAAGCTTCCTTTTGCACTTCGCGACATTTAATAAAATCTATCTTGGATGGGATTCTATACTTAGGTCCTTTTTTAGAACATCATGGAGCTGTCTGTCCTGGATAATTGAAAAATCACCTGTAACAATATGACGAGCTAAAAGTCACCAATGTCAATCATAATACCAGCATAAAATATTTCAACTGTTCCACGCTCTACACTACCATTCCACACCAAAAAGCTCATGTAAACATCAAAGAAGTACTTATCAGTCATTCGGTCTCAAAGTCGAGAAGGCAAGATAACTCATTAGAACCTCGGAATGAATAACATTCCGAACATGCCGAAGTGAGACCAGATGCACGGGAATAGTCAGTGTCTCCTGATTGCATGCGACAGCCGTCGCAGACTGGCCAATATCATTCTCAAAATAATTCAACAATAGTCAAATTTTTGCTGAAATTGAACTTACAAATGTATTTGGAAACGTTGTTAAGACTTTTTTACTTACATACATATGTCGTATCTATTCATAAATAAGTCAGGTGTCAGTAAAGTGTTTGAATGTAGAGAAACTTATAATATAGTTACCCATATGGTACATGTAATATCATTGCACATGTTCACATACTGTCGTTTTATCACGCAAAACCTGTATTCGGCTCTGTTTATTTACATATTGACATCTTTGTGAGTGAAGGAACACTGCTGTGATATTTCAAAAAGATGATTATATAAATTCGGATGCTTTTGTCTTTGGTCACATAGTAAAGAAAGAAAACTCGAATTGTACTTTTAATTTTTTACATGATAATTAACATATTCAGTCAGATTTTGCAACATATGACGGTGTCATCGAATGATTTCTTTCTATAAGAACTTGCACAATATGTTGAGGGAATCATATGTGAAGTTTCATGTGAAAATCTTGGGCTGAAAAAATAATATAAAAAAATGAGCATTTCCATTACAATCAATGGATTGCTAAAAAGTCTTATCAATTTCAAAATCTCACAATTTTGGATGGTGACCTCCTAATATTGTCCCTTACATTTGAATTATATTAGGAAATCAGAATTATGCTTTTTTTCTGAAAATAAGTGTTGTATAACACGAAATGTGTGATATCACCTTAACAAGGCTACATAATCAAGTTTTATCATGTGTATATGGTTAATCTGTTCAATACAGATATCGGTAAGAAAGAAATGTCTGTGAAATATGTCTTAATACATTTATGTTCATCATATAAAATAAGCAGCTGCAAACGTGTGTGATAGAAAGTAGAAACCTTGCTCCCTTAATTCTTTTGAGCAGTTGTATATAGTAACATATCATCAAACAATCAAAAGATATAGATTTTTTTTGAAAATGAGATCAAATATCTAGGTCAAGCTAACTTGGTCAAAAACTAGGGTATGTGTAGAAAGGTCTTGTCACAAGGAATACACATGTGAAATATCAAGGTCCTATCACTCATCAATCAAAAGTTATGGGATGTGACACCCAAAGTGTGACAGACAGACAAACAAAGTGATCCCTTAGAATCGCTATGCCTCGCAGGCGACACAAAAATTGCACTTTGAGACTGAATAACTGATAGGTACTTCTTTGATGTTTATATTCATGTTTAAATAAATTATTAAATAAATAATTTGGCTTTTGCATGGCTTGGCAAAATTTGAAATAGAAGCTGAGTGTAGTAGAACGGAGTGGATCTCCAACAGCAATCTGTTATCGTACCCACAGCAACAAATGAAAAAAAAAAAAGAAAGAAAAACCAAGCACAAGAATTAAGATAAAAAGCGACATGAACGACTAGATTAAAACGTTGAATAGAAAAAAATAAAAGACTGCACATAAACGAACAAGAACAATTGAAGAATTGTGACTTACAACTCATAACGATAGGTGATACCAGCTAGTGAAGCGTAGGGACCAAAGGCAACACAGTAACTTAGAAAAAGAAATTGACATACCGAAAACAGTCCGTGCTCTGCTAGCAGCGAGCTTATGTTCAATGATCAGTATGAATATTTTCCTGACAAACAGGGGTTTCAATAAGTACAGACCTCGTTATATTTCGTATTATGAACTGATATTTCTTTCGACATTATTTATAGTATAGATATAAGTAATATATATGTCTTTAAAATGATTAAATATCTTTTTACATTGAACAAATCTAAATGTAAATCTTAATACATTATATATAATTTCGTTTCCTTTTTCAAGGCCATAAAAATAAAAGATGTGATTTTACATGTACATGTATGTTATACGTCTGCAAATTCATAGCATCATGTAAGAAGACATAAATTTGCAGCATGGACAAGACATGTACGTTTCGGATACTTTGCCCTCGTCAATGATCCTCAATCCAAACAATGAAATATGGCAAAGACTGTTAATTTTAAAGTTAAAAAAAAAAACGAACAAACAAAAGACGTAGCAGATTAGGTGACATACATGTATGATGCTACAATACACAATTTTCAGATATTTCGAGAAAATTTGATAAACAGAAATTTTCAAGAATAATTGACATTACAACGCGCTAACATGATCTTTACTAGAATTAATGCTAGAATCAATTATTAAGGTGGCTCCACAGAGTATCTGAATATAATATATTATTAATATATTATAGTCTTTTCGGAGGCTCTCTTACCGAGGATATTGACGTCATTATGATTATGACGTCATAATAACGCACCAAATAAATATTGTGAACTCGCCGATGAATAGTGTCGAGAGCGCTCGGAATTTCGGCATTAAAACTCTTCTATCCCGCTTATTTCAGAACGGATTCCAGCAAGTTTGGTATCGATGAAAGCCGAGAATTATCCTCTACAATCTGATAGTTATTAATTTTAGCTAGATTTATCGTTTGATCTATACGTACTAAAATATCCATGAATGAGACCCCTGGTTATCGCTGTAAAAGTTTCCTTTTTATAACGTCATCATCGGAAATTCAACAATTTGTTGCTTTAAAATTAAATCGAATATGATATTCTCTCATACCCGCGTATGTGTTACAGAGTAGGCCAATGAAATACAGCTATGTGAGCTACATCTGTATCACATATCACGTGACAGCTGTATCACATATCACGTGACGCTATTGTTTCGATTGTTTACGCTATTGTGACGTCATGATTTCAGCCCGTAAAACAAACAAGCTAGCGGCGACGTCGCAATAAAACATCGATATAAGATCGTTTTACAATGTACTCTTGGGTTTTATTTCGAAAAGCCTACAAAAAAATTTAATATTCGTAGTTTATTCTTATAGAATAAACCATTTTCGGGGGCGCTGAATTCGAATATCGCAAAAATTTCGCGAATAGATCAACTTGACATTTTTCAAATTTCCTCCCTTTTCTTTCAGTTTTGTTTTTGACCCTAAGATATGAGAGAAAAATACTCTTTCATGTTCTTCTATGAAAGATAATCGTTTCCACCCTCGGGGTATCAAAACTTGCAAAACCCTCGGCAAGCTTCGGGTTTTACATGATTTTGAGACCCCTCGGGTGGAACCGATGTATCTTTCATAGAAGACCATGAAAGAGTCTTATAATATTAGTTTAACTATCTAACAGGCTATTTCTTGGAGATTTTAGCGATATAATTGATCAGATATTTAAAGTATTGTATCTCTGATTATCTATGATCAGAAGAATTTTTCTGCATTTTTTTCAACTTTCCTACTTTGCAGCTAAATGTTATCGAACTAACTTTTTTATTTGAAAACTTAAAGTGAGCGAAGTTTAGTATCAATCCTGCATTGTTTAAAGATGTATCCATTATGCAGATAACTACACGCATTATCGAGAACGAGCAAAGTGAATGACGTCCATAAAAATAAGTTTTCGTTTACCTTTTCCCTTTTCTCAGATTCATACTGCCGTATATATATCTGATTTTGTTAAATTTTACACACTATTTTAAAACATTTTTAGCCATAGAAAAAACCTTTTATATGGGGGAAATTTCTACGACAGAAGGGGAAAAATATATATTCAAGGCAAGGGGAATGGGGCCGAATATCGCCGAATTTGTTTGAAAAAAAAAACATCGGAAAAAGAATAAGGGTGTCCTATTTTGAATTTGAGCAAATAAAAGAAAACAAATCCAAGCCTCTTAATTGTTTATGTGATTGAGAACTCTCTCTCAACTTCATGTGAAGCCCCTCTCAGGAAATATTTTTGACGCTCACAATCATTGCACTGTGCGACCAATTTCCCTTTCTTTTTCAAAATACCCTTCACGCGAGTGCGTAATAACTAGATTGATCTCTAAGTTTGTTTTGATTCTTTTTTTTTCAATGTAAATGGTATTTCTAGATATTGTAATATGAGCAATATGTTGATAGTATAAATATCCTTCCATGTCCTCAATCCTCCTTATATCGAAAGTCATCCAATTAAAAGCTATGTGCACACTGTAGTTGAGTTTCTGGATATGCTCCTGAATCTGGAGCCTATAACATATAGCCTGGTCTTTTAAAATTTCTTATTCATAAAAGTCAGAGAAAACTATTTCGTCCCTGTCCTGAAACGTATACGTAACAGCGCCTAGCCCCCCCCCCCCCCCTATTTATAAAACAAAGGAGGGGATCTCCAACAACACCAGGTTGTAGCGCCCACAGCAAAACCCCAAAACACCCAATGCAAAAACACAAAGCAGACAAGCACGGAAAGAGACGCATAAGGGACAAGGTACGTCAACGCACAACACAGAAACATCAAACACAAAGGACTACACATAAACCAACGAGACCAATGGGCAACCGGTGCCGACTTAGGACTGCCATCTGCCACGGAAATAGCAGAAGGTGTGGTTATCCTGGATTATGTGCGCACAACCTTCTGACTTTTCTGATTACCCAGAGGTCTCGAAGAACGTACCGTCGTGGTGTAAAAGTCGGTACCCGATTATTTGTCACGACCTACTTTGAGAAAATCTGACGCTTACTTTCTTAGTAAAGAGACTTTAATTAATCGCAAAATCTCTTTCAGAATCGCCCCCTCCTTTAAAAATTATTGAGAACTCTGCCCCTGCCTCACCAAATAAAAAAAAAATCTCAGGATGAGAGTGCATTAGTACTTAATTCTGAGTCTTTCTCCCTCTAGATTCGCGCTTTTTACTCTCACTTATCCTAAATTTCTTTGAGAGGGCGGTTGGCCTTCTGTTGTTTAGACATATCAAGAATCTGGCATCTATGGACACACACAATGAAAGCTTTGTAAGGTTTCCGTTAAGGTTGTTTCGGTCCAGAATTCCTACAGCCATACGCTGATTAACTCTTACCTCCGACGTCACTATGACGTCGAATGAATATGGATTGCAACGTAGAAATTAAGGGGGTGGGGTTACAAAATAATCATAGATGATCTTAAATTTGAAATAATTCCTCCATTTTCTTAGTTTATTTCAATTTCTTTGTTTAAAGATGAAAAATTTTTTGAATATAAAATTAAATCATAAGAACATTCATAAATTCAGCAAAATGTATTTAAAACCATCATACTTTCTTCAAATTGGCAACGTTGGCAAAAATAGAAGAGAAAGCCCAAAACCGCCAAAATTCAAGGCGTTATAAAAACAGTAACGTAGGTTCGATTTTGTTCACACTTTGTAAACTTTAATCTTGTATACCAATTATCACATTCTGAGAGTTTCAGAAAAAATAATCGAGAGGATCTTTTTTGGGGGTAGGTGTGTGGAGCCACCTAAAGGTTCATGTTATCGCTTATTAAAGACTGGATGATCCTATGATGGTATCAGTATAAGCCGTGCTGTTCACAAGTTTTTCAATGTCGAGTTGGTGATAGGTTCAACATAGGGACATCTTGTTCCATGGAGAACTTTGTGGAATGGTTATAAATTTACATTTATCATCTTTCTTTTTATCCTGTTCACAATGTTTTCGAGTCTGAGTCCATCTGGACCTTGAAAATAAAACCGTAAATAGTTTCTCTCTCCATAGAGAACAGTTCTTGAATATTTGTATAATGAAAAATAACAGCGATACAATACCTCCTCTGAAAATTAATGATTGGCAGCTTAAAACGTGTATTTGCTTGTAAATTATTTGATGGACCTTGTACTTTCTTTTATATGCTGATAAAAAGCATATATTTTGTAGTTTTTATCATGTTTTACAGGTATGTTGTCTCAATGTCGCATAAAATCGACAGGTAAAATGTTATCGTGCCGTTAGTGCAAAGAAATAAGTTGTCGATAAATGAATTTGCAAAAAAGAGTTTCCATCAATACATATTCATGACATACGAACGTATAGTGTCATAGATGAGTATAAATCTTTTTAATGAATTCAAAGGAAAAAAACCCAATTTGTCTCCATAGAAAAGAGTAAACGTATTCATCATTCAAAAAGTTATTTAGTATAGCCTTGGTGACATACATATATTTCCTCTTTCAAGTTTCATTAGCTACCACCAATCAAAATGAAATGTATCTATTTTAACAGGTGTAGATAGTATACATATTTTTGTATGCCTAAAAGCTACATTATAGATGCATGTGTATCAATATGGACAAGGTTATGACCAGAATCTTCAGGATATTGATTACAATAAAAAGCTATAGCAATAAGATCCAAACTGCGACCAGTACGACTAACTCCTTAAGATTTTATGTGTCGAATGAAAAATGAATGAAAAGTATAAAAATAAATGAAACAAAAGACTTTTAATAAAGCCACACGATGCAATTTGTATAGAGAATTCATAAGACATGAAGGATCACCAACAAGACTCGGATGCGGCACCCACAGCAAAACACCGATACACTCAAATACCAACACACAGAGTGATCGAGCAAAATAAGATACACTAAAGAGAAAAACATCATCATCAAACACGACTTAAAGAAAAGAGGATGATCTCAAACAGCACTCGGTTGCAGCATCAACAGCGAAACCCCAAAGTCCCCAAATGCAAACCCCAAGTCACCCAATGCAAAAGCACAGCAAACACGCACAGAGAGCGACACAAAAGGGACAAGGAACACCGACGAACAATATAGAAACGTTAAACACAATGAACCACGTATAAACCAAGGAGACCAATGGACAACTGGTGCCGACTAAGGACCGCCATAAGCAACGTAAGTATTAGACGGTGTTGTTATCCGGATTACGTACGCACATCCCTCCCACTTTTTTCGATTACCCAGAGGTGTTTAATCTAGGTGTTTAATTTGTGGCGTCAAATATTCTCCTCACTGTAAGATGTACATACAAAAAAACAGCATGATGGATATGTAAATGAATATAAAAAAACAGAAGTCATACGAAATACAGCCCGTACTCTGCCTGCTGTGGCCAGCTCATACATGTGATCGCCCGACTGACATTCGGAGAGGACAATTGGTCGGGGCCCTGTCTTCTCTAGAGAGGTTTGGACAGGGCCCGTTATGGAGTCCTTGTCGTCACAATCAGTCGGTGTTGGTACAAGGCTGTAGATTGATATAGTACCTAGCCAAGTGTCCGTATGGTGACTTGGTACAAGGCTGTAGATTGATCCAGTACCAAACCAAGTGTCCGTCTGGTGACAGAAGGATCATATTTCATGGTATAAGAACCGTTTGATTATTCTAACAAAATATCGATGGTAATTATGTCTGACTTTGATTATTTTTTTTTCAATTATGTCCACATAAATTGGAGGTTGACGTGAAATACCCAAAGTAATATACTCTGTTGATTGTATGGGTCCAAATTTCAAAAGAACAATAGTTTTGTAAAGTTTCCAGAAAGTCTTTACTACTTCGTGGGAGCGAAAACCTTGATCTAAAAGTTTCTTTGTAATATGTTAATTTCTACTTCGAAAATCCAAAACATCAATGCATGCTCTAGCATAGCGGATGAGCTGTGAAATGTAGAAACTGTATGATGGTAATCATGGAACATCACCGTCAAGCCAGGGAAAATTTACTACGATGAATTAAAAATTATCTCTTTTGTCATACACACTTGTGTGAATCTCTCAATTAAGAGTTTTGATATTTAGGACGAAAAATAGTGTTTCTTTGATTATAACGCTTGGCTTGTTTAGAGTCAATTGATGTGGATAAATAACATTTTTATATTTTATAAAACATTTCAAGTGTTTTATTTGTTAAATCACTTATTAAGATTTGCATTTTACTCTTGTATTAACGATATACTTATGGTATCTCTTTATACCTTTTTTACCATTTATGATAATCTATTGTCTTTTCTTTATTCTTACTTTTATTAAGGATTCCGACTTCTGTCGGAATCCGTAAGGGTTATTCTACTGTCTCCGAGGGCGTACATGTAGCCCGAGGTGCAGTTGAATAACCCACTTGTTGCACGGCAATTGTTTCATGTATGCTGTCAAACAATTATCACCGTTGATTCAGTAATTATAAGTCTTCATTCCAAGTAGACGAAACTACTCATGATCAGTAAACAGTTAAGAATTTCACGCAGTTCAAAAGTAGATCTCAAAGAAAACAACGGTAAATTCGGTCCAGTATTTGTTGTTAAATGAGGGGAAATAAAGTTAAGAAAACAAAAGGGAAACTGATATTTGAATTTTTAAACTGCAGTATAAATAGACTACATACATAGGAAGAGGGTTCTAGGAGATACGATGAAGGATTCCCCTGTACGTTTTCCAACAAATAGTCAAAACTACAGGAATATTCCGCTACTATGATTTTATCATATATTTGTTTATGCTCCAAAGTATTCAAGGGTACCCGTCAGTACACAATTTATTCGAAATTTTACGAGTTTTGTCTGTCTGGTTTCGTTGGTGGCTTATCCTATGCTTATTGAAACATTTTTAAAAGCGCGGATCTAGAGCGGGCTTGGAGCAAGGACACCCCCTCCCCCGGAAATCGTAAAATAAAAACCCACACATACACACACACACACACCACACACACACCCTCCCTCACACACACGCACACACACACACCCTCACACACACACAATTTCAAAATTTTAAATATTTTCTTTCAAAATCATAGGCTAGATCCCTTGGTGAGTGTCACTGCTGGTGAATCAAGAGTCCCCGAGGGCACATGGAGCCAAGTTCGATCAACTTCGATTGATCGTCTGTCTCTTCAACACATTTGAAATTTTCTGTTACAAAATTTCTTGAAATTTCGAAAACGTGGGTCCTGTAGCATCCTATCCTACCCATTCTGCTACGTCTTTTGTTACATTTTTTGATATAATAATTTTCACACTTTTTGGGCATATTACATTGTTTAGACTGATGATCACTGACGAGGGTTTAGTATCCGAAACGTGCATGTCTGGTCCATGCTGTAAATTTATCTGGTCTTAAATGATGCTATTGAATTTGAAGACGTTTAACATTTCCCTAGTGAGCTAGACCAACCTTCTGGGAGAAAAAATGTAGATCCGCCCGTGATATTGAAAAAAAAGTAGTGGAAACCGGTAAATCGCGAGAATTTTTAAAATTCCTTTTAAGTTTCTCTTAAAGATGGTAAAGAGAATATTCGTCCCCCCTTTTTTTGTTGTGTTGTATTTTCGAAACGGTTCAGACGTCAGGTCATTTAAGGATAGTTAACGGCTCAGTTGATCATTCAATGATAAGTTCAATTATTAATTCAATCACTGCTTCGCAATGAAAAATATTGCACTGTCTGGAAAGGTGTAAATTACCATCTTCAAGCTAGACCGTGCAACAATTCTGTTATTCTATTGCCGTTCTTTATTCTTGTTCTTCTTATTATTATTCTTACCCCGAATCGTTCCAGACACTTCACAAAAAAAGTACCGCTTCATATGATGAAACGAAAAGTACCATGTGAAAGAACATATAAAGATCTAGCGGAATAATCTTTTTCTTGTCATTAAGTTCACAAATGCCCCCGCTGGAGATCACCAAAGGTCAAATCCTTAAATTCTTATAACTCCTTTAATAAGTAACCGTACTATTCGAGCGAAATTTATTAAATATTGTTATTTGGAAAATTTGCAAACTTTTATAAGCCTACATGTTTGATAAAATACGGTTTTTGCGCTATATCGAGCTGAAAATGGAACTTTAAATTGTCAAGATTTTGACTTGAAACTTGGATGATATGTTAATTATAGGTAGTCATTAAATGTTGACCTAGTTTCAAGATCAAATCTCGATTCTCAATGTCATAACAAGCTTTTGCCTTAGAACAAAGGCTATTTGACCTTCAGAGTTCAAACTTCATACATATTATCGTTTAGTCAAGCCCTTTCACCTTGACCTCGATCCAAGGTCAAATTCTCATTCTCAAGGTCACAACTTACTTTTTTTTAGACTGTTTGACATTAAGAGTTCAAACTTTACACAATTAATCCTATCATCAAGTTCTTTCACCTTGACCTTGACCCATGGTAATTTGTTCGATTTCAAGGTCACAACAGACTGTTGTTGATGAAATATTGAGCTTTGATCAGATTAAGATGAATCGTGGTGAAAAATACCTCCAATACTTATCATTTATCCTTGACCTTGGTTCAAGGTCAAATTCCCATTCTCAAGGTCATAACAAAGTTGTGCCTATAGAACAAAGACTGTTTGATTATCAAAGTTCAATAGCATCATTTAAAACCTGATAAATTTACAGCATGGACCAGACATGTACGTTTCGGGTACTAAACCCTCGTCAGTGATCCTCAGTCTAAACAATGTAATACGGCCAAAAAGTATGTCATAACACACATTTTCTCTTGTAGAATTAACAGTTTTTGTCCTACACTATTTATTCTTCACACAAGTAGTCCTTCTTATTTGAACTAAACATAGTATAAGAAAGATAACTCTTTTACTCCCTGTCTCTGATTTCTTCTTTTTTTCTTAGTAGCTTTACTTGTCAATTTCTGCTGTAGTCATTTTCTATTTATAGAATGCTCTCATTGCAAAATCAATGTGCAATTCTGTTTTGACAAAGTAACAATAAAGGATTTAGAATTGATAGATCATTGAGTATAAAACTTTCGTAAACATGAAAGGTATTTATTATCTTTTTCTTCTATTTTCTTGAGAAATACATAAGAGTCCCAAGTTAGACAGAATCTTTTTTGACTCACTTGCTGAAGTGAATAAGGTTTTAAAGCAGCTATTCATTTTTCCATCTTCTTTATTCGGATTTTAGCACTTCAGTTCTGAGGAAGGTCTAATAAAGGAGGAATCCGTATGATACATTGTACTTGCAACAGTAGCCATCTAGTTTTTGTATTATCATTGTCCTGAAATATATAATGATGGATACTTTGTTCACTCATTTACTGAGTTTTGAATTCCAAACTTATGACATAGAAAAGAATTGAAAATTTTTCACCTATTCGATTTTGAAAAAAAGTTCTCTAAAGAGTTATTGGCCCTCAGAGTTTACATTAGAGTCTATGGCAAAACTAATAGTTCATCCATACTTTCCAAGAAAATGATGGGGGCCCAAATGTGGATGGATGAAAAAAAATCTGAAAATTAAGGAGATATTTGAACCATCCAACCAAAGATTGTACTCTATATCTTCCAAAAAGGAAGTAACCGGATGTGACAGTTCTACCGAATTGAGGCGACGGGTGTTGCATGCAAGCAGGAGATGCTTACTCTTCCTGGGCACCTGGTCTCACTCTCATATCGGGAGTTCGCTTCTTTTCATATGGTGGAGGTTTTTGTTTTTGTTTGCTTTGGTTCCTGTTTTATCCTTATTTTATATGCCTTCGGTTTCTGATTTTCTGAATTATCGATTTTGTACTGTAGACAGGGATATGGTCATTATCCATATTTGTCATTGAACACTTGGAATCCAAATTTAATTTTTCTTAAAATTTCTGAAATTATATATTTCTTGTCTGTCCTTGATAATACAAACTTACATTTGATTCTATCTACAGTGAAGTTTTCTACGACACTTTGAAATATGCATTAATCAACGTTTTCGTGAATTTCTTGATGACGTCATAATATTGAAGGTGTCTTCCCAGTTCTCGTAAAGCTATTTGAAATTTATTCTGATTTAACTTCCGAAATCTCCCTGAATGAATGGTACTTTATTCTATTCTTCTTTGACTCTTACATGTATATATGGAAAAGACTTGATTAATTGTGCTTTAAACACAGGCATGATACTGGAATAAAAGATGACACTGTCGCTCAAAAAAATGCAATTAAGAGCCAATTGACTGTAGTTGATAGTTAATTATTAGGAATCATGTGGCTAAATCTTAAATTTGTTAAAACCTAACAAAATTATCAACAATGCCCAGGGATGATTTCATGATTAAATGAGAAAAAATGAATTTTGGATTAAGATATTACAAAGCTTTATATTTTCCAATTTTTCTTGCGAAAATCGTCCATTTTCAATGAAGTGACATCCGCTGTTGTAATGTTAATTTGTCGACGAGTTCACTGTGATGAAGATTGAATTTTCTTCTTTATACATGCAGAGTGTCAATGCCATGGATTTGGTATTAATGTTTTTATTGCATTTTGAATGCAAAGATTGTGACGCCATTTCCCCCGATAACGTTGAAATGATGTCGTGGTTTGCCCATGGATACAACTCCCAAAGTCCACAATTTCGGAAATCGCCATAATTTCTTCAAATGACACCAGAAATTATTACTAAAATGTGTATATCAAACAGCGTACCAAATGTTTTAAGGAAGTTAAGACTGTACTTTTCCTTGAAAGTGAGAAAACAAATAATGCCGTCGCCATCTTGGTGTTCAAACCCTCCATAATATCTATCAAATTTTACAGAAAAATCTCAAGTTCACCGTTAATAGATCTTCTCCGCAATTAATTTTTAAAGTTTGCTCTATCAAGGGGAGATAACTCCTAAAATTGACCATAATGAAAAAATCCTTTTTTCCGATAAGTAACATCATGGTACAAAATATAATGCAACATCAAAAGCGATGGAGAAATACATGTATGAAATAATTTATACACATACTTTCAATAGTTTGGACACTTTTTCTTTCATAATGTTCTCTTAAAAAACGCATAGAACAATACTATTATTAATCAGTATGTACAAGCTATTGCTTATGTGACCTTATTTGTTTGCATTAATGATGGTACAGAGATACGAAAAACATTTTAGGGTTAAAGTAATAGTTTTGATTATCAAAAAATCTCTTCTTGGTAAAAACTTGGAAATTTTGAATTTTAGACTTTATATGTTTTTTTTTTTGCATTTTCCATTTTTATGAGGAATTTGAATTTTGCTCAAGTCAAATGACAAATATGGATAATGACCATATCCCTGCATATAGCACAAAATCGATAATTCAGAAAATCAGAAACCGAAAGCATACAAAATCAGGATAAAACAGGAACCAAAGCAAACAAACAAAAACCTCCACCATATGAAAGAAGCAAACTCCCGATATAGGGAGTGAGACCAGGTGCCCAGGAAGAGTAAGCATCTCCTGTTTGCATGAAACACCCACCGCTTCAATTCGGAAGAACTGTCACATCCGGTTAATTCCATTTCGGAAGACATAGAGTACAATCTTTGGTTGGATGGTTCAAATGGTCTATGACAGAATATCATCCACCATTCTTGAGAGTGGGACATCGTAGTGTATGACGAGTTCCCCATATCGACCGTAGAGCATCCTCAGTGACGGTGTTAGTCGGTTACATATATATCCCTGACTGAGAGGGGTATCTGAACGACGTATTTGGTACTTGCTCTGGCATAGGGTATCAACTGAGATATGAACACACCATACGCAGGCTATGAAGGGATGTTGCTACTCAGAAAAGGAAAACTTGTAATGCTGAAATTGAAGTCGTCACGTTTGTCATAGAGTGAGGTGTTCATGTGACCATCAGTGTCGTAGGACAACATTATGTCCAAATAGGATGCTGAAAGTTCATTGATGCCCATAAAAAATTTGGACTTGAACTTCGTCGGGTTATACCACTTGGTGAGTGTCACTGCTGTTGGACCAGGAGTCCCCGAGGGCACATGTAGCCAAGTTCGATCAATTTCGGTTGATCGTTTCTTCAACGCATTCTAAAATTTCTGTCATCAAAACTTCTTGAAATTTCTAAAACGTGGGTCCTGTAGCATCATATCCCACCCATTCTGCTACGTCTTTCGGTACGCTTTTTCGACATAGTAACTTTCATACTTTTTGGCATATTTCATTGTTTAGATTTGAGGATCACTGACGAGGGTTAAGTACCCGAAACGTGCATGTCTGGTCCATGTTGCCAATTTATCTGTTCTTAAATGATGCTATTCAATATGAAGACGTTTACATTACAATATCTTATGCCATGCGTATTAGTCTAGGTGCCAAATGGCTATTTTGGGGTGAACCAAAAAAAAAAAAATGTTACGCACAAAATGTTTTTGCATGAAAGTGATGTTAATACTCTCTACTTTGATAATCCGGCTGATGCCACTCTGGCATCCTTGGGCATTTCGAAATTTTTGGGAAAAAGGGTAATTTTTCGACGAAAACCGTTGAAAATTGGAAATACACAATTACTTTGTCCATGTTGTAGCTAGAACAACAAATTTGGTATCAAAAGAACAGCAATGCCATTGCCTTTAAGTCCCAAACTCAGTTTATCAATTTACTCGTCCATAAAATGGAGAAAACTATGGATTTTCGATGAAAAACCGTTGAAAATTGGGAATATGTCATATCTTTTTTCATACCCTAGATAAAATAACAATTTTGGTACCAAATGCACAATAAATGTATTGCCTTTTATTTTAAAGATCAGATTAGCAATTTGCAAGTACGAAAATGGGGGAAAGAATGAATTTTTAATGAAAAAATCGCTGAAAATTGGGATATTGCAATGTTTTTTCCATGCTGTAGTTAGAACAACAGCAAGAAAAATGATTTCATTGCTTTAAATTCAGAATTCCACTCAAGCAAATTGAATCTTCTTGTTTTGTTTTGTTTTGTTTTTGCTGAAAACAGGTTTTAAATTGTAAAAAAAAAAATGGTTTAAAGAAATTCTAAAACAACAATTTTCGTATCAAAATGATTGCATATTGATAGTTTTAGATTTGCACTCTCTTATTACCATTTATTCTACTCTAGATATATCATTCCAAATAGTATAAATGTCCTAGCATCATCTTACAACATCACGCATCATTTCACGAAAAGAATGTTCCATTTTAATTGCATAATTCATACATTGCTTATTTGATGTTTGATGTCGTGTTTGCTGTTCCCTGTCCGTTTGGTTTCTCTTTCTGTGTTTGTCTTCTCTGTATTTTTACTTGAGATGTTTTGATGTGTTGATATTGGTGCTGCAACCCAGTTTTGTTGGATATCACCTCCTTTCTTATTGCTTTGTTTTTTCATCAACATGCAATTGTAATTCTTGTGTGCAGCTACTTCTAACAAGAAAGAACCCCTCTTACATGGTTGATCAAAATGCCTCCTTTACATCGTACTCTGACAATTTTCTACTCCAAAACATTTACAGAATTAAAGAAAATTGAGCACAGAATTTGTCACATCTGTTTGTTACACAGCTCAGATTTCATGTGCGACTACAACAAATCAACAGGATACTAGTAACAGATAGAGGTTCAGACGCAATTGGCAAAACATTATCACAATAGGTCTCAACATTTATTTTAAATTTAGTTCTTTCAGCAGATCCAGGTTTGATCTTAAGAATGTTTCCTTATGCATGGCTAAAAATATTTCGTTTTTCTTGACATGTTATCGAAATTCTTCAATTAATAAAGTTGGTGGTAATGGTCATCCAAGAGTTTTGAATTCTGTGAGGAGGTTGTTTTACACCATAATTGTGCGTTCTTCGAGACCTCTGGGAAATCGGAATTGTGGGAGGGTTGTGCGCACGTAATCCAGGATAACCACACCGTCTGCTATTTACGTGGCAGATGGCAGTCCTAAGTCGGCACCCGTTGTCCATTGGTCTCGTTGGTTAATGTTTAGTCTTTTATGTTTCATGTTTCTATGATCTTGTCCCTTTTGCGTCTCTTTCTGTGGGTGTCTGTTCTGTGTTTTTTTTTTGGATGGGTGTTTTGGGATTTTGCTGTGGGTGCTGCAACCTAGTGTTGTTGGAGATCCCCTCCTTTCTCTTGTAGCCCATTTCATTCAATCGTACACTGGACCTGACATCAGATATACTGTCTAGATTCTTTTCAATATCTGAATTAACTTCTCTCAAATTTGACACGGAACACCACTTCAAAAGATTTCCCACAGAGCAACATTTGTCTCTCCTATACCATCATATGTTGATGGTATCCATCATCATGATCTGTTCGCAATACCTACATCTTTAGAATAATGTGTAGAATGCGAGTTCTTAATCAATCGGATTGCTTTCTCGATCAAATGATTGCAAGTACATGTGTTATCAATCAGTTGCACTTCATTTCATGAGATGTAGCTTTCTTGACTGAATCTTTTATGTCATTGTGATCGTAAGTAGGAGTCAATTGAATACCATTTAAATTTGCTCTCTGCAAAGTAATAGCAATTTCAAGTTCAGAAAATAGGGCCAGGGGAGCTGCTGGAGAGGATTTTGGCTGTGCCATGAAGTCACTTTAATTGAAAGCATCACTGATGAGGATTTTTCTATCCGAAACACGTGTCTGGGGCAGTAAAACTGGTTTAAAACTTTCTTCAAGAAGGTAGATAAGTGTTTAGTTATTTTTAGAATTATATGACCAGAAACAATCAAGGTATTAATTCTGCCATTGAATGGTCAGTTGATACACCAGAGCCCTGCATACATCAATCGATCACCAGCTCCTGGGCATTCTTGTCGAATAGATAACCTGGAGCTTATTTTAAGAACATATTTCGAAGTTGAAAAACTGAAGTAATCTTTTTACATTGAACAATGTCACCACTAAGCAGGTCTTTAAGATCCACTTCAATGAATGAAAACAACTTCACAACCCTGGCAGAAATCATCTATGTAAAACATCTTCAAATTCATTAGCATCATTTAAAAGGAGATTAGTTAACAGCAAGGACTAGACATGCACGTTTCGGATATTTAACCCTCGTCATTGATCATCAATCCAAACAATGAAATATGGCCAATAATGTGTGATAATTATGTCCAAAATATAAGACGTGGCAAGATGACTAGGATATGATGCTACAGGACCCAGGTTTCAGAAATTTGTGACAATTTTGCAAACAGAAATTTTTTGAATGTTTTTCAGACAAAGGAGGGGATCTCAAACAATAGCAGGTTGCAGCACCCTTAGCAAAACCCCCAATGCAAATAACACAAAGCAGACAAGCACAAAAAGAGACGCATAAGGGACAAGGAACTTCAACGCACAACACAGAAACATCAAACAGAAAGGACTACACATAAACCAACGAGCAACCGGTGACGACTTAGGACGGCCATCTGCCACGGAAATAGCTGAAGGTGTGGTTATCCTGGATTACGATTTGAAGAAACGACCAACCGAAATTGATCAAACTTGGCTACATGTGCCCTCGGGGACTCCTGGTCCGCCAGCAGTGACACTCACCAAGTGGTACAAATGTTAAACGTCTTCAAATTCATTAGCATCATCTAAAAGCAGATTAATTAACAGCGTGGACAAGACATGCACGTTATGTATCATAGACAGTAGCCGCTTCCTTTTGAACAATGTGTGTAATTTCACCCACATCTTTCAAAAGCTTGCTACAAGACTCTATGTACTAGTAAATTGTTTTTCTTAAAACTGTTGACTTGAATACAAATATCTTTGTTCTAGATTTTCTCTAAACGTTTTGCATTTTTCAAAGTCCAAACTTTGTATGGAAAAAACCTTCAAAAATCAAAGTTTTCTCCCTCATTCTTCTTCTCCCATTTTATTTATGAGCAAGTTGCTAAATATGTATTCAGAATAAAAGACAATAACAAAAACCTTTATTTTGGTACCATAATTGCAGAACCTCATACTACAGTTTGAAAAAGTCATTGCATTTTGCAAATTTTCAGCGATTTTTCATCAAAGAGTAGTTGTTTTTCCCAATTTTTCGTACCAGCAAATTGCAAATCTGACTTCTGTATTAATTAAAATGAAAGACAATAAATTTATTGTGCGCTTGGTACCAAAATTGTTTATTTAGCTACAGAATAAAAAAAGATATGGTGTTTTCCCAATTTTCAACGATTTTTCATCGAAAATCCATAGTTTTCCCCATTTTATGGACAAGTAAATTGGTAAATTGAGCTTGAGACTTAAAGACAATAAAATTGTCGTTCTTTTGGTACCAATTTTGTTGATCTAGCTGCAGCATGGAAAAAGTAATTGAATTTTTTCTATTTTCAACGGTTTTTCTTCGAAAAATTCCATTCTACCCCAAAATTTCGAAATGCCCAAGGATGCCAGAGTGGCATCAGCCGGATTATCAAATAAGAGGGTATTGACAACAGTTTCATGCAAAAACATTTTGTGCGTAACAAATTTTTGGGTTTCGTGAATGGCACCTAGACTATATGAACACTGCAAGGTGTAGGAATGAATCTCACTTCTAAGTGAGTAACACTCTGTAAAGTTCAAGGATCAAAAAAGTCAAATATCGAAGCTTGTCCTTCTTATGAAACAAATTTCTCTCGATAAAACTGATTAGCAATTCATGAAATGGGGCGAACTTTCGATGACGCCATTTAATAAAGTCTAACCGTGCATCGTAATATCGCCGCTGATTAGTACGCGGCATCCGTTTGTCCATCGAATCAAAATATTTTCAAATGATATGGAAAACGAGCGCATACGGATTTCCGAAAATTCACAATTTGGCCTCTAAAAGAAGATCGAGGGCATATTGTTTTTGAGTCATTTTAACTTACATTTTAAAACACTAAAGAGGTTCCCGTTGAAAGCTAAGGGTTTGAAAATACCATTATGTACATTTGGTTTCATCTTGTCTAAGAACATGATAAATGTGACTATTTTGTATGTGCACTTAGGATGAAATGAATAAATGATATGCGTTACTTTTTTATGAGTATACATCTAATACATTTGTACCTTAAACAGCAAGCCCTCAAATATTTTACTCTAAAACATAAAGAAACTTACTTGTGTTCCGTTTTGAAATACCCCTATACAAGTAAAGATCTTCTTTGTAATATTAGTATAATACATTGACTAGGAGTGACGTAAGGTATTATCAATCACGACTTTTGCTTGAAATGCACTTGCTTAAAACCTTGAAAGAGTTACATGTCGTATCACGCATGCCCTCTTTTTATATCAATTTACATATTCATCTGTGTTGCTTGGGCCCCTGCGTCTTGCGGTCTTGTTTGTGTGTGGTCATCTGACAGTGAGGAGGTTGTTTTACACCATAATTGTACGTTCTTCGAGACCTCTGGGTAATCGGAATAGTGGGAGGGTTGTGCGCACGTAATCCAGGATAACCACACCGTCTGCTACTGACGTGGCAGATGGCCGTCCTAAGTCGGCACCGTTTACCCATTGGTCTCGTTGGTTTATGTGTAGTCATTTGTGTTTTATGTTTTTCTGTGATTTGGCGTTCCTTGTACTACTGTGTCTCTTTCTGTGCGTGTCTTTTTTGTGTTTTACAGTGGTGTTTTGGGAGGTTGCTGTTGGTGCTGCAACTAGGTGTTGTTGGAGATCCCCTCCTTTCTTTTAAATGGTTTTAATTCTAGGATGAAAATTGTATATATATATTTATTTTTTTTTTGGTAAGTTTAATGCCGTGCGAATTGTATTTCATATGATAGACATATTTCAGGTTGACGAGCTTCGTACTTTGCCCTATGCACGATTTTAGGGGTCATATCAAAGAAATTTATGGTGACGTAAGTAGGTTCACCAGAAATCAAAAATGAATAGAGTTGTGACTGCTCTGTAAGGACCAACTATTTTGGAAATAGCATGCATGTTATGGAGTTTTAAAATTTTCTATATCATTGGTACATGTACGTATAATGCACTGAACACAAAATTAACAAGGTTTTGAAAAATATAAATTTCGGTTGCAATGGAAACGAGGTCTGTCTATTTATAGCTCTAAAACAATGGTAAAATAGGTCATATTTGGTTATTATGTTGCCATAGAAACCGTTTTTAGAGCTTATTGGTATTATCGACTTATAATCTTTAAACCCTCTATTTTAAGAAAAATTATAATTTTTTTTTAATTTCTCTCAATTAGCCAAATCCTATCAAATCAAAATCAGTCAAAAATTGGCATAAAATAAGGTTAAAATTGAGGCCTATTTTTGTCCAATATTAACCATTTTTAAGCGACAAAATGTCAGGCTGATCACTGTTGTCAGAACAAAATATATTTCATGTGAAAAACTGGGAAAAAATAGTGGGACCTTGTTTTGTTTTTCCTACATTTTGAGGTCAAAATGGTTGCCATGGCAACTTTTCATTTGACGCATGATGACTACATCTTTTCAAATTGATTTACACATATATAGAGCCCTCCGAAGTCAACTTGCGCGAACTGGCGAATAAGGTTTTAGCAAAATCTTTTTACGTTCGCATATCAACGTTTTGCATCGTTGTTGATTTCGTATGGATTCCTGTGTAAGCATTCAAATTCTTATTCGTCGACAAATGCCAATGCGTTACGTAACAATTCGGTACGTCTTTGCTATGCCTATGCAGTCGTTTAACTATCGCAAGCAATTTGATTGTGACATCTTCATCTGCATATTTCATACTGTAATTTACATACATGTATCAGTTTATTGAAGGGGCTGAGAAGATGCATCATTGCGAAGTTTTGCAAACAAGTACGACAAGTAGCAAATATTTGCGTTTCTTGGCGATTTCAAACTCAATTCTATGACGAATAGTTGCGAATTCTAGCGATTAATTAAAAGCAAGCACGGAGGCTTTAAAAGAACCATTACGACATATTACTGCAACGATCGAATGCAAGCGAAGCGCGACGAATCGCAATCTTGGAAAATTTCTGTAATAGCTCTACAGTTTTGCAATCAGAATTGCCCATCCATCTGCAAATTTGTTAGCCAGTAACGCTTTTAGATTTTAATACATTCTTGTTATCTTTATGGACAACACAAAAATCGGCGACGACTTTGGAGGGTCATTGTGTGTTCCGGCTTTTTTTGTATACAACCATTCTATCAATCCATTCGAATACACAGAGGAGTTGTTCTTACTTACATGTACCATCACAATGTAAGAGGTTACATCCTCGCATCAAACCTATTACAGGCATGGATTTTGACACATCATTTTAGTTACCATAGACCATACGCAAAATTTGGAGCCACCCGTGCACTTTTGTTAAAGAACTATCAGAAATTTTGAAGTTGCAAAGGGCACTTGTTTTGGCTTCTTTGAATCATTTAAGATTGAGGTACCTCTGGTGACCACTCATACATGTAACTGAAACCTGCAAGTCTGGTGATTTTGGTAAGATGAGTTGCAATATTTTGATCTTTTTGATATAAACAAAGAGTTAGTCTTTCCATCATTAAAAGGAATCAGGACTCGGTTTCTCCAACGGAACTCACATCACCCACAAAAAAAAAAACACACAAAATAACCAAAATGTGAAAACAGTGGACAAGCACAACAAAAGACAACCAAGAGGAAAGCAACTTGAAGACCAAAGGCCTAAGACGTTATCTAAATACAGCACATTTAACCAACGAACTAATGGACAACCGGTGCTGACTTAGGGCAGCGTTCTGTTACATTAGAAGCAAATGGACGGCCTTCTATAATGTTAGAAGCAAATGGACGGCCTTCTATAATGTTAAAAGCAAATGGACAGCCTTCTATCACGTTAGAAGCAAATGGACAACCTTCTATCACGTTTTATGCATATAGACAGCCTTCTATCACGATAGATGCATATAGACAGCTTTCTATCACGTTAGATGCAAATGGACAGCCTTCTATCACGTTAGATGCATATAGACAGCCTTCTATCACGTTAGATGCAAATGGACAGCCTTCTATCACGTTAGAAGCAAATGGACAGCCTTCTATCACGTTCGATGCATATAGAAAGCCTTCTATCACGTTAGAAGCAAATGGACAGCCTTCTATCACGTTAGTAGGAAATTGACAGCCTTCTATCACGTTAGATGCATATAGAAAGCCTTCTATCACGTTAGATGCAAATGGACAGCCTTCTATCACGTTAGAAGCAAATGGACAGACTTCTATCACTTTAGATGCATATTGACAGCCTTCCATCACGTAGGATGCAAATGGACAGCCTTCTGTCACGTTACATGCATATATAGACAGCCTTGCATATAGACAGTCTTCTATCACGTTAGATGCAAATGGACAACCTTCTATCACGTTAGAAGCAAATGGACAACCTTCTATCACGTAAGATGCATATAGCCAACCTTTTATCACGTTAGATGCATATAGACAGCCTTCTATCACGTTAGAAGCAAATGGACAGCCTTCTATCACATTAGAAGAAAATGAACGGCCTTCTATAATGTTAGAAGCAAATGGACGGCCTTCTATAATGTTAAAAGCAAATGGACAGCCTTCTATCACGTTAGAAGCAAATGGACAACCTTCTATCACGTTAGATGCATATAGACAGCCTTCTATCACGTTAGATGCATATAGACAGCCTTCTATCACGTTAGATGCAAATGAACAGCCTTCTATCACGTTAAATGCATATAGACAGCCTTCTTTCACGTTAAATGCATATAGACAGCCTTCTATCTCGTTAGATGCATATAGACGGCCTTCTATCACGTAAGATGCGTATAGACAGTCTTCTATCACGTAAGATGCATATAGACAGACTTCTATTACATTAGAAGCAAATGGACAGCCTTCTATCACGTTAGATACAAATGGACAGCCTTCTATCACGTTAGATGCAAATGGACAGCCTTCTATCACATAAGAAGCAAACGGACAACCTTCTATCACGTTAGATGCATATAGACAGCCTTCTATCACGTAAAATGCAAATGGACAGCCTTCTATCACGTTAGAAGCAAATGGACAGCCCTCTTCTATCACGTTAGATGCATATAGACAGTCTTCTATCACGTTAGAAGCAAATGGACAGTCTTCTATCACGTTAGAAGCAAATGGACAACCTTTTATCACGTTAGAAGCAAACGGAGTAATAATCCGGATTACGTGTGCACACTTATTCGGTTACCCAGCAGTCTCAAACTTCGCGCAATTATTATGAATGATATCCTGTTGAAATGTGACGCAAAACGGACAATAAACAGGAAATAATGACCTAACTGAAATTCAAAAGAAATGAATTTGTTTTTCTGTGATATAAACCAGCTAATTGCATTTTATATTGTCTTATTGAATTAAATGTACTTTTATTTGTTTTGTTTTGTTTTTTAGTTTTTGGTTTTTTTTTTTGTTAACTAAATATATATAATTAAAAAAAAAACATTTCAAGGAATGCTTGTGTCGCCTGCGAAGCGGTTTGATTATTATTATAGAAAGCGGATCAAAATTATTTGTATCAGTAGAAAATGTTTTTCAAATGAAATTCATTGGAAATATCAGACCACTTAATTACAAATTAAAGATGTGGTGATTCTCAAATTTTCAGAAAAGAGTGTCAATCATCTAGGTCAAGGTCAATACGTTAAAATTGGTAACAAAAAGGTCTCATCATAAGAAATAAGACCTATCACCTACCAATAAACAGATATATACAACCTTAGAAAAGTAGGTCAAATATCTCGGAAAAGGTTAAAAATTATGGTACATGTATGTGTAGAATGGCATTGTTAAAAGAAAAATACATGTGAAATATCAAAGCCCTATCACCTACCAATCAAAAGATATAGCCAATATTACTTTTCTTGAAAAGTAGGTCAAATATGTAGGTCAGGGTCAATAGGTAAAAAACTATGGTATGTAAAGGAAGGTCTTGTCACAAGGAATACACATGTGAAATATCAAAGCCCTATCACTTACTAATCAAAAGATATCGCGAATCTTATCTTTTTTTCAAAAGTAGGTCAAATATCTAGGTCAAGGTCACACGGTCAAAAATTATGGTATGTGTAGAAAGGTCTTGCCACAAGGATTGCACATGTGAAATATCAAAGTCCTAACACTTACCAATCAAAAGGTATATCAATTCTTAATTTTTCTGAAAAGTAGGTCAAATATGTAGGTCAAGGTCAATAGGTCAAAAACCGTGGTATGTGTAGGAAGGTCATGTCACAAGGAATACACATGTGAAATATCAAAGCCCTATCACTTACCAATCAAAAGATATAGGGAATCTTATCTTTTTTTTCAAAAGTAGGTCAAATATTTAGGTCAAGGTCACAAGGTAAAAAATTATGGTATGTGTTGTAAGGTCTTGCCACAAGGATTGCACATGTAAAATATCAAAGCCCTAACACTTACCAATCAAAAGATATATCCATTCTTAATTTTTTTTTTGAAAAGTAGGTCAAATTTCTAGGTCAAGGTCACTAAGTCAAAAATTATGGTATGTGTAAGAAGGTCTTGTCACAAGGAATACACATGTGAAATATTAAAGCCCTATCACTTACCAATCAAAAGTTATGGGCTGTGACACCCAAAGTGTGACAGACAGACAGACTGACAGACGGACGGACAGACGGACAACGGACAAAGTGATCCCTAAGTGTCGCTATGCTTCGCAGGCGACACAAAAAAATAGGAATTCAATATTTTTTTCATTTAAATGATTTTAGCCCTTCCTGGCTTTTCTCCTGATCTAAAAATATAATGGATAGCAACATACTAATCATATTTTATATAATATGAAACATGGCAAAGCCATCAACGCGCGCCAGCTAGTTAAACAATGAATTCTAGATGAATACTAGCTGATAAGTAAATTTATAATTAATTGTATAGTTTTAAAAAAATATATATTATAATAAGAAAAATATATACATGACTCCAATTATAAACAGCACCGTGAAAAGGTAAAAACAACCGCGTTCACTGTTTTTTTTTTTTCTTTTTTCAAGTGACATACATTCGCCTTTGATCAAATTCAATGAACATCACTCGAAAAAAAAAACTTAAGAAAAGATTTATATATACAATACTGAAACATCACAAAAAGGTTCATACAAGAGACTACAACTTGATGTACATGTATACTACTGCCCCTGGTAAGTGGCAGATTTGTAAACTATGCAAGAAGTATGGAACGCCATCGCTGTCTTATGATGAGATATTTCAATATATGGTATGGTTTAATCAATATATGCGGTGGTAAGTACATTATATGCGGTGGTAAGTACATTATATGCGGTGGTAAGTACATTATATGCGGTGGTAAGTACAATATATGTGGTGGTTAGTACATTATATGCGGTGCTAGGTACATTATATGAGGTGCTAAGAACATCATATGCGGTGGTGAGTACATTATATGGAGTGGTAAATACATTATATGCGGTGCTAAGTACATTATATGAGGTGCTAAGAACATTATATGCGGTGGTAAGTACATAATATGGAGTGGTTATTACATTATATGCGGTGCTAAGTACATTATATGCGGTGTTAGATACATTATATGGGGTGGTTTGTTCATTACATGGGGTGGTTAGTACATTATATTCGGTGCTAAGTACATTATATGGGGTGGTATGTTCATTACATGGGGTGGTTAGTACATTATATGCGGTGCTTAATACATTATATGCAGTGCTAAGTACATTATATGCGGTGCTAAGAACATTATATGGGGTGGTGAGTACATTATATGCGGTGCTAAGTTCGTTATGTGGTGATTTCGTTATGATAAACATTCTTATGACCAAGATTAAACATTTCGGAGACTCGGATCGCAGCTACGTTAAGGCAACCGTTTTTAGGTTTTTGTGGCCTTGAACACAAATATTTATCTAAGAAGATAAAAATAAATACTATATTGTTTAATTGAGGTATATTTCATTGTATTTTAATCAAAAAAGTGAAAAGATTAAATCTTTGGCAATCAGTGAAACCTATTCTACAATTTCATTCTACTCATGCAACGGTTCGGTGGCATAGTGGTGAAGACGCAGGACTGCTACCGCTAACGTCGTGAGTTCGATCCTGGTCGGAGGTTCAATATATTTATTTTTCAATTTTTTTTTTACAAAGTTCTTGCTTCTTTTAAAGTGAGAGGCACCATGATATCAATAAGCATTGTTTCCGTATATTTTTGGACACTTTTATACATGTAATGCATGTGTATGCCTTTAACTGGGCCCAAATTGGTAATAAAGTATCTTGTATTGTATATGCTTGTACTTTTTAGAAGAGCTTTGTATAGTACAGAAAAATTATGTGATATTAGTAAAGAGTAGATTAATTCTGTAACACTACGTTAGTAGTATATAAATTATAATTTTTATTTTAGCTTGTGATATTCAATTTACGTGGTCTAAGAGAGAGAGAGAGAGAAAAAAAAAACAGGGTGACGTGAAAATTCTATATCATTATTTTTTTTTATTCTAATGATTAGAATAAAAAAAAATAATGATATAGAATTTTCACGTCACCCTGTTTTAAGAATATCAATGTAATCGGCAATCTCTGAAATCCAGAAACTGAAAAAAAACCGGTTGTATTTCTTTCTTCTCGGCCACTTAATATGTAGCTTTCTGGTGCGAAATACACACGGTGTAGATATAGACAAATTTATTTCCTTCCAAACGGTTAAATATTTGATCGGAACAAACTATGCATAGATTGTTCCATGATATAAAAAGAAAAAGATGGCAATTATAACCTACTTTTAATGTCGCTCTAGAGATAAATTTTAAAATATTTATCCATCCCCCTTTTTTTTTCGTTTTTGCCTGTGGACATTGTTTCCCCCCTCGCTTCAG
Source organism: Pinctada fucata (assembly GCA_028142955.1). Taxonomy (NCBI): domain Eukaryota; kingdom Metazoa; phylum Mollusca; class Bivalvia; order Pterioida; family Pteriidae; genus Pinctada; species Pinctada fucata. The sequence goes on along the minus strand of AP027104.1, from coordinate 72,070,320 downwards.
AACCCCGCTTGTCCAGAAAATGTGTTTTATTGATATACACCTTTGGTGAATGTGGCATTGTAAAGTTGTCTACAAAAGCGTTTCCGTTTTCCATTGTTTTCTGTGTAAAAATGCTTATTTTGATCCAAATACCGGTCTTTTCTTCCACCCCCCCCCCCCCCATGATAGAGCTGGGAAACATGTTGAATCCTTTTGTGTTTATGTGTCCTTTTGGGTTAATGATAAACCGATCGCGAGTCTCAAAAATGTTTAATCTTGGTCATCAGAATGTTTATCATAACGAAATCACCACATAACGATCTAAGCACCGCATATAATGTACTCACCACCCCATATAATGTTCTAAGCACCGCATATAATGTACTAAGCACTGCATATAATGTACTTAGCACCGCATATAATGTACTAACCACCTCATGTAATGGACATACCACCCCATATAATGTACTAAGCACCGCATATAATGTACTTAGCACCCCATATAATGTACGTACCACCCCATATAATGTTTTTAACACCGCATATAATGTACTTAGCACTCCATATAATGTACTTACCACCGCATATAATGTTCTAAGCACAGCATATAATGTACTTACCACCGCATATAATGTTATTAGCACCGCAAGTAATGTACTTATCACCGCATATAATGTTCTAAGCACCGCATATAATGTACGTACCACCCCATATAATGTTCTTAACACCGCATATAATGTACTAAGCACTCCATATAATATACTTAGCACCGCATATAATGTACTTACCACCGCATATAATGTACTTACCACTGCATATATTGATTAAACCATCCAATATATTGAAATACCTCATCATAAGACAGCGATGGCGTTCCATACAAGAAGTGTGAGAGAGGAATTAGTATAAGTGGTTTTTCACTTAATGCTGATATGTGTTTTATGTGTAAATGTCATGATGAGCTTTTTTGAATGAATATTGTTAAAGAGCTTAAAGATATTTTTAGTTAGTACATTTACAATTTGCATGATTTTGTAAAGTATGTATATATATATATATTATATAATTATCAATGCACTATTTTTCAAAGACATCAACACATAACAGTGTTGGCCATGCATATCTCATTCCTACTCACTTAAACCAAGCCAGATCCTGATCTTTTCACAGTCACAGAGGAACCCCTCCCCCCTGGATTTAGCTAAAAATCCGAATTTTCCGGGTTAATTTTTTTATGTATGATTCTTTTCAAATTCATAAGCTGGAAACACATGACTGACGACTGGACCACCATGGACAAATCAAGTTTTCTACATCTGCCGCCATACCTGTTGTCTTAGCTTCAATATTTTGCCCATCTCACACGTTATTTCTATTCGGTATAACCGAATAGAAATAACGTGTGAGATGGACGAAATATTGAAGCTACTGTTGCCTCAATGTCTCCTTACAGAGTCTGAGAGTCCTGCTCAGTTCAGTATGTTGTTGAATTGAAGTCAAGCAGAACTTAAATATTCACATGATTCATTAAGGATCTTAGGAGAGGCATTATATATTAATCATGTTATGAAAACTTTTGCCCAATCCTTTTTCACTGAATGGTTTTAAATAAAAGATGATTAAACTAAATGGTCTTAGTAATTTGTTATTTCAGTGGTTTCTTCAAGTCTTATTCCTCGACTCTTTTGACAAAATTTATGTATATTCTGCTTTTGGATGATGGTGATTATATGATTTAATTACACTTCAATTTTAATTTTCTGTTCCTATTTCCATCAGTAAACATGTCAAAGAAGACAGAAAACTTTACGCACTCTGGTGGTTCTTTCTAATGCAGACTATATTTAAGAAAAAAAAACTCATGCGATTATATCAGACTCAGTAAAGACTCACAAAGTCACACTGAATTAATGACCCAATGTTATATGCTGGCACCCTGCCGCACCCATTCATATGATTGAGTTTTTGATCACTCTTTGCTGGTCCATTTTCTACGTGTATAATCATGTAGTTAGTTTTAGATTTGTTTTGTCTTGGTCACTTTGTTACTTTTATTTTGATGTATGCCAACATGTTTGGTGATATCAATAAATATTTGAAATACCTATATGAGTCATCCAGGAAGCTTATCCTGAACCCCCCTCCCCCCTGGTCCATGCTACGCTTAGAGGATATATTCGGTGGCCAATAACCCCCCCCCCCCCATCTCCTACTTATCATCAGACTTATCGGCTTTTATTCATTGAATTATATTGCAAACCTTTGAAGCCTATGACTGTGTAACTTGTTTGAAAGTTGCCCCCCCCCCCCCTAGGATTAATGATTTTGCCTGTACAAATTACCTCAATTTGACCCCCTCCTTTCTTTTGAACTCTGACCTATGATTTTTAAAAATACCTTTCTTGGAACTTCTTGTGACGTAATTAGTAATCGATGCACATGGTCTCGAAGCACCGAGATAGTAAAAATCCGAGTCACTATGTAAAATGCATGGAAAATGAAAGCAACACAACTTTCAGTTTTAGTTTCTATTTCTTGATAAGTTAACATTGGCCCTGTGATTGATGACGCATTTTTGTAGAGTCTGCAGCCGACCATGTGCATGTATTTGTTGTGTTGGGATTTACCTCTTTTTAAGCTTTCTCTGTACCAGTAGATTTTATATTCGTAATCACTGCATACACAATGTTAATCTACTGGTATCAGAAGTAACAACGACTTTCCGTTTACATTGCATTGACACGACCTGACGAAGTAAATTGTAAGCTTTTGTTTTTTTTTAATGTGAGCTCTTACTGATCGACAAATGTTTGGATTGTTTGGCAGTCGCGGTTCATAAGCTCCAGAAATCATTGAAGTCTTTCTATCGTGTCTACTGTGGTATAAAAAGAATAGAAAAAAAACATGCAAACATTTTGCAGACTTTGATAATGATTCCAAAATGAAAGACAAACTTTATTTAATTTTTATTTTAACGAGTATAGTGAAGCATCTTTATGAGTAAGAATAATAAATACAGTATTTGATTTTTAAATGTTGGTAATTTTTTCCTCCTATGTTCCCCATGAATCAAAATGGCGTCCGCAAACTGAAACGTTTAGGCTATAGCAAAGGAACGTAACTCTGTATAGGACCTGATCGTAATAGCGCTTTCGCACGCGCGCTTCGCGCGCGCGCTGGCGCGCATATAACGTGTGATTGAAGTATTAGTAATTTTCTTTTCGTATTCATTTGTCTGAATACATTCTATAAATTTATAATTCTATTCTTAAGAATAACATCTTGTTTTTATCGCCCTATTTCATTCGGGGCCGTTTTTTTCTTTATCAACATGATGTTTTGACGTTTAAATAGCCAAATGCATCCCGTGACGTCATTTGCGTAACACTGTTGCAGGCGTAAATATTACTGATATAATGGGTAAATATTATAAAATGGGTTACAGATTTCTTTTCTTTTTTTTATCAGTTCTCTTTCCAATTGATGTGTGGATGAAAAATGAAGTAGTTTAGATGAATGGTTCAGGAAATATAAATCCAAATAGAGCACGGGCGGGATCTCCTGCCGGCATTTTTTAGCAAAATCTGGAAGGGGGTAGGTTCATAATTTTGTATCAAACTTAAAATTTTGCGCAATGATTGCTACGTTTCTTTTTATTTTAGAAAGACATATTAACTTGAATTAAGATAGCAAATTTTCCATTCATTGGCATATAATAATATATTAACAAGATACTTAAACCCGTCATTTACCAGTTGGAGTCTAAAAATAATGACGTCAAGGAAGGAGCCTAAAATGGTACAATATTTACTATTTCATAGAATATGACGTGCCAGCATTGTTGTATTTCCCATTTTTTAATTTGTTTTAGACCTTCTTTCGTTATTAAAAGAATGACCATATACATTCATGCATCAAGTTTAAAATAAAGGGGTCTATTGATGATATGATGCAAATTTGGGGAAAATTCTTGAAAAAATGGACATGTACTTCTTTGGAAGGTCATAAATCCATTGGAAGCTCGTTGACATATACTTTTTTCATTAAAATGCTATACATTACATTGTTTTCTGCCAATAAAGTCAATAAAGCTCAACCTGTGATGTTAAACAGTGTTTTGGGGAGTTTTGGAAAGGGTGTAACTATGAACATTAATACGCTTATTTGTCATTCCATTTATAGTCAGTATACTTGTGAAAAATTTAAGAAAGCCAAAATTTAATATTATTCTATTCAGTTCTAGGTTAAGTTTTTATACCGTAGAATCAGATACCGTAATCTTTCATGAAAACAGTCACTAATAAAATATAGCTTTTTTGTACAGTGTTATTTAACATTTAGTATACATGGGACCAGTATACATGTACTCCTTTATATAACTGTTGTAATGAAATATAACCTATTTAGGTTATTATTATTCAGCAACATTCAGTTTAATGTTTGCAAGGCACAAGTACCACTATACATGTACATGAACTGTTTAAATGCACAAATAGTCCAGCAACATATATATATTACTTGGCAATGCATAAAATATCTCTCATATTTTTGTTTTAGATACGTTTTTACTCTCTGGTACATACGATTTCGGTAATCTTCAGAAATTGTTATTTGCATATATAGAATGTAGAAATATGCCACGTTTACTAAGGTCAAAGTGAGCACGCTACCACGATCAGCCAATCGCTTGAATGAACTTTTCATCGTGGGATTACTACGAAACATGTAGTAAACCACGTATACAATCTTTTTAAAATTCTCAAAGAAAACTTACTTTAGGTCGTACTAATATTTCGTTAATTCTTGATCTCATGTATATAGATATCATGTTCGGTTCATATAACCATTTTTAAAGCTGAACTAAGTATTTAAAAACCCCCATGACGTAGTAAATTTTTTTAGGGAACGGAAATTGTTAGAAGTGAAACTAACAATCTCCGTCCCCTAGCTAAAAATACACTTGGTCATGTGTTGATTTGAACTTTCCCCCTGATGACGTTTTGCATACTAATGTATCGTGACCCAAAATCCACTACCTCGAGTACTCGAGCGGTATATAAAGAAGCCTGGACGCGTGGACATTGTCATTTGTATGAGATGTCGTCTACCTGTAAAGATCAGTTCAGAAATTAGTAAATTGCATAGAAAATCATACATTGAAATAGAAAATGGATAAAGTTATCATGAAATCTTCAGTTTTACTGATGTGAGATGGCAAAATATTTTTATACTTATGGTCTAAAGAATTTCAATAAAATGAATTGGTATTCCAACTGGATTCGAACCAGCGATCTTTGGGTCGTGGGGTTTTCGCCTTCTCCACTTGACCACGTATACTTACCTGTGCTTCGAAATTTGACTAATATTTTTCACCTGTAAAGTTAACGCTAGAGTGACTGCAGTATTGTTTATATCGTTGTTTATTTATATAAATTAATATACGTGTTTCTTCACTATGTGTAAAGTAAAAAGAAAACAATATCTGATACAATTTATTTAATTAATTAATAAGTAGAATATGAGAGGGTCAATCCTTTGTCTGAAATAAACAAAGCGTCAGTTCAGTCGCCATTTGCAGTGCGAGAAGCATTTTTGTTTTCTACACTTCAACTTTGATTTTTCGAACTGTTCATCATAACTGTAAGTTTATATTATCTTTCATTAACCTTTTAAACTGTTTGTTCAATGACAGAATAAGTTCAAAGATGATTTTGATAAACCCATTGTGTAATTGGTATGAATTTACTATAGATCATACACGAACAATGAGTTACATATTAGATGTTCTGCATACTCAAATCAGTATTATAATTTGTTAAACCACATCTTCTTTTCTTATATCTATCATGATATATTCAGTCAAACTTGATTTTCAATTACTTTTTATTGCCATAAAATTAGTAGTATACGTATACAGGGTAGTTCAAATAAGAATACAACATATCCATGTATGAAACTTATTTTTATCCATATTTCCATGACGTTATTTTTACTGTTGTTATCTCTGTGACGTAGATTGTTTTACGTCATTGTAGGTTGTATACCAGTGATGTAGTCTGTCACAAATTCAGTTATTCTGCAACATTCCTTACTTAGGGTATGTATTATTACTGAAGGATAACATTTTTAAATAATATTTTGATGTTCCATTCTAGATAAATATTTAGTGTTCTTAAGGATGTTTTGTTTAATGCATTGAGAGACATTATTACTTGAAATGTTGATAAATGATCTAAGCATATTTTGCAATTATTTATTCAGCAATTTGCTTGTAATCTTGAATTAGAATATTGATATTGTTGTATTGTATTTAATATAATATTACCTCATAGTGTCATGGTGAATTAGATTTCATATTCATCAAGTGTATATTTTATTCAATTGTAGAACGTCACCTTTGGATATTAATAAACTATGAACTGAGTACCAGTCTTCAATCTTACAATGGTGTCAGAAGTGGGATACAGTGTCTATGAAGACTCGAGGAAGTGACGATAGGAAAGGTGGCGCGTGCTTGGAACTGAGTGAACAGTGAACACTGAAACTGTTTGAATTTGATTGACAATTCTCATATCCTTTGATCAAAGTGTGTTTTTTATTTGCGTTCATTGTATTGTTTAGTTACTCATGTCAAAACCTAAAATTCAGAGGGTTATATCGCACTTAAAGGTTAATGTAGATGGTAAACACAAGAAATCAACACCGGCATTGCTTTCAGATAGCAAAGGGTTGTGTCTAAAAAAAGAGGTTTCCACTTATCTCGAAAACGAGATCAAATTTTGGTGCAAGGGTGGTGAAACTACTCACAATGCTATTGTTTGGTTGAGGCAAAACCTTCGTCATAAAGTCAAACGTTACGGAAAAATTCATTTATATGTTTGGCTTGGTACTTGCGACTTAACCATAAAATCCGGCAAGTTTACATCTATTCGGTCTACGTCAGATGAAACCGTTGACTATTTGCGAGAGAAATATCTTGAGCTTCTTGCTGTAGCTCAGGAAGTCGGAAACACAGAGGTAACATTTCTCGAGATTCCTACTTATTCTGTCTCAAAATGGAACCGAGCAAAAGAGCACAAAAATCCGACCGAATTCAAAGCTGACGATCAGCTTTTGGAGTCGCAAGTTGAGACATTGAATGAACATATTCGCACTCTTAACCACAGAGGACGATCTCCGAAATTTTCTCTAGATCTTCGCCGCAATAGGAAAGTAAACAAAGGACGTTCGACAGTTTACTACTATAACTACGAGTTGTACCGGGACGGCGTACATCCTTGCTCTTCTCTTGCTACACTTTGGCTTAAGCGACTGGCACTACTAGTCGCAAAGGATTGTTTCTCCGAATAGACCACGATTATACTGATTAGTGAGAACTGTCTCGCTCTCGGTATATCGTGGTTTTCGCCGATTTTCACTGATAAGAAAAGTCTCGCATTGGTTACACTTGGAGCACTTCCATCATGTCTGCTGAAGATCTACAAAAGGAAGTCGACGAACTTCGACAACAGTTAACACAACTGGAGCTAAGGCAGAAATTAGAAGTAAAACCCCCTCCTGTTTACATCAAGTCGGATCGCAAGATACCAAAGCTAGCGGGTAGACCAGTTAAAGAGAATGACCCTGAGGTAGACGAATGGGTGACAGATATGAGGGAACACCTTTCGAGCTTGCCTAGTAATGAAAGCAAGATTGATTTTGTACTTGATCATCTTACAGGAAGTGCAAAATCAGAAGTCCGATTAAGGCCTTCGGAAATGAAAAGAACCGCCGACGACATCCTGAGAATTATAGAAGACGTCTACAAACCACAAGATACATTAACGCAATTAAGGCACAAATTTTACGAGAGAACACAGCATGAAAACGAAAATTTGGAGGCGTACTCATTAGCATTGATGAAAATGATGAATCAAATCTGCAAGAAGGAAGGAACTGAAGTCTCTTCTCAAAACAATGTACTTATCGAAAAGTTCATCGATGGAGTCAAAGATCCACAACTCAAGCGAGAATTAAGACGGTTTTCTATTGAAAACACTGGCTTACCTTTCTTTGAATTTCGAGGTCGCGTGCTACTCTGGGTGGATGATCAAGAAATGCGTTCAGAAAGAACTGCTAATGTCAACAAACAGGTTGCTGAAAGGAGGACAACAAACGACGAAATTTTAGACATGATGCGTAAGCAACAAGACCTCTTGGAAAAGCAGCAACAACAAATAGACATGTTGACACAGCTAACACAGCGACCCAATTTTCAATCCTTGAGAGGTCGAGGGTCATACGGTTTCCAAAGTCGCAGTCGAGGTCGCGGAAATAGAAGAGGTTATGCTCGCGGGGGCTCATCAAATAACAAAATTGTATGCTATAACTGCAACGAGGAAGGACACCGCAGAAACGAATGTCCACATCTACAGGGTCAAGAACCTTCCGGAAAATCTTTTCAAGAACAACAAAATGAGAAAGACCCAAAAGCATAACCCTCACGGTGCGGAGCCTAGCTGATGAGGGAAAATCACAGGGCTCAGAGACATTTTTAAATCATAAAATCTCCAAAGCTACTGAAAAATGTCCTACAACAGCTATAAAACTGAATGGATTTAAACTTAATTGTCTATTAGACACAGGATCTGAAGTGTCCACCATCTCGGAATCCTTCTTTAATAAATATCTAAGCGACTTAGAAGTTAGCGACACCAGGAAATTCCTTAAACTTGTTGCTGCGAACAATACTCAAATACCGTATTTGGGATATGTGGAACTAGACCTTGACGTTTGTGGATCGATTTTTAACAATGTTGGTTTTTTAATTTCGAAAGGATCTGCATCTTCAGATAACCTAGAGTGCATTTTGGGCTGTAATATCCTTAAATACATCAGCAAATGTATACAGGAAGGAGAAGTTCAACTACCGAACGAGTTGGAAATTAACACATGGCAAACTGTAAATACTGTGCTAAGGATGGCACAGTTAGCCGAGAAAACGTGTTTCGTGAAAGTGGCAGGACGAAAGGAGGTCAAGATACCTGCCAACTCGATGAAGGTTGTTATCGGTTCAACCAAACAAAATAAGAAAGGAGAGTCGTACATTGCAGCAGTCCAGGCAATATACGGTACGTCAGGTTCACTACCAAGAAACATCATGGTCATCGACACAGTTGCGACTGTTGACTGCGGCAAAATTCCTGTCCGTGTTTTGAACATAGGAGACGAGGACGTATGGCTAAAACCTAAGAGTCGAATCGGAACTCTACAGCAAGCGGAAATCGTAAAATCAACAGACGATGAATACAGCATAGACATAGAAGAACGAACAGTAACAGTGAGGAAAATCAATGTCAATACATCGGAAAGAACGGGACCAAAAAAGGAGAATAACAATTTGGCTTTTAAGCTCGGAAATGCAACACTAACCGAGGATCAGAAACATCAGTTCGATTTACTTATCCAAAAACATCAAGATTCCTTTATCAAAGACGATGATGATCTGGGATATACGGATACTGTTAAACATGCGATTAACCTCACAGATAATGTCCCCGTTCGTGTTCCTCACAGAAGAATTCCACCTCATCAGATTGATGAAGTTCGTCAACATGTCCGTAAACTTCTTGATCAAGGAATAATCAGGAAAAGCAAAAGTCCTTTCGCTTCCGCAGTAGTTCTTGTCAGAAAGAAAGACAAAAGTCTCCGTCTCTGCGTAGACTATAGAGAACTTAACAAAAAGACCATCAAAGACGCGTATCCCTTGCCGCGGATTGACGAGACACTGGATGTCCTACACGGAGCAAAATATTTTAGCTCGATAGATCTCGCACAGGGATATCATCAGGTTGCGCTTGAAGATGATTCAATCCAGAAAACAGCGTTTAGAGTCGGAACAGGCGGTCTCTACGAATACCTAAGAATGCCGTTTGGACTATGTAATAGTCCGGCGACATTCCAGCGACTGATGGAGGCTTGTTTCACCGAGGAAAATTTTGATATCTTATTGATCTATTTGGATGACATCTTAGTGTTTTCAAACACGATAGAGGAACATCTCCAACGCCTCGACATCGTATTCACGAAATTAAAGGCTCATGGATTGAAAATGAAGCCTTCCAAATGTGACTTCTTTAATACGTCGGTGAAGTATTTAGGCCACATTGTTTCCGCCGAGGGAATTTCAACGGATCCCGATAAAACAGAAGCGATACGAACTTGGCCGATCCCTACGTCCGAAAAAGAATTAAGATCGTTTCTAGGCTTGGCGGGATACTATCGCCGCTTTGTAAAAGATTTTTCAAAAATTGCCAAGCCTCTGCATAATATCACACAAGACAATAAAAAGGGTAAGAAGAGAACAACTAAATCGACCTCTAAACCATTTAAAGAGTCATGGACAGAGGAATGTAATGCTGCTTTTTTGGAACTTAAACAAAGATTAGTGTCTTCTCCTGTCCTAGGTTATCCCGATTTCAAGAGACCCTTTATTGTAGAGATGGATGCCAGTCTCGAGGGTCTTGGCGCCGTATTGTCACAAGAACAGGAAAACGGACAGGTAGTAATAGCTTTTGCATCACGAACTTTGCGTCCAACGGAACGAAAAATGGACAATTATAGCTCCATGAAACTTGAGTTGCTAGGACTAAAATGGGCGGTCACTGAGAAGTTTCGTGACTATCTTTTGGGTGCTAAGTTTCTTGTCTACACGGATAATAATCCTCTTAGCTATCTACAAACTGCGAAATTAGGAGCCACAGAGATGCGATGGGCTAGCCAACTAGCACAGTTTGACTTCGAGGTCAAATTCCGTTCAGGAAAGGTTAATCGCAATGCAGATGCATTAAGTCGTAAACCGGTATCTCAACAGCGAACTGTGACGTGTAAATCGGAAACAGTATTACAAAACGTAATTAAGGGCTCCACTTTATGTGAATTCCGCAAAGAAGATGCTAACGTGCAGTATGCGCAGACAAGATCGATAGACACCGAAGCAATAAGTGCAACATCGACACTGCCCGAGTACGAGTACGCGGAAATTTCGTCACTCCAAGCCGTCGATCCTGTGATAAGTCGTGTTTTATACTGGATCAAAAACGATACCAAACCGACAACCAGAGATCTTAAAGCTGAGAATAAGTGCGTACGGAAATTGATTCGGCAAAGAGAAAAACTCAAAATGGATAATGATGTCCTGTTCAGATACATCGAAGGGGACACAGGACCAATCCAGCAAGTACTACTTCCAGCATCACTCAAACAGCATGTACTCGAATCACTCCACAATCACGCTGGACACCAAGGAGTGGAACGAACATCATCACTTGTAAAAGCGCGATGCTACTGGCCAACCATGCAGAAAGATATTGAACAATTCTGCAAGAAATGTGAAAGATGTATGATTGCTAAAGCACCAACTCCAAACGTTAAACCACCCATCAGTAATATGCTAGCGTATCAACCACAAGAAATTCTCGCCATAGATTTTACGGTTCTCGAGCCTGCATCAGATGGTAGGGAGAACGTTTTGGTAATGACAGACATATTTACCAAGTACACCCAAGCTGTACCAACAAGGGACCAAAAAGCAACTACCGTAGCGAAAGTCCTCATCAATGAGTGGTTTGTTCGATTCGGAATTCCCCGGAGAATTCATAGCGATCAGGGCAGGAATTTCGAGAGTGCAATCATACAGGAGTTGTGTAAACTGTACAACATCTCAAAAAGCCGTACAACTCCGTACCATCCGGAAGGTAATGGTCAAGTAGAGCGATACAATCGCACGATGCACAACATACTTCGCACATTATCGCCGCAACAAAAACGGAAATGGCCGGAGCACCTCCCGGAATTGGTGTATGCGTATAATGCCACCATACATTCGTCGACAGGATACACACCTTATTTTCTTATGTTTGGGAGAGACCCAACTTTACCCGTTGATCATCTTCTGAGAACAAATATCGCAGAGGAAAATAAATCAGTCGACGAATATCTCGAAAAACATAAGAAGCGTCTCAAGGAAGCTATGGATATAGCAAGGAGGAATATGGATGAAAATGCGGAGCGCCGAAGAGATCAATATAACCGTACCGCTAAGGAAAAACCTTTGGCTGTTGGTGCGCGAGTTCTGACACGAAATCGTGTGCAAGGAAGGAATAAAATTCAGGATATATGGGACCCGACCCCATATAAAGTTGTCGCCGCTCCGGGTAACAATGTGTATACCATTCAATTGGCTGATGGATCTGGACCCTCCAAGAATGTTACGAGAAGGGAAATATACGATACAGGTGATATGATTGTGTCCGATAATGAGCGTTCGACTTCCGATTTGGATTCCGACACGGATGATAGTGAACATTCATATACGTATCGAAATGCACATAACGGCGCAACACAGGAAGGATCACATACTGATGACGATGAGGAGGAGGAGACGTCGCGCGTGTCAAGTTTTAAACCGAGAAGAACAACTCGAAGTACGGCTGGAAAGCACTCAAATCCACATAATTTGCCACGCTCCGCAATTAGAACACAAACACTGATGAACGATCAAAACAGTTTTAAGGAGCTCAGTGAAGCAGTGGCAAATCTCGGGGCCACTCTCGGGAATTCACTTGGCGCAACATTGAGCCAGGCATGGGCGCAATATAATAACTGACTATTCGAATGATATATGATCGATCGCTTTTAAGTTTGACAGACTAAAACGGTTATTTTTTTTTTATATGATTTTAATTTGTCATCTCTGGTCATTGCAGTGGATAGCAATGACAAACTGGGGGCGTATGTGAGATGGCAAAATATTTTTATACTTATGGTCTAAAGAATTTCAATAAAATGAATTGGTATTCCAACTGGATTCGAACCAGCGATCTTTGGGTCGTGGGGTTTTCGCCTTCTCCACTTGACCACGTATACTTACCTGTGCTTCGAAATTTGACTAATATTTTTCACCTGTAAAGTTAACGCTAGAGTGACTGCAGTATTGTTTATATCGTTGTTTATTTATATAAATTAATATACGTGTTTCTTCACTATGTGTAAAGTAAAAAGAAAACAATATCTGATACAATTTATTTAATTAATTAATAAGTAGAATATGAGAGGGTCAATCCTTTGTCTGAAATAAACAAAGCGTCAGTTCAGTCGCCATTTGCAGTGCGAGAAGCATTTTTGTTTTCTACACTTCAACTTTGATTTTTCGAACTGTTCATCATAACTGTAAGTTTATATTATCTTTCATTAACCTTTTAAACTGTTTGTTCAATGACAGAATAAGTTCAAAGATGATTTTGATAAACCCATTGTGTAATTGGTATGAATTTACTATAGATCATACACGAACAATGAGTTACATATTAGATGTTCTGCATACTCAAATCAGTATTATAATTTGTTAAACCACATCTTCTTTTCTTATATCTATCATGATATATTCAGTCAAACTTGATTTTCAATTACTTTTTATTGCCATAAAATTAGTAGTATACGTATACAGGGTAGTTCAAATAAGAATACAACATATCCATGTATGAAACTTATTTTTATCCATATTTCCATGACGTTATTTTTACTGTTGTTATCTCTGTGACGTAGATTGTTTTACGTCATTGTAGGTTGTATACCAGTGATGTAGTCTGTCACAAATTCAGTTATTCTGCAACATTCCTTACTTAGGGTATGTATTATTACTGAAGGATAACATTTTTAAATAATATTTTGATGTTCCATTCTAGATAAATATTTAGTGTTCTTAAGGATGTTTTGTTTAATGCATTGAGAGACATTATTACTTGAAATGTTGATAAATGATCTAAGCATATTTTGCAATTATTTATTCAGCAATTTGCTTGTAATCTTGAATTAGAATATTGATATTGTTGTATTGTATTTAATATAATATTACCTCATAGTGTCATGGTGAATTAGATTTCATATTCATCAAGTGTATATTTTATTCAATTGTAGAACGTCACCTTTGGATATTAATAAACTATGAACTGAGTACCAGTCTTCAATCTTACACTGAAATAATTAACAGACGGGTATCTTTGGAACTTGTGGAAGGGGATGGGTGGAAGGGGGTTGTTTTAGAACGGGATGGGGACGGGACCGGGTGGGTAGGTTTTTTCATATGTTTTATATGAAATATTGCGAACCAAAAAGGTGAATTCAAAATATCCATAGTTACATATATTTACAATGTCAAAAAATTATATGCTACGGTTTACATTGATAAAAATTTGGTACATATGTGAAATAGTGGTGGGGTGGGATGTTGTTGGATTCAAGTATATCATTCAAACCAACAGACATGAAAGTAAATTGAAATGATTTATCACAAGCAAAGAAGATCAAAGATACATGTAGATGAAGAGGGAGCCCAATGTTTATGATCAACCAAGACATGTTGGGCCGGAAAGGGGGGGGGGGGGGCGGTTAAGTTATTGAAAATTTATATTAGCTGAAGTGAAATAGTATATTGATCAGTGTTTACTGCTAAAAGTTTACATCAAAGAATGGCATGCAATTTATTAGACGGAAGAGTAGTTGGGAGGGGGATGCCGGTGTGTGTGTGTGGGGGGGGGGATGTTATATCGAAACATTGTCATGCAAAAAAGCACAATAAAAGTACATACATTAACATACTAAAATACGATAGTTAAATTCTTCTATAATATTCTATTTTCATTACATACGATTTTGTTACATATACCTGTATACTGTGAAAGGCAAGTACATAGCTGTTTCTCTGCATTTTCCTCATTTCAAAATTTCTTTTAGAAAATGTAATTAATCAGCTAAATTTCGAGAATACAAAACTGCATGATAATTATAGTGTTTTACTTACATGATATTTTAGAAAATACAATCCAATACAGGCCTATGGTCGGTATACAATTTTCTACAACAAACATGACCTCATTGTGTAGACACATGTGAAAATCGCGTGTTCGATTAGATTATTCGCATAATGAAAATGGGCTTTTATAAATTCTTATCAATTAAAATATACATGTATACTAGTTACCGAATATTTTAATAAGCTTCATTATCCATTGGAATTTATATTTATGATCGTTTGTATGATTATTTCCATTGATGTGTAAAAGGGGGGGGGGCGTGAATGTGGAGACCTTGGGATGCAACAGATGGAATTCGCATCGGAAATGGGAAAGAAACAATTTATAGAATTCTTGACAATCCTATTTATCAATAGTTTATAGGTTTCCTTTGTGTTGAAACTATTTTTCGTCGAACAACTCTACCTAAACCATGTCTTTGATCCGTTTCCTCTCAATATCCCCATCTCAATAACACCCCCAATCAAATTCTGTATAGCCCTTTCTTTTCAGGGCCGGGTCCAAAATTTATGTTGAGGGAATTGGGAACATAATGGCCTTACAGTCTACACACTTTCCCGATACCATAACCATGACTAGGTCATAGCTCCAGGTCAAGGTCACTAGGTCTAATGTTAAGACATAATTTGAAAGGTCTTGTAACGGGCAACCTTCATGTATGATATAAAGTTTCTACTGCGTAATTTTCCTCAGATTTTGCTGCAACCAGAAACTTTAACCAAAATGTTGACGACAGACGGACAGACAGACAGACAGAAAGACAGACAGACAGACAGACAGACAGACAGACAGACGGACGGACGGACAGACGGACAGACAGACAGACAGACAGACACTCAGACAGACAGACAGACAGACAGACGGACATCGTCAATCTATAGACCGGAATTGCTTTGCAATCCGGCCAATTAAAAGTGGCGAGTTGGAGGTGTTTTGTTTGGTCTAAATCATCCATGAACGATCACCATATGCACTACTCTGGAGCAGAAATGTTGGAAGAAAAAGTAAAATTACTTTGAATTTCTGTGATTTTTTAAAAATCCACATTAAAAGTATAGGAATTGGAATTTAAAGTTAATTTCATCTGAAACTCATCAAAGCTTGTATAAATGCATTCACATGGTTTCATTTTTGAATAGCTATAATTCCTTTTATCCCTTTTATCAATGATTTTCGAATGCATGAGTTCCCCAAAACTACTGAACGTCTCGTTCTCAGCGAGGTATGTCTGTCTGTAGGCATGGTCCATTTAATATTAGGGGGGGGGGGGGCTTTGGATTTTTTTGTCGGAGCAAAATTATTTTTTTCTTGCAAAGTTGGAGCAAGGAATTTTTTTATAATAAGTGATGTGCAATATATAACGAATGTTTGTGTTTTAATAGAAATTCTTGATTTTTATTCAAAACTCTAATAAAATATTACTTTATTTTTATGAAAAATTTGATTCACTTATAAAAAGAGAGATAGAAGTATTTACAATATAATCCTCAGTAAACAAAATTTATATCTTGTAAGAGGGTCTGAGGAGAGGATTTTCTAGACAAATTTTCGAATTTAGAATTGTAAATTAGGGGAAAAACTGAAGTTCTCCTTCGAAGCTTGTATATGAAATTAGACTCTATCGTGAAACATGCATCTATTGCATGTAATAGTAATGCATTATATTCATGGTATATTTGTAAGCCTCTAAGGAAGCCCTTTTTCCCCATTGACATGCATTCTTTTGATATTTTCAAATATAATCTTTGCCATTAAAAATTAATGTTTTGATAGAAAACTACAGCGAGCGAAGCGAGCCAAAATTTTTTTTATATAAATTGAAAACTGTGACGAACGAAGCGAGCCGGAAAATTTTCAGGAATTTTTAGCGAAATTTTAAGGTAATTCTTAAAATTTAGACTACTTGTGAAAACAAGATTATTTTTTTCTGACACACCATAAGCAAATTAATTTTTCCATCAAAATTCAGAGCAAAATTATTTTTTTCGAAAAAAAACCCAAAGCCCCCCCCCCATATATGAAATGGACCGTGCCTTAGTTTTTCGAATTTTATGAAACTTTTATTGTATATATTGAAATAAGTTTTGATATGTGAGTATATCTTACATTTATAAAGATAGAGTTTTAGTCTTGATTCCTTTTTGCACGTCGAAGAGTACATATTACATTCATAATATTTTAACTTTTCTGGACTTTTTTTCTTCATTATTGAATCTATTGTACTACTTTTTGGTACTAGTATGTGAATATATATGTCGGTGTAATTCAGAGGAAGTTCAAATTAGTTTCAATTGACCTATTTGTACAAAAGTTCTTGTTCTTGGAGTAAAATTCAAGTTTTCCTAGATTTAAGGAGGGATTCAACACCAAGATGGCGGCGGCATTATTTGTTTTTCTCACTTCCTAGGAAAAGTACAGTCCTTACTTCCTTAAAACATTTGTTACCCTGATTGATATACATATTTGAGTATCCTGATGAAGTTTGAATAATTTCCGACGTAATTTGAAGAAATTATAGCGTTTTTCAAAATTGTGGATTTTGGGAGTTTTATCCATGAGCCAACCACGACGTCATTTCGACGTTATCGGGGGAAAATGGCGTCACAAACGATCGCATTCAAAATGCAATTAAAACATGAATACAAAACGTATTGCATTGAAACTTTACATGTATAAAATAGTAAATTCAATTTTTATTTTAGTGTATTCGTTGACAAATTTACATAACAAGGAAGCGGATGTCACTTCATTGAAAATGCACGAATTTGGAAGAAAAAAATGGAAAATAAAAAGCTTCGTAAAATTTTTATCCCAAATTTAATTTTTCTCATTTAATCATGAAATCATCTCTGTACATTGTTGATCATTCTTTTAGTTTTTGACAAGGATTGATCCACAGGATTTCTAATAATCACCTCTCAACTAGAGTCAATTGGCTCGAAATTGCATTTTTTTGAGCGACTGTGTCATCTATTATTCCAGTATCCTGCCTTTGTTTATAACACAATTCATTTAATCTTTTCCTTATGTAAGAGCAATACATTTATGAATATTTTGGAAGTTAAATCAAAATTAATTTCCATTAGCATTAAGAGAACCGGAATGACACTTTAAATATTATGACGTCATCAAGAAATTCACGGATACGTTGAAAAATGCATATTTCAAAGTCTCATAGAAATTTTTCCTGTGAGTAGTGTAAGGCGCCTAGATAGCCCAGTAGTATTTTTAGAACAGGGGAATTCCGGGATTTGTGTATGGTAAAGGGGGAATTCCGAGGGGAATTCCGTGTTTATTTATAGAATGGGGAAGTCCATGGTAAATTCCTAGGGGAATTCCCAATTCTATATTTAGTTTTAGGATTGTCCCAGTTTTATTTTTAAGTATTGTTCTAGAAAATCATCTATTTGTGGAAGGAATAATTTCCCCCTACAACTAGATGAAAAAGAATAAAGACGAATTGAAAGTTTATACAACTTTTATTCAACATTGTACATATTTCAAAAGTCTATGCACTGTACTGTGGCCTCACATTCTGACTCGCCATAGGTGAGCGTCCTCTGTTTGCTCCATAGATGGGTCGTCCTCTGTTTGCTCCATAGATGGGTCTGGGGTAATTTGGTCTGTAGCTTCCATAGTTGTTGGGTCCCGGATACGTGTTGTATTCCTGTTGTACAGGACAGTCTTTGGCCCAGTGTCCCGTGCCTTGGCACTTGTAGCAAACATCGTTCTGCTTCTTGGGCGGCTGAGGACATTCGGTAGCAAAATGTCCCTCTTCATTGCAATTGTAACATGCGTATTTAGCTTTCTTCTTGGGTGGTTCGTCTCCTCCCTCTTCTGTATTTCTCTTGTTATCCATCAATGTTTGGATGTCGGCTTGCATTTTGGAAATGGATGTCTGTACATCTTCCATCATGGCAGTCATGCGCTGACAATTGCTATGGATGTCGTCCATTTTATTGTCTGCAGGCTGCTGCTGTACATTGCCGTTTGGCCATTGAAAGTCAAAGTTGGTTAAATCAATATCAGAAACTTGTTGAGAAGCCATCTTAGTTGTGTCTCCTATGAAGCACATAGCATGAATGACTGGCTTTCAAAATGCGTGTGAAATATATACTCAAAGCATTGTTCTAGAGTGTTCTATCTAATTTGCATATGTCCTAGCTCTTAGTGCACTTGAACAACCTTTCACAGCACGTGTTACTTTGACTTTCAAACAACCTTTCGTGTCAACGGCACGCGCTGGCTACTTACCAGTGAGAACTTTCTAGAACATATGCCTTTCAAACGACCTTTCGTGTCAACGGCACGCGCTGGCTACTTGCCAGTAAGAACTGTGTAGAAGTGTCAAAAACATATGACGTCATTTACTCTGCACCTGCAGCTTTGACTTTGAAACGACCTTTCGTGTCAACAGCACGTGCTACTTTGACTTTCAAACAACCTTTCGTGTCAACGGCACGCGCTGGCAGCTTGCCAGTGAGAACTTTCTAGAAGTGTCAAGAACATAGAAAAGTCGGTCAGTACAATAAAGTCAGTCACCTGGAATTCTGTAGAAAAAATGGTTAGTACAATAAGGTCAGGCACTTACCAAGAACATTTTAGGTAATATATATGTGACACGTGTCCTTCCCGTTCAAGGTCAGAGTCAAGGTCATGGATGTAAAACTCAAGGTCATACTCAAGGTCAAATGACACGTGATCACGTGATCAGTCACGTGACCGAATGTTCTAGAATTCCCCATGTATATATAAACCCCAATTTTCACAGAGCCAACATCATTTTGTCCTTGACAAGAGAACGAGATGGCTGCTGACAAGAAAACTGTTGCTGACATTAGAGAAAAGACCCGGGAAGATGTTGAATCTACCCAGAGGGAAAAAAGAGAAGAAGAAACCAACAAACAGCGCGACTTTGACGCTAAAGATGTACGGGATTACTACGACATCAATGTCAACAAGGCCTATCAGTCCCGCAAGTTTAGGACCATGGGAAAGAAGTATACGGTACAATTCAAAGACATGAGTAAAGACATTTCTCCCACCCAGTTTCCCAAAGTACTGCCCAAGATCATGAACACCTTGGTAGACGATCTTAAAGACGAAAACGGGATCAAGGATGCTGACTACGTACGGGCCATCGTACACCATCCTTCCTTGAAATCTGAGATCTGGATACCGTTCTCCCAGAGTACCGAGATGTCCGGGGACGCCATTTTGAAAGAAGTCCAAAAGGTCCAACAATCCAACGAAGACTTTAAAATGGAGGACGGGCAGACCACTATAGACTTACTACATGTTGAGATGCCTATGGGGAGTGGTGGAGGGTCCGTGAAACATCTGCATTCGGATAAAGAGACATTCAGAAAGGGGAAGAGATCTATTATCAGAATAGAAAACGACGAGGATCATATGTGTCTATCCCGGGCTATCGTAGTCACCATAGTCCATACCAATAAGCCAGAAAAAGACTCGGAGGAGTGGAATAAAGAGTGGAAGCACATCAGACAAGCAAATTACAAGCTACAGAAGGAAAGGGCCAAAGCTTTATGCGACCAGGCGGGGGTCTCCAGCGAACATGGGTGCGGTCCAACAGAATGGGAGAAATTCCAAAAAGTCCTGACACCTAACTACAGGCTGAAAATTTACCAGCAGAACGCTGTTGCTAAGACTCTGAAGTTTGACGTTCTGTACAAGTAAGTATATTTTATAATAATTATGATCATTTCATTGAAATTAATTTGTTTGTGTTTCCATGTACTTAATATTTTTTCTCTTTACAGAGGGACCGTAACCAATGATAGAATCCAACCCAAACTCTTGCACGTACTGTATTCGGACAACCATTATGACGCTATTACATCCATGCCTGGTCTAGTGGAGAAACAGTACTACTGCGACTTTTGCGATGTAGGGTACTCTCACATGGATAACCATAGAAGTGTATGTCCCGTCAGATGCTACTGGTGCCTGGCTTCATCCCCTTGCCCCTGGGAAGACGCCAATGTCGAATGTAATAGTTGTGGCGGTAATTTCCATAGTATGAGATGTTACTGGAACCATTTCAAACCTAACAAGGCCGGTAATAACGTATGCGACCTGATGACTAGGTGCGAGGAATGCGGTAGTTGGATCACCAAGCGTTTGAAAGATGTCCACAAATGCGCCGATAAAGACCATTACTGTAACATCTGTAAAGAGCAGGTGGGAGAGGGACACCTTTGCTACGTACAGACGGTACCCATCCCGAAAAAGAAAAAGAAGAAGAGCGACCTGTACATCTTTTACGATTTCGAGTGCACCCAGGAAACCGGAGAGCACGTCCCCAACTTCTGCGTCGTTCATCGGGCCTGTGAAGCTTGCATTAACCTACCTATTGAAGACTACTGTGAGAAATGTTCCAACCTACCGGGAGGCGGACGCGAAGTTATTTTTAAGGGAGAGACCACCTTGGATCAATTCATGGTTTGGTTGTTCAACACCTGTTCCAATGACGGCAAGACCAAAAAGATGTGTCATGAGGGAGCCACAGCCATCGCCCACAACATGAAGGGATACGACGGCCAGTTCATCCTACACTTTTTGGTCAACCGTGCCTGTATTAAACCAGATGTAAGTTTTGAATTTTTGATTTTCTTGAATATTTCTCAACTAACTAACTTTATTTGAAACTCAAAAAAAAAAAACTTTATTTATTTTTAAACAGGTACTGATGAATGGCGCCAAGATCATGACGATGTCTGCCCACGGTGTGAGGTTTGTGGACTCCTACAATTTCTTGCCCGATGCCTTGAGCCGTCTACCATCTGCCTTTGGACTGACCGAGCTGAAGAAGGGTTACTTCCCTCACCTCTTCAACACTACAGCCAACCAAAACTATGTGGGACTGTATCCACCTATCGAGACTTACATACCCGACGGGATGAGAGGTAAAGCCCGAGAGGAGTTCCTGGCCTGGTACCAAAACAAAGTCCAGAGGAGAGAGGAGTTCAACTTTGCCAAAGAGATGGAGGAGGATTGTCGGTCTGACGTAGACATCTTGAGACGTTGCTGTGGCAAGTTCAGAGGCACCCTCCTGTCCCTTGTCAAAGTGGATCCGTTCGTGGAATGCATTACCTTTGCCAGTACAGCCAATCTAGCTTTCCGCCGCAACTTCATGCCTAGGGAAACTGTAGCCATCTTACCCCCGGAAGGATACTCACCCGAACGGAAGTACTCCATCAAAGCTTTGAGATGGTTGAGATGGATTGCCCACGAGACTAACCAGGACATCCGCCATGCCAGGAACGGTGGAGAGATGAAGATAGCCCACCTGTCCATCGACGGCTACAACATGAACATGCAGACCGTCTACGAGTTCTACGGTTGCTTCTGGCACGGGTGTCCCGAATGCTATCCCAACATGAAATTGGAAGAACATCCGGTCAGACACGACTGCACCTTTCAGCAACTGTATCAAGCTACCAAGGACCGTCAGAACTTTTTGAACGAGTTGGGATTTAGAGTAGAACACATTTGGGAGCACGATTACGATCGCCGATGTAAAGAGGATCCCGAATTCGGAGCGTTCGCTAAGAAAATGGCCGAGGAAATCGTGGACCCCTTACAGCCCAGAGATGCTTTATTTGGCGGTAGAACTAATGCCACTAGGCTCTACTGTGACGAAGGAGACATGCGTTACATTGATGTCTGTTCCCTCTACCCCTCTGTGTTAAAGCACGGGACTTTCCCTATCGGACATCCGGTTCTGATTACCGAGAACTTTGACGATATCAGAGATTACACGGGTTTAGTCAAATGCCGCATCATACCGCCACGCAAATTGTACCATCCGGTATTACCTTACCGTTATGGAGGTAAGCTACAGTTCCCCCTCTGCCGCACCTGCGTGGAGATGAAAGAAGAGATCGGCCCGGACTACCGATGTCAACACAACGCCCAAGCACGAGCCTTGACCGGAACCTGGGTGATCGAGGAAGTTAAGATGGCTTTGGAAATGGGTTACGTCCTAGACTGTGTTCACGAAGTGTGGAATTTCCCTCAGACCTCCAGGACCCTGTTCAAAGACTATATTGACACGTTCCTGAAAATCAAACAGGAAGCTAGCGGATTTCCTCCCGAATGTGATACCGTGGAAAAGAAAGCCGAATTCATCAAAGAAGTGTTTCGGAGAGAAGGGATCAGACTCGGAGATGTCAACAAAAACCCCGTCCTACGTACCATAGCCAAGATGTTTTTAAACTGTCTATGGGGAAAATTCGGACAACGCCAACAACTGACTCAGAACAGGTGAGGTTTTATTTCTAATCTAAAATCATATTTTTGTATTATCTTTTATTCAAAACGATATTTTATTAATACTAATTTATACATTTACAGGTACTTGTCGGATCGTGGAGAACTATTGGAACTGATGCAGGAGGATACCAAGAAGGTGATGCATTTAGAACTGATTCAAAACCAGGAGAACGACGAACTGGACCTCATCTTAGCCAACTTTTCCGAGAACGACGACTTCGTACCGCCTTGTAATTTCGGGAACGTAGTGATCGCCTGCTACACTACAGCTTTGGCCCGCTTGAAATTGTACGATGCCTTGCGCCGATTGGACGACAGAGTCCTGTACTTTGATACCGACAGCATCATCTACGTACACGACGATCACAAATGGAGTCCCCCCATCTTAGATAGCTTGGGATGTTGGACCGACGAATTAGGCGGGAAAAAGATCACTACCTTCGTGTCGGGCGGACCCAAGAATTACGCTTACCAATTGAACGACGGCAGTACCGTGTGCAAAGTCAAGGGCATGACCTTGGATTACAAGACTAGTCAAATCATCAATTTCGAAACGATGAAAAACATGGTATTGAATCAAACAGATGTGGACAAGGTCACGGTCACTTACCCATCCAAGATTGTACGCGGGAAAGATCACAAGTTATTTTCCAAGGACATGACCAAGGACTATCGTATCGTGTATGACAAACGTCAGATTCTGGAAAACCTGAACACTTTACCTTACGGATTCTGAAGGTCAAGGACGTTTGAACATTTTGTATATATAAAGACTTGATTCTTTTTCACCACTCATTCAGAATGTTGCTGGCTGTCTTACTGTACATATACTATTGGTTCCAAGGAAGAAGAAGGTACCATAGAGACTTTGATGATTTTTTCGAACGTCTGAGACGAGCCATACGTCGTCACAACAGACAAAGATTGATTGAAGCAGCCTGATGTTTTTGACTTTGCTAACTTTGATTGGATACTTTTGTACGGCGGACTGTCCTTACATCGATTGGGATTGGGACGAACACTTTATTTTGAGAACATTTAAAGACGGATCACCATGTATCCTGGTCACCAAAAAGACGCCCAAAGTAGCCATGACGCTGTACTGCCCTCCTACCCACTGATCGAATACTTGTCGTTTTCACTACATCACATCATTACCTGTATCATAGGGATGAACTTACGGATGTCGGGACTGAGACACAAGTGTCCGGGATGTAAAGACAGACAGTGTTTTTGGAGATTTTGTGGAGCTTACAACGCCATGTTTGAAGGCGGTAAAGATGGAACTTTCATGCAAGACTTTATATTTTTCTTACGTCTCATGTTTAATGATCCACAAGTGTTTGATGATGACATACCTATGATGTATACATTAGTTCTGGCTTACATTCATTCTCTTGAAAATACATTTGAAGAAAACTTTGTTTGTTCTTTATAAATAAAATGTTCTTTGCATTCTCTTGTCATTCTTTCAACATGAGTACTCACGTACAGACGTTAGACGACTTGAGTGCATTCGTGTTTAAACACGAGTTTACCATGGTGGTCGCCGGACCCAGTCGTTCCGGTAAAACCGAATTTGTCAAACAATTGGTTCGATACAAGGACGAGGTCATTCATCCTCCTCCTCAAAAAGTAGTTTGGTGTTATCGTGAATGGCAAAAAGCTTACGAGAGTATGCAAGGTCAAGTCAAGTTTGTCAAGGACATTCCACCAGAAGACGAAATCTTGGTGTCAGACCTCAACACCAGACACTTGTTGGTCTTTGACGACATGATGGGTGGTCATAGCGGTGAATACATTGTAGATTGGTTTACACGCAAAGCACATCATCGTAATACCAGTGTCGTATACATTACACAAAACGTCTTTGACCGCAGTACACATCACCGCACCATCAGTCTCAATACGCATTACATGGTCTTGTTTAAAAATCCCCGAGATAAATCACAAGTTGAAGTGTTGTCCAGACAATTAAAACTTCCCTGTTTGAATTATGCGTACCAGGATATTACCAGTAAACCCCACGGGTACTTGGTGGTAGACATGACACCCACAACTCCCGATACTTTAAGGTTGAGAACGGACGTGTTCCACCACCCCCTGGCAGGAGGGATCGTGGTGTAAAGTCCCAAAAACATATAAAAATGAGTGTGGTACCTATTCTGACGTCAGTATCACACTGGTAGAGACTGCGATCGCATCAAAGAAAAATGGCGTTACCTTCGGCCTCTAGTGAACTGGTGAAAATTTTAAGAAAACTACGGTTTACACGCAAACGAAACGAAAAAGATGATAACAAACGTCAAGACTTGGTGGATTTGGGACGTCAAGCCTTGTTGAAATGGTTCAGTATGGGTGCCCGTAATATGATCAACGGGAGTTTACCCTTGACCAAACCTACCCAAAACTACGTCAAAAGAAATTTCGAGCTCTTGAAAACTTTAGCGGATCGACACTCGTCGGCAGACGAAAAACGTCAAATCATCCTGAGACGAGGAGGTGCCGGGTTTTTAGGTGGTATCATCATCCGTACCATGCTACAATGGCCACAACGTGAACCTAATCGTCGGAAATATTATACGATACGTTCCAAAAAGAGTGGAGGATACAAAACCGGTTCCCCTCAAAAATCTTTTAGAAGGAGGAGGAGGGCACCTAAGAAGGCAGCACCCAAGAAAAAGAAGACAGCAGCACCCAAGGCAGCAGCAGCAGCAGCACCAGCACCCAAGGCAGCAGCACCCCAGAAAAAGAAATCACCCCAGAGGAAGAAGAAATCACCCCAGAGGAAGAAGCAGAGGACCCCACAAAGACTCATAGCTACACCTGTTGGATTTGCCAGTGCCGACGAGTTTCAAAGAACGGGAAGAGCTACCTTTCATCCTTTGACGTCCACCCCTTTAAGTGCACCGGCCACGACGGCTTTGCAAGCATTGAATCGTCAAATAGGTCTCCCTCCCCATTTACAAGCCATGCTGCCCCTATCCCCGCAACCGGGTCCCTCCACCCAACGCCTATCCCCGCAGCCGGGTCCCTCCCGCCAACGCCTATCCCCGCAGCCGGGTACCTTTTTTCATTCCCGCCAACACATACGCTTATCCCCGCAATCGGGTCCCACCCAACACATACGGTATGCCCCGGGAAGAAAAAACGTCAAGTTTACGGCGCGCAAGAAATTGGGAGATTGAGGAGGACCTTGGAAAATGGCCAAACGTGTATAAAAGGCAGCGAGGTGGAATGAAAAGGTCATAGTGTACCCAGACATAGATGGAGTAACATGGGCAAGAGTGGATTAAAACCGCATGCGGATATCCTAAGACTGTTGGCTAACAAAGGATATTCCACCAAGTTCAAACAACGTGTGTTACAAGAAGCACCTAACGCTACCATAAGTAAATTGTGCGAGTGCATTTACAACACTTTAAAAGGGGTGGTACCATTAAGCAAGTGTCAGAAACGCAAATTGGCACCTAGCAAGCACGTGTTAAGGAAACTGGTGCAACCGGGTTTGTCCTGCAACAACGCCGCAGAACACTGGTCCGTCAGACCGGTAAAGGATTACCTATTTTACCCTTGATATCCATGATCGCACCTTTATTACTAAAAGTAATCTAAGATGGCCCGCAAGATGTTATTGGTACCTCAAAGCTTTTTGGAAGAGATGCAGCAGAGTCGGGAAAAAGATATTTTATCTTTACCCCATCCTTTACCTTATCCCCCCTGAAGTAACGGCAGCCGTCAAAGCGGGTCAAACGTTAGACACGTTGAATCAACGAGGAGACTTGACTCCGGCTCAACAGGCTGCTTTGTATGGACAAGAACTGCATCGGTACCGAACCTATTTACATAAAACCAAAACAAAACCAGCACCTACTGCACCTACTAGTACAGCAGTAGCAGCTTCCAATGACGTTACGATAGAACCTCCGGCCGAGGAATTGATCGATCAGATCGTGTCCAGTGCCCCTAAACCCATGCGTGGAAAAGCCAAGATGATGCTACAACACATGCAACGTCATCCTCAAATATTATCGTGGGATCCCGAGGGACGGGTCAAGTACCGGGGTAGAGTGATTCCCAATGCCAACATCATTGATTTGGTCAGTGATTCCGTGCGTTCCACGGAACGGAAAGGATACCGTCCTCAAGGCATCGAACTTTTTAGTCGAGGATTGAGTGAAATGAATATGCCCAGAGATTACGTCAGGAATGCCAAATTCATCAAACATTTTAAAGTGGCACCCTCCCCCAAACCGTCCACTAGCCAACCGGCCGCTTCATCGACACCTACTTTACCCACGCTGGCAGCGGCGGCCCGCAAAGATTCGGATGACGAGGATGAAGACGAGAGTGGATTTGTCGACGCTTCTACCATTTTAGCCACCCCTCCACGTATAAAAACACCGGGCATCGGGAAGAAAAGTCAGTCGGACTTGGAGAAAAGTTGGTTGAGACTCCCCACCGGCTTTTCCTCACCTCAAAAATGGTTGTTCGGAAAAAAATAGATTTACCTTCTGTCTAACACCGTTTGTATTACGATCCCGAGAGTCCCGTGGCTTTTGCCGGCATACAGGCTTTGTACAGAGAGGCCAAACGTATTTATCCTAAAGTGGTGCGCAAACAAGAGGTGGTGGATTGGATACAAGAACAATCGACGTATACGTTACACAAACCGATCAAACGTAAATTCAGACGTAGTCGTACCATCGTGTCTACCATGGACGAACAGTCGCAAGGGGATTTAGCCGATGTCTCTAGCATGAAAGACTGGAACGATAAGAACACCTTTTTACTCTGCGTCATTGACGTCTTTTCCAACTATGCCTGGGTGGAACCTTTGAAAAACAAAACGTCAAAAGAAATGATCCGTGGTTTTGGTGCCATCTTGAAAAGAGCTAAAGGACGCAAACCTAGACGTTTCCAAACGGATAAAGGCAAAGAATTTCTCAACAAGGAATTTCAAAAGATGTTGAAAGAAGAAGACATTCATTTTTTCACCACCCACAACACAGAAACCAAAGCCAGTATCGTAGAAAGGTTTCAAAGGACCTTGAAAGGACGGATGTGGAAATATTTTACCCACAAGAAAACTAGGAGATACGTGGAGGTCTTGCCCCGTTTGGTTAAAGGCTACAACAGTACCAAGCATTCCACCATCGGGAGAGCCCCTCGGGACGTGACGCACCAAAACGTCTTGGACGTCTGGTTGTATGCCTATGCCCCTCAAAGAGTCCAGAAGAAGAAGCAGAAACCTATATATAAGGCGGGTGATCGCGTCAGAATCAGTAAAGCCAAACACACTTTCGAGAAAGGATATCTCCCAAATTGGACGACGGAACTGTTTACCATTAAACGTCGAGTGGTGGGACGTGTACCTTACGCTTACGTGGTTCAGGACGATCACGGTGAAGAATTGGAAGGTACTTTTTACGAGTCGGAATTACAGAAAGTGATCAAGAGAGACGACGTGTACGAAGTGGAAGACATTTTGAAAACCCGGAAACGGAAAGTGGGCAAGAAAACGATAGAGGAAGTGTTGGTACGGTGGAAAGGATATCCTCCTAGTTTTGATTCATGGATCCCCCAGAAGGACATGATACGGTAGACGTAGGAATGGGGAATAGA
This sequence comes from Pinctada fucata, assembly GCA_028142955.1. NCBI lineage: Eukaryota > Metazoa > Mollusca > Bivalvia > Pterioida > Pteriidae > Pinctada > Pinctada fucata. The sequence goes on along the minus strand of AP027104.1, from coordinate 72,041,566 downwards.
GAACCCTCTACCACCTCCGTACGTTGGAAATGGTGTGGTGAAGCTCTACCCAAAGGACAGATCGTCTTCTTTGCTCAAATGATTCTGGCCATGACGGTCATTATAGCCAGTATCGCTTGCTTAGCCCTGAACAAAGACAACAAAGAATTTTGGATGGTCATGTTGAGTGGTTGCATGGGTTATATAATGCCCAGTCCCACCTTAAAGATGTCAGAATCTAAACTACCTGGAAGAAGGACACACCAATAAGGATCATCATCATGAGTGACTTTTACGTCACTTTACCCAGCGATGGATCGATGCGGGATTTCCCGGAAAATACCATTTCAACGTTTCGAACACGATTACCTCAAACTATGAAATTAGAGGAAAGAGACTGGGAAGTGGCCCTTTCGGAAGAAGTGTATCCTACCGTTCTGAATAACGTGGATGACGGCTGTAATTACTTTGAAATTGTGGTGCCTTATTACTATCAAGCTGTTGGGAGTTTTAATTTGCACGCTTCGGATACCAATCGATACCGGATTACTATGAATAGTAGAACACCCCACACATTGAGTGAGATTCCAGGACTAGCACGACCTATCAATGATGAAGGTGTAGTTCAAAACCCTAGGGCCAATATCTTCAGGATTGCGATTAAACATGGTTTTTATCGATCGGCTCGGGAACTGGTGGATGAAATCAATTACGCCTTGGAACATGCCATTGATCCGGTGATGAAAGGCTCTAATACCAATCCCCCCAACCCTAACAAGATTCGATTGACATACAACACGGCCTACAGTCGTGTGGCGTTGGAATTTACGGGAGCTACCATTAATCTGAAACATTTTTATTTCGTCCGATTCTGTAATCGGTTAGCCTTACAACTAGGATTCCTCACCACGCAACACGGTAGTCATCCCACTCATTGGTTACGTACCAACCAATTAGCCCCCGTACCACCGGACGTCTACATGGGTATGAGTGGCTTGTACTTGTACAGTGATGTAGTGCAAACACAGATTGTGGGTTCACAGAATCTACAGTTGATGAGAATCATTCCTTTTGAGAACCAGAAAGAGAACAATACCAATGGCCATGCGCAATGGGAAGGAAGACATCGGGAGTACCTTCCGATCAGCAAGCATTATTTCGACACGATTGATATCCATATAAGGAACGACATGGGAGAAAAAGTGCCATTCTTTTCCGGTAAAGCCATCGTGAAACTACACTTCCGGAGAAAGCAATTATGATCGTACATCGAGGAATTCCGCGACAGAGAGGAAGAGGGGGAGGGTATGTGGGACGTTGGATGAGACCTTATCATCAGACGGGACGAGGATTCATGGATATAGCCAAAGCGGCCATGAAGCGAATTGGTCCCCAAGCTTTAAAGTCGGCTTTTCATGTGGGACTAGACCTGATGCACGGTAAACCTATCAAAGACTCGTTAATGACCCGGGGTAAACAATTTGCATACGCAGCCGCCAGGGAAGCCCCCTACGTGATGAGAGACGCCCGTGCACCAAAGAGACAGGTACAGACCCATCAAAAGAATATGAGGCAAGCCGTGGTAGATCGCATGAGAAGAAAGAAGAGAAGAAGAGTACCACCACCACCACCAGCATCCTCAGCCGCCTCTCGACGTACCCATAAAAGCCGTGTCAAAAGGTCAAGGCCTCATTTGCAAAGAGGTCGTGGAAGGAGAAGGTCAGCAGCTCTCAAGAGGATTCTCGGAAAAAGATTGAGAAAAGCCAGCAGGATTAATAGAAAAAAAGTCAAAAGAATCATTAAAAGAACGATAGACATTTTTGATTAGTGTCCAAGATGATGCACCGCGAATCATGCGAATGTTCAACGGAGGGATTAGAGATTGATCGGGTTCCTCAAACCATGAGCGCTTTTAGAGAAAGCTCAATGGGAAGAATACTATCCTCTCAATGCCATAGACAACAGGAATGCCGGAGCACCAGTGGAATTCGAGATCAAAGGTCACGGTGAAGACTTTTTGGATTTGACACAGACTTATGTGTACATCAAACTCAAGATTACCCAAACCAATGGCAACGATTTGGCCAACGATACCCAGACGACCCCGGTCAACAATTTCTTACACAGCATGTTTAACGAGATCGATCTGTCCTTGAATGGAAAAATCATTTCACCCAGTACCAACACGTATCCGTATCGAGCCTATTTGGAGACCTTGTTGTCATACAGACCCGATACCTTGAAGAAATCTATCAAAGCCAGCAATCTATGGGTCAAAGATGAAGGGGGAAAGATGGATGCTGGAAATCCCCACCAAGACGACAAAACTGAAGACGATTACAATGAGTCTCTGAGAGCCAGACACAGTTTGATAAAGGGAAGTAAGGAAGTGGAACTCTTTGATCGTCTCCACTTGGACATGTTTCAACAAAAGAATTACCTGGTCAACGGTGTCGATGTACGTCTGAGATTCAATCGTGCCAGCACCCCTTTCTGTTTGTTTGGCACTGCCGACGGAAAAATCAAGATTTCCAGCATGATGTTATTTGTACGCAAAGTGCGTCCGATGCCCGGTATCATCAATCGAGCCAACGCATTATTGAATAGCAGTACGGCCAAGTATCCCTTGCGACGGGTAGAAGTCAAGTCCTTCACCATTCCTGCCGGTACCCGCTCTAAAATCACGGACAACGTCTTTGCCGGACAATTACCCAAGAGAGTCTTCCTGGGCATGGTGTTGAATACGGCCTTTAACGGGAGTATCGGTACCAACCCGTTCAATTTTCAACATTTCAACTGTACCAAGGTGGAGATCAGCCTGAACGGAGAAACACAGAATACCCGCCCTTTTGAACCCGATTTTGACGATAACTTTTACCTGCGCTCATACATGTCCCTGTATCAAGCTTTAGGACGTGTCGGAGAAGACTGGGCACCCGCCATCAGCTACAAAGAATACGGTAACGGATTTACCCTGTGGGGTTACGATTTCACTCCCGATCAGAATGCTCAGAGTTTCGAGAAATTTCACCTGATAAAAACCGGGAACATGAGAATAGAACTGCAGTTTTCAGCAGCCTTGGCAAACACCATCAACTGTATCGTGTACGGAGAATTCGACAACGTGTTGGAGATCAACAAGCAGAGAGAAGTCAGTGTGGATTACTAACAAATCATGCAAGGACTAAGCACCTCTCAGATCTACGATATATTATCTCAAGATCCCGACGTGGGACCTCATTTTGGCGGGGTGTATGCTAGGGACCGTTTACCCTCGACGTCTATAGGTCAAACGTTCGTCTTGAATACGGACACGGCATCGGAACCAGGTGAACATTGGGTGTGTATCTACATCGATCCCCGTACCGGGATAGGAGAATATTTTGACAGTTACGGATTACCACCCCTCCGGGAATTTGAACGGTTTATGGTATCGAGATGTCGACAAATGACGTACAATCCAGTGTGTTATCAAAGCGACGAGACCAGCGTATGCGGACATTATTGCATTTATTTCCTGAAGAAGAAAAGTCAAGGACTTCGGAACCCGTTCCAGATACTACCTCATCCCAAAACACCCCGGGGGATGGAGAAACTTTGGAACGACCGTTACGTGTACCAATGGTTTCGGAGACGATATCGGATCCCCCCAGTCCCTCCCCAGAAATGCCAAAAGTGTCGACCACGTCGAAAAGACCGCCACAGGACTTGCTCGAAACTATGATGGCCTTTTTATTCTTTGAACATTTCATGTTGTATATATTTCTGTATTACACTATCAAATTGTAAGTGTCTGACAATGGGACGACCCTAATCCTTGTCGGACACGTTGTGTTAGCGGGGTACCATTAAAACAGTTGCAATTGAATCACGTGACTTTTTCTTTTCTTATAAAAGAGCTGTTTTCTTCTCCACACCATCATTTGTTCACGATGGCTGGACAAGGAAGCACCTCTTCGATGGACGCTAGTGGTTTTGCCAAGCATTCTATCCAGAACGATATCGAAACCGATTCGGTACCTTCTTACTATAGATTATGGGAAGAGAAGTCTCCTCCTCCTCCTCCTGCTACTCCTACTTATCGCCGCAGTATAGAACAAGACATAGTGCTGGCTCCCGAACCTCAGAAAGTCTACAGTTTACAACCGCTGTATCCAGAATACGTGGGATATTCCACACGTCTCAAAACGTTCAAGGACTCTTGGCCTAGATACTTGCGTTGTCCCAAGGTCGAGGACATGGCACGTTCTGGATTATTCTAATCCCAAATTGGAGACAAGGTCGTCTGTTTCCAATGTGGATTAGGACTCAAGTTCTGGGAACCTAATGACTGCGCTTACAAAGAACATGCTAGATTCAGTCCTCAGTGCAAATATGTCAAAATGGTGTGCGGTTAAAAGGTCAAGGACGTGTACATATATGTATATATAAAAGACGTTGGATTGTTGTTGGCATCAGTATTAAATCATGAATCCGATAAAGATACCAGACGAGGACACGTATAATCACACGGTGTATTACACGGACGATTATCGACCTAACGAATATCATACGTATGGACGAGTGAGGAGGGAATTGCACTTGCTACCTTACGATCCAGAATTCATCGGGTACCATTTAAGGCGACCCGTCCAGCAGACGCCTACCCTTCAAACGTTAGCTGCCAGAGTAGTCATTAAGGAAATTCAACCACCCCTTCAAAGAGAAAAACTATTGAAACAGATACCGCAACAAATCCGGATTTTAATCAATCAAGTGCACGTGGACATGATCGATTACTGGTATCACTGGGCATTCGGCACGAGAGGACCTCGCGAATACGAGTACGGCATCCGGGTGGCAGATAACACTTTCTTTCAAGTATCGGACAAAAGAGACAAACTGATCATCAAACCCAGTAAACAGAAACGGGTGTGTTGTAGACTCAATCACCAATGTGCCTACATGAAAAATGTCAGACGCCGTGCCGCCAAAAGACTACCCATCCTATATTGCCCCATCAACGGCAGATGCATGTGTACGTGTCGAGACGCGTACAACCGCGTGTACGTGCCACCCACGTGTACCGTTACCGACATGAGACACATTTACTGGGCCAATTCGTTATTACCGCCGACCTTGAGAAGGCACGACCTGGAAGACAAGATGGATGTCCTGGGATTTCAAAGGTCAAGTGCACACGGATTTAAACTGAAGAAGTAACAAGGTCAAGGACGTTTTGTACACATATATACAAGACACTTTTTGAACAATGCCATCAAATTATGGATCCGTTGAAGAAACCAGACGAGGGATGCAAGTTAAAGTTAATGAGTCAATTCAAAATGCAATCTCTACAAGACATGGCTGCCCGAGCAGTGATCAGAGAATGTAAACATCCATTGAAGAGAGAACTACTCTTAGAACAGTTACCTCATCCCATCAGGATTTACATCAACCAAGTACAAGAAGATTCCATCGATTCGGTCGACGATAGATTTATCAAAGTCATGGAATGTGACGGAGAACGTAGAATAGATAGAAGAGAATGGGTTAAAGAAGGAAACAAGTTCAAATTATCCGGATGGGGACTTAGTCTCAGGTTTACACAATTAAAGTCGGTGATAAGATTCCTTGCAAATGGTATCGATGACGATGACTTTAAAACAGTAGAATTACCTGATGTCTATGCCATTGAAGAATTACCCGACTCCAGAAATTTCTATTTTAAGATTTTAAAATAGTTCTTTGAGGTCAGATGTGGCGGTGGTAATTTCAAGGTCGTTTCAACATAATATAAGGAACTTTTATTCAAGCGTCACTTCATTCAGACAAAAACTTCAGAATGGAACAGACGTGTGAACAGAACGCTGCTGCTGCTGCTACTGTCGATGAAACTCAAGACACTAAAAAAGATGACGACACGGAACAGAGATGTGAAAGACTGCGAAAAGAAATAGCCGCTTATCAAGAACAAAGGCACAAGATGGGGATCGATTCGTACGATGACTTTATGAAATATCAAGAAATTGTTCATCGCGAACAACTGGAGAAACAACAGAAACGAGATGTCAAACAACTGATGAAATTTCAGGAACAAATGGATCAACACTTGGGTGGCCATTTCGAATTGGTGGACAAACCCACCAAGCAATGCAAGTTCGAGTTCGTTCATCTCGATGACGGTTCCGTCGACTTTGTAGCGACCCGGATCGGACTGAAAGTTTTGAAATTCATCAAAAAGAAAAAGGAACCGAAACGTCTGACCCAGAAAAAGATGAAAAAAGAAAAACCCGAAGTCAAAGAGGTCATCTATGCGGCCATTCATCCCGAATGTGTAGGTGCTGACGATCACCAAAATCAACAAATGCTGGAAATCTGTCCCAAGTGCAGAAGATACAATGAAGAGATGCAACAGTGACTTTTTTTATATTGTAACAAACCTTGAACATTTGACTTTGAATATTTGTCCTTGAACTTTTGTTTGTTCTTGAACTTTGTCATTAAAGTATTGAATGTCACGTGATCTCTTTTTTCTTATATATATATGAAGGATTACAAAATTTAGTAACATTTCAATCATGTCTGTCGAATACGTAAGAGGTGATCTTTTGACTTTAGAGGTAGAAGCCATAGCGCACGTCGTCAATTGTCTTTGCGTACGTCCCCATGGATTGAGTTTAACCATTGCCCAAAGATATCCAGAGTCCGATGTATACGGTCGGAGAAGGTCACAAGGGGGTAGAAACTTGGCTGTCTACCCAGATAGAGGCACACCGGGTACCATCGTCACATATTACAGTCACCACCAATACATCGTATCCCTCTTAGCACAATGGGATTACGGTACAGCATACCAAAGACATAAACGTCACATTCCTCCCTATCGTGATACAAGGGAAGAACGTACACAATGGTTTCGAGAATGTTTAGAAGCATTAGGTGACCTTGAGGTAAATACTATTGCTTTCCCGTACAAGATGGGATGTAACCTGGGCGGACAACCTTGGCCTTTGTACGAGGAGCTGATTGGACAATTTGCGCGCCAAACGGGAAAGAGAGTACTGATTGTTCAGAAAGTCGGTTAGGGGCTTTCCTCGACGTCCGCAAGTACTAGCATAAATAGGAGGAGAGTATTTTAACCGCTTCACACAGACTTTGAGATCGACGATGAGCAGAATGGAAATGAATGTAGAGGCGAGATTGACAGAGGACGAGGAGGCCATTTTAAATTTGGTTTTCATTATGGAGAGGGAGGACGGGGCAGAAACATCAGCCCCACCACCACCACCACCACCTCCACCAGCAGCACCCCAGCCAGCGTCACCACCACCACCATCAGACGAACAGATGACCAACCAGGAGATCATCGCCTGGTTGGAAGACATGTTAGAAGAGAATAAAGAGTTGAAGAAAGAAGTAACGAGGCTGGAGAGGAGATTAGCGACGCAGGCGGCTATAATGACGAGAAGGAGATCGGGGAGGATGAGGAGACCACGCCACTGCCCCTATTGTTAATAGGGTGGTTACCAACAAATTCAACGGCCCTTTTAAGGGCCAACCATATGTTTAGAAAAGTAGTCAGAAGTAAGTCCAAAGCAAACACCAGTTCCACATATTTTATTTTGTTACACAACATCTATATACATAACATTACACATCAAATGTCACTTTTTTCTTCTTCTTTTTAAATTCTTCCACCAAGTCCCGTTGACTTTCGAAACGATCCCAGGCCACGTATTTACACCATGCCACCACTCTGTCTTTAATTTCTTTTTCCAAGATTCTCGAATGGTGACTTCTACAACACTGACAGTAAGCAATGATCGTCATATTAGGGTCTTCGGGATGCACCAATTTCAATCCGTCTTGGGGGTCACTACATTCGTCGTTGAAACACGCCTCTCCCAATCTCACGTCTTCTTCCGTACAAGGTACCCAATTCCTTTCGTCGAAAAAAGAATTGACTTTCTGTTCTGCCCACGTATTGAAATGGTAACCGTCGAAATTGTGGGGATAAGTACGATCTTTCATGATGTAACGTGCGATGGATAAACTATACATCATTTTTTATTTTTTACGTGTGTGTCTGTCTTGTTTCAATGCAACTTGTGAAATGAACTCTTAGCTGTAAGGGACTGGGGTTTTATATTGATAGCGTCTGAAACCATGGTTACTTTTTCGAAAAATGTGGGTAGCCCTTAAAAGGGCTGTTTTGATATGACTAAAAAAGTCATCTACTGGCGGTGAATACACCTCTTGGACTTGCAGGTGGGGCAGGAGGACAGCCATTGTTCCACCTTGATTTTGGCTGGTACTGATGGCACCTTGAAAATGGGCTCCGGGCATAGACTTATTTCCCGCTCCCAATCCTCCTCCTCGTCGATGACCATTGCTGGTGATGTAGGTGGCTCGACTATTGTACTGCTGGTGGTGGTACTGCTCGGCTCAAACATGCGGTAACTATACCGCCTCTTCTTTACCTCTTTCTTCTTTTCCTCCTCCCTTATCTCCTGATCCCAATCTTCTTTATGGCCGGGATAGGGATAGTTTTCCCGATACAACATTTTCTCCCCCATCGCCTGGAAATACTTTGCCATGGCCAGCAGCTTTTCGGCATGCTCGGTCAACTTCTGTGATGTTTCGAAATACTCGTATGAATTCATTTTCGTCTTCTTCTTCTCGATTGTTCTCGCAAGGAGTGAAGCACATCTGCTCAAACCTCTCCTATTTATGCTAGTACTTGCGGACGTGAGAGCACGCCCCATGTAAACAATGTCTGGTTTTGGCGGGAATTCTAAAGATATGGTGACTCATCATACAATAAGGTGACACTTTCTAGAATCATAGAGTATTCAATCCTATATATGTAATCATACAATAAGGTCACATTTTTTCTAGAATAAGACATATAATGAAAGAAAAGGTCATGCTTTCGTGAAAATTCGTGGTATTTTTGATAGAATACATTAAATAGTAACTTTTAAACCCATATTTCATTCATCAAGTATGCTTTAGGTAGATGTATTCTTGTGAAAACCGTCACTGTAAAATTTTTTGAAACATTCAATCCCGCTTGACATGTTTTGGGTTTACTCTCACGTCCGCACTATAGGTTATAAATACAGCACGCACTCGTCAGTTCAGCAGTCTTTCCTGACAACTCAACATGGAAGTAACTGAAAGCGATTTCCCAATCTTGATGTCCATCCTCAACGAGCAGCTGGAATTGGACAAACAGACCAATGGCCAACCACAGCAACTACAGCAACCAATACCACAACAAGTCATACCGATGGAGGTACAGAACCTTTATCCGACTCTACCAGCCAAGGTCGAACCACCCAAAAGACCACCGCAGCCCGACCCCAAGAAAGTAAAACACATAGTGGAGGAGAGGAGGAAATGTTCAGAGGAAATACGTATTAAATTATTACAGCAAAACCAAACGGTAATAATAGAGGAGTTGAAGAAGACCAGAAAAGTACTCAAGACAATGTACTCCATTCTACAAGGGATACAGAATGCCAGAGCAGTCCCCAGTGCTCCACCCGAGATCAGACACGAAGATCACTGCTGTCTATGCACACAGTAGAAATTATCCAACAACAAAAACGGCCCTTTTCAGGGCCACCTCTATTTTTAGAAAAGTAGTCATCAGAATCATCTAGAATTTTCCTAAATATAGGTCTGGGACTTTCTAAACACCTATGAATAGAATTGGGAATTCCCTTGGAATTTACCATGGACTTCCCCATTCTATAAATAAACACGGAATTCCCCTCGGAATTCCCCCTTTCCTATACACAAATCCCGGAATTCCCCTGTTCTAAAAATACTACTGGGCTATCTAGGCGCCTTACACTACTCCTGTGGATAGAATCAAATGTAAGTTTGTATGATGAAGGACAGACAAGAAATGAATAATTTCAGAAATTTTGAGAAAAATTGAATTTGGCGTCAAAGTGTTCAATACCTCCTTAAGAATTCAGACTTTTTCTTAATGTTACATGTATCGCAAATGTTGAACTGTGTTTTGGTTTGTGATAGATCATGTTCAATATTTGCTGAAGCTGACCTAGTTTTAATAGAGTTATTACCCTTTGACTTTGTTATTTTCATTACAGTTTCAGATTTCTTGTCTTTTCTTTATTGATACTATTACAGATACCGAACTGGTACTTGTCTGCACATGCATTGAGTTCAATATTAGTCTCAGATTTATACCGGTAGGGGATTTGTATCGCTTTACGATAAAAAAGGTTGTTGGTTCTAAGTAAAAATAAAATACTCCCAATATGTATAAAATATTCTAGTCCATGAGCGTGTATTTCCTACAGAAGCCATTTCGTACCATGTCATAACTCGTAGTTGCGAGAAAAATTGTGGTAGTTACGAGGAAAAAAAATTCGTAGTTACGAGAAACAAATTTCGAAGTTACGAAAAAAAAAATCTTGTTGTTACGAGAAAAAAATGGAGGTAAAAACTATATTAATTTTTATCAAAAATCGCTGAAAAAGGAAAAACTCAATAATTTCAATGTCTTTTGGACAAATGCACATCAGATTCTGAAGCTTTAGATATGTGTAAAATATGGTAGACTAACGTAATTTGAAAGTTAAAGTTTGATATTTGCACTTATCTTTGGAAATTTTGTATTTTTTTGGAAATATGGTATCCCAATATAGATCCGATTTCTTCAAGCTACCTCTGAGTTGGAATTGCTTAATTTGATTCAATTTGCAAAATTGAAATGTGATGACTGAAAACATTCATTAACTACTTTTGATATGAGTAATTGTCCAAAGTATGTAAAGACTCCAAAAAAATTGAATAAAATAATTCAGCATTTTTATAAAATTTGTTATTTTTAACCAAAAATTTCCACGAAATACCTGAGTTGGTAAAGTGTACATGTAAATCAAATTCATTCTTGAGTAGGGCCTTTATACTTTCAGAAAATACTTTCAAATCCCACAAACTATTGGGGCCCTCCCCCTCATTCTTGTGATTTGTCTAAAATTGCTGGTTTTTTTCCGTTTTCAAGTTGAATTTTACTAATAACCATATATATGCCCATATATATTATATACCCCTACACTGACAGCGACGACTTGGAAACACCCCCCCCCCCTGGAAAATGTAAAGATCGCTTTAATTCATCAAAATATGAGCCATTTTGATTTAGATGTATCACTCCTTATTTTGTTCCAAACATAGAACATTAGGATAACGAAATTGTGATCTTACTTATTATTTACAAGACAAGTATTACTAAAGCTCTAATCGAACACGCGGTTTTTTTACATGCGTGTAAAATGGTAACATGTGTACCGATCATTTGTAATATAGGATTGTATTTGCTTTATCAACATGTAAGTAAAACCATGCAATGTGCAGTTTTTTTTTATTCTGATATAATTTTAGAAGATTGAGACAATGGACTTGTTAAAAATAAATTTTGAAATTGGGAAATTTTTGTATTATAGACGTTTAGTATACAGGTACAATGTAAATATATAATGTGGGTCACTAAGTGTATTTATGTAATTGTGTAAGATACAGCTATACTGAAAATGACTATTTTATAGGCAGACATAGCTAAGAAGCATTTCACTATGTAAAAGAGTGTAATTTTGAATTGCATTTGGAGTATGCATTACTTCCTCCCTGTAACGCGCAGCCCCCCCCCCCCCCCCACCCCCCCCCCCGCGAACTCGAAACCTCACAACGCTTCTTTTTCCCCAGATCTTTTTTCGTCCGGATCTATTATGTAAATTACAAGCAAATAATATTTCGCTTCATATATTTTATTTCAACGCTTTCAACGATTTTGGGCTACCATTCGATCACCCCCCCCCCCCCCCAACCCCGAACTCCAAACCCTCTTGATCTGTCCAAATTTTGAAACATTGAGTTCCCTACATGCATATGCAGTGTGATAAGTTTGTGATCATGTTATCTTTGTAAATAATCATTTGTTATTTACTACATTTCATGATGATTTACTTGTAGCAAATCTCCCCCCCCCCAAACTTTTCCAATCTGTACCTTAATTTTGATTTTTAAACATAGTACTTGTATATATCATAATGCATACGCCATAATTTCTTTTGGAGGTGCTGTATATGTGAAACATGTACCGGAACCCCCCCCCCCCCCCAACTCCCGTCCCCCGAGTTCCCCTCCCTCTATCGCGTACCCGGGGCAGATCTCAGTCATTATAACTAAATGTATATATGAGAAAATAATTTAATTCTTATTTGAAAATTATATATTTTAATGTATGATTTTCTATGCAATTTACTAATTTCTGAACTCATCTTTACAGTTAGACGACATCTCATACAAATGACAATGTCCACGCGTCCAGGCTTCTTTATATACCGCTCGAGTACTCGAGGTAGTGGATTTTGGGTCACGATACATTAGTATGCAAAACGTCATCAGGGGGAAAGTTCAAATCAACACATGACCAAGTGTATTTTTAGCTAGGGGACGGAGATTGTTAGTTTCACTTCTAACAATTTCCGTTCCCTAAAAAAAATTACTACGTCATGGGGGTTTTTAAAGACTTAGTTCAGCTTTAACGTGGATAATTGAACACTTTCAAATGACTAACAGCATGTCATAGTATATGACGTGCTTGAATGGGAGGCAGGTGTAGTCTGCTATACACATGTGCGTTTTGTCTGAATGAAGATTAACCTTTATTTAGTTATGGTTTTTTGTTCTTTTTTAATATTTGATAAAGACTGGGAATATATATAATGTTTGATATATACACATATCAAAATTACTGTGGATTATAAGAATCTTTCATGGCCTTCTATGAAGATACATCGATTCCACCCGAGGGGTCTCAAAATCATGTAAAACCCGAGGCTTGCCGAGGGTTTTGCAAAATTTTGAGACCCAGAGGGTGGAAAAGATGTATCTTTCATAGAAGAACATGAAAGAGTATTTTTCTCTCATATCTAAGGGCCAAAGTTAAAACCGACAGAAAAGAGACGAAATTTGAGAAATATCAAGTTGATCTAATCGCAAAAATTTTGCGATATTCGACTTCAGCGCCCCCGAAAATGGTGTATTCTTTAAGAATTAACTACAAATCTTACGCTTTTCAAAATGTAACACAAGGATACAATGATAAACGATCTTAAAATCGATGTTTTATTGCAACGTCACCGCTAGCTTGTTTGTATTGCGGGCTGAAATCATGACGTCACAATAGCGTAAACAATCGAAACAATAGGGTGACGTGATATGAGATACAGCTGTCACGTGATATGTGATACAGATGCCGCTTCCATAGCTGTATCTCATGGGCCTTCTCTGTAATGACATACGCGGGTATGAGAGAAATATATATACATCAAACTTATAGTATAAAGTTCAAGTCCTCTTGGAATAGTTGAGATATATAGAACGTGGCTTATAAATAACAAATTGTCACTTCACTTACTAGTAGGTAAAACGGAATGTATCCTGTTTGGTCCAAAGAGAAAACTGAAAGATTTTTTAGAATTTTTCTACTTTTTGTAACAACCATGTCATAAATTCTACAGATAATGTGAAATATTTGGGCGTTAATATAGATAACTCTTTGAGGGGTGAACATATTGTTGAATCAGTTGTACAAAAAGTGAACAGTAGATTGAAGTTTTTATATAGACAAGCAAGATTTTTAGATCTCAAATGTAAAATGTCATTATGTTCTTCCTTAATACAGTGTCATATTGATTATGCTTCCAGCGCTTGGTACTCAGGTTTGTCCAAATTGTTGAAACAAAAATTACAAATTTGTCAAAACAAAATGGTTAGATTTATATGCAATTACTCTCCCCGGCAAACAGTGAACTATACCACTCTTAGTTCTTTGAACATGTTGAATATTGAAGATCGGGTTAAACAATTACGTTTGAATCATGTTTTTAATATATACCATGATAAGGCACCATCATATCTAAGGAATAACTTTGTCATGAAAACACAAAATTCTGGGCGTCAGACAAGATCTTGTACAAACTTAGATTTTATTATTCCCAGAGTCAAGACATGCGAATCTAGTACTTTTTACTTTAGTGGCATAAAAGATTGGAATGAGCTTCCTTTATCTATTAAAGAATCCAAGAGCAAAGATCTTTTTAAGAACAACATCAAATCATTTTTACTCGAGAAAGGGCTTTGTAAGCAAAATTGTGATTTTTACTTATATTAGACTAGGTAGTGCCGTTTGTGTGTGTGTTTTTGTTTTGTTTGTTTTTTTTTAATCTAATTTAATGCGAGACCAAATCATAAATAATAATGAAAATGTGAAATAAAATTTCAAAATTTATTACATCAAAATCATGACATTTAGAAATTAACCTCCTATAATGTACAACTAATTATTTTGTTGGAAGATAAGGCCAAAGCACGATGTAGGCCTTTCAACGACCGCTAGGTTTCAACTGAGAGTAACGACAACTCGTACCCTAAGTGTCAGAAATCGGGACATTTCGAGCTTCTTCATAAACATAATAGGCAAAAATCACTTTAAATCATGAAATTTCTCCTTTATTTATCTCTGTTTGGTTGTTGGACAAAGTTGGTATGATTAAGCACAACACTTTGATTTGTTTCATGTACTTAAAACAATAAATGGACAGAGAAAGATAGCACAAATTTGCACATTCCATTTTTAGACCGAAAAAAAATTTCCTTGTGGTAAAACATTTGAAGGGAGGTAACTCCTTAATAATATCTGTAAAACTCGGGGGCCTTTAAACTAATAAATGTAATGAAAAGAAACGAAATGAAACGAAAAAAATATGTATAATTTTTACCGTTTAATCATTCGTTTACGTTCAAAGTAGTGACATTTTCCCTTGTATTCTCCTGCCGTGTGCAGCGGGAACCAGTGTGTAATATAGTATCATGACAAGTTTTCGTTAATATTTATCGAGGAGCTCTGCATAATAAATGGGAAAATTATGGCAAAAGGTGTGCAAACGAAAAATAAACATTAAAAATAAAATTGGCAGATAAACATGTATGTATCTGTAACTTTACATTACATATCTAGATAAATGTCATTGACATAATATTAAAAAAAAAAAATACATGAAATGAATCGATAAGTTTGCATAACGAAGACAGCATCAATAGTGATCGGAAACTAGCGAGACAAAAAAAAAATGATAATAATAAATTAAAAAAATAAATAAATAAATAAAAAGTATTGGTCGTACAGACTTACACTGTTAGTTGCAAGACTTCGAGATTTATCCCCTATATGAATTTTAATCAGAACATTTGCCGACGAAGTAGAAAAAACTTCATTTTTAGCTCGACTGCACTTTAGTGCAAAAGAGCTATTGCAATACCCCCGGCGTCGGCGTCGGCGTCGTCCGAACTAGATGATAAGGTAAATGTTAAGATTACCTTTCCTATATTCATATTCTGTTGGTCTTTTTTTTTGTTGCAAATGTTTAATTATACATTATTTAATATATCCAGATGAGGATATAGCCCCTGGGGTTGGGATTTTTAAAATTATTTCAAATGATAAGGCAAATGTTGAGATGATAAGGTAAATGTTAAGATAGCAATAAAGTCTTTAAAAGCCAATATTGAGCAAAGTATAAGTGCTACATGTATCAAACTTACATATTTGATGTATCTTTGATCAAACTTTCAAAAAATGACCTTGACCTACTTTTTTCCGCTTGAATGATTTTGCCTTTAAAAGCCAATATTGAGCAAAGTATAAGTGCTACATGTACCAAACTTACATATTTGATGTATCTTTGATCAAACTTTCAAAAAATGACCTTGACCTACTTTTTTCCGCTTGAATGATTTTGCCTTTAAAAGCCAATATTGAGCAAAGTATAAGTGCTACATGTACCAAACTTGCATATTGGATGTATTTTTGATCAAACTTTCATTAAATGACCTTGACCTACTTTTTCCGCTTGAATGATTTTACCTTTAAAAGCCAATATTGAGCAAAGTATAAGTGCTACATGCACCAAACTTGCATATTGGATGTATCTTTGATCAAACTTTCATAAAATGACCTTGACCTACTTTTTCCGCTTGAATTATTTTACCTTTAGTAGCCAATATTGAGAAAAGTATAAGTGCTACATGCACCAGACTTGCATATTGGATGCATCTTGGGTTAGACTATTGAAATATGACCTTGACCTATTTTTTCCGCTTCAGTGATTTTGCTTTAAATAGGCAATATTGAGCTAACTATAAGTGCTACATGCACCAGACTTGTAATTTATAACTTTAAATTTTTTATGTGACTTGATATATGTTGTTGCCTGAGAAAGGGAGTTTAAATAAATTGGCTACCATGAGAGATATTATGCTATGCAGTCGAGCATTAGGTGACTCTGGCAACTATTTTTTCTGATTTGTGAGCTGCGTGGACAGTAGATGCTGACGGCAAATACTGATTTTACGGTGCAAACATCCGATAATGTGTTATAGTATTTGCAAATCTTCTTATCAAAATGAAATTATTTTATTACTGAATTTCATCCCCTTGCTAATTAAAGATGTAGGGTGTAACCCCCCCCCCCCCTTGCCTATCCCCTGCGACATATGAAGGTTTACATTCTCATTTGTATGAATTCAAATTTTCAGACGAATCTAACGCTTACATTCGCAGTTACAGCCGTTTGAAAACATCATTTTGAATTTGGGGTGCGCAGCTCTAATTCATTCCACTGGCGCCACCTACAAGTTATTGCGTTTTTACAAGAGAGATATAATACAAATTCGGCAATATTATGGTCGTTACTGCATATTGTGAAATAAAACTTTTTATGGCTCCTTTTTTCCTCAATCTAGACCCTTGGTAATAAAATTCACTTAAACTTATTTTTTCAGGGAGACTGTATCTTAAAAAAACAAAAACAAATTAAAAACGCAAAAAAAAAAATATGAAAGATTTTTTTTTTACTTTTTTTCATACTAAACTGAAAAGACTGGATTAGCTATATCTGGGGGTCGGTTAGTTCTTTGGTTATTTTCACTTGTTTGATTATTTTTCAGAGACTTCCGCGTTTTAACAGTCATGAGAAATAAACTTGCTGTACCGACACTGTTAAGTGTTGACCCTTAAAAGACTGACAGACGTACATGTAATTTAATTTAACAGAATAGGAGAAATATCTGGTGGAAGAGGAGGGGATAGAAATATGTAGAAAAAATATATCTAGCTGTCTTGTAATACAAACATCCCCAAAAAACGCACCGAAATTTGGTTTTTAATGTGAATGGTTATTTGTAAACGAAATGACATCAAAGTATATGTACATTTGTAACGGCTTTCCTGATAATAGATTAATTCTACAAATAATCTAGCTGTAATAGATAAATGAAGGATGTATGAGCACAAAACGCGAAAGGAAAAGGAAGAAATATGAATGAATAAAAAATCAAACCCAGTGGCGGATTTAGAGGGGGGGGGGGGGGGGCACGGGAGCTCAGTGATGGTCCGGGCCCCCCTTTTTCAGCCAAAGTTATTGATTCAGAATACTCCTTTTATGCTTAATCTCTTTACTTTTGGGAAAATTTTCACATGCTCATAATTTTTCATTAGATGTCTTATTTTTTCGTCTTCACTTTGTCTCAACTTTCTTTGTCATCGTGTTTGAACGAATCAATATGTCATAAAACATAATTATACAAAATTCAAAACTAAACCATCACTGAACTTGTCCTTACTTCTAAAAAGCTTTGTTCGGTCGACATAACTGTTTTCTCCGTTAATGTTTAATGTTACGTATTGAGGGGGGGGGGGGGGGTCCATCCAACCTAAGTGTCTTGTTTAAGTAATTTTATGGGAACAAAGCAAACAATTCATGCAATTTTCGAGCGAATGAACATCAATGACCTACATGTATTCTTTAAATTCTACGAAGCGTTTGGTCGGCGTAACTTTTTTTCCGTTACGCACCTCGAGTTGAGGCCAGGGAACTTCGTTTGCCGTATCAAAGTATCTTGAGGAGAATCCCAATCCTATTCATGGTATTCCTGGGCTTAAAACGAAACTGACAGAAAATGTACCGGACCTTTCAAATTATTTACGGTACGCATGTATGTTGAACTCATGGATACCATTCCCGAACGTATACATGTAAATAATCCGGTTACTTTTCCTCCTTGTCTACGTTTCCAGCTGAATAATTTCTTTGCCAAAGAAAAAAAATCGTTTCGTTACTTTTCATTTCTTCTCTTGTGCGTTTCACAATTTAAAGGAGCCCGTTAAACTCGGTAAATCAAGAGGTGTCCCGGGAACCAAGTGTTTGTCAATGTCAAATAGTACAGTTTGAATTGTTTCCCTTCTTAAGCAGATTTATTTAGAATTTGGTATCTAAAATTAATTAATTTTCGAAAGTTCGCATGTCTTTATCAATTCAAATTTCTTTAATGATCTCCAGACACAGATACAAATGTCGTGAAACACTTTTAAAGGAATATTCTTGGATTTGAAAATTTAGTTGAAAGGCCTACACGATGAAACGATTCCGGGAGACCGGGCGGTCCATTCTGCATAAGAATGAGACCTATCCAGAATTAACCAATCATGTACTATGAAAAGGTAAGATACACATAGCCAGTCCAAGGTGCCTCCTGCAGACTACGGCATGCTGCAATATTACATAATCGAACCCGCCTGTACCCGACGGAAGTAGCCCTCCCAGTCTGCTCCCAGTCTGCACAGACTGAAGAGTCGTCCCTCCTTGTACTAAAGAGATGACATGGCAGTGATTTTCATATGTTGCCCATACCAGGCTTTTATTTACTTGGACCTCCTACTGCACAGCAGGTAGATCTACCCTAACATTGTGGCTGGACTAGATATATGGATCTGTGGTCTCCCAGAATCGCGCCATATGAGTACGTCTCTACGCACTCACCCCATCGTGCATTTATGGTTTTTTTTTAAATCCATTTCTTGAAATATAGTGCTTGTTGAGTTCATAAAGCATTCCAAAGCAAGTTTGATATATTGACTATATATGTTATTGCCTTCAATTGATAAATGAGTGCCGTCATGGCGAAAGATCTCTATGTCTTGCAATAATATGGGTGGCGAATTACTCTTCCATTTATTTCCGTCACAGTTGACTTTATTCTAGAGTTGACAATTTTCCTAGCTTTTTCAATTTTTGCTGGTTTCAGTGCTGTATGCCAATAACACCAAGGCAGCATCATAGACCAAACTAATGTAGTTTGGGGGAGTATTTTATTAAACTTATGAAAACTACTAGTCTAGTTGCCGAATGGCTATTTTGGGGTGAACCAAAAAAAAAATGTTACGCACAAAATGTTTTTGCATGAAAGTGATGTTAATACTCTCTACTTTGATAATCCGGCTGATGCCACTCTGGCATCCTTGGGCATTTCGAAATTTTTGGGAAAAAAGGTAATTTTTCAACGAAAACCGTTGAAAATTGGAAATACACAATTACTTTGTCCATGTTGTAGCTAGAACAACAAATTTGGTATCAAAAGAACAGCAATGCCATTGCCTTTAAGTCCCAAACTCAGTTTATCAATTTACTCGTCCATAAAATGGAGAAAACTATGGATTTTCGATGAAAAACCGTTGAAAATTGGGAATATGTCATATCTTTTTTCATACCCTAGATAAAATAACAATTTTGGTACCAAACGCACAATAAATGTATTGCCTTTTATTTTAAAGATCAGATTAGCAATTTGCAAGTACGAAAATGGGGGGAAAGAATGAATTTTGAATGAAAAAATCGCTGAAAATTGGGATATTGCAATGTTTTTTCCATGCTGTAGTTAGAACAACAGCAAGAAAAATGATTTCATTGCTTTAAATTCAGAATTCCACTCAAGCAAATTGAATCTTCTTGTTTTGTTTTGTTTTGTTTTTGCTGAAAACAGGTTTTAAATTGTAAAAAAAAAAATCGGTTTAAAGAAATTCTAAAACAACAATTTTCGTATCAAAATGATTGCATATTGATAGTTTTAGATTTGCACTCTCTTATTACCATTTATTCTACTCTAGATATATCATTCCAAATAGTATAAATGTCCTAGCATCATCTTACAACATCACGCATCATTTCACGAAAAGAATGTTCCATTTTAATTGCATAATTCATACATTGCTTATTTGATGTTTGATGTCGTGTTTGCTGTTCCCTGCCCGTTTGGTTTCTCTTTCTGTGTTTGTCTTCTCTGTATTTTTACTTGAGATGTTTTGATGTGTTGATATTGGTGCTGCAACCCAGTTTTGTTGGATATCACCTCCTTTCTTATTGCCTTGTTTTTTCATCAACATGCAATTGTAATTCTTGTGTGCAGCTACTTCTAACAACAAAGAAATCCTCTTACATGGTTGATCAAAATGCCTCCTTTACATCGTACTCTGACAATTTTCTACTCCAAAACATTTACAGAATTAAAGAAAATTGAGCACAGAATTTGTCACATCTGTTTGTTACACAGCTCAGATTTCATGTGCGACTACAACAAATCAACAGGATACTAGTAACAGATAGAGGTTCAGACGCAATTGGCAAAATATTATCACAATAGGTCTCAACATTTATTTTGAATTTAGTTCTTTCAGCAGATCCAGGTTTGATCTTAAGAATGTTTCCTTATGCATGGCTAAAAATATTTCGTTTTTCTTGACATTTTATCGAAATTCTTCAATTAATAGAGTTGGTGGTAATGGTCATCCAAGAGTTTTGAATTCTGTGAGGAGGTTGTTTTACACCATAATTGTGCGTTCTTCGAGACCTCTGGGAAATCGGAATAGTGGGAGGGTTGTGCGCACGTAATCCAGGATAACCACACCGTCTGCTATTTACGTGGCAGATGGCCGTCCTAAGTCGGCACCCGTTGTCCATTGGTCCCGTTGGTTAATGTTTAGTCTTTTATGTTTCATGTTTCTATGATCTTGTCCCTTTTGCGTCTCTTTCTGTGGGTGTCTGTTGTGTTTTTTTTTTTTGGATGGGTGTTTTGGGATTTTGCTGTGGGTGCTGCAACCTAGTGTTGTTGGAGATCCCCTCCTTTCTCTTGTAGCCCATTTCATTCAATCGTACACTGGACCTGACATCAGATATACTGTCTAGATTCTTTTCAATATCTGAATTAACTTCTCTCAAATTTGACACGGAACACCACTTCAAAAGATTTCCCACAGAGCAACATTTGTCTCTCCTATACCATCATATGTTGATGGTATCCATCATCATGATCTGTTCACAATACCTACATCTTTAGAATAATGTGTAGAATGCGAGTTCTTAATCAATCGGATTGCTTTCTCGATCAAATGATTGCAAGTACATGTGTTATCAATCAGTTGCACTTCATTTCATGAGATGTAGCTTTCTTGACTGAATCTTTTATGTCATTGTGATCGTAAGTAGGAGTCAATTGAATACCATTTAAATTTTACTCTCTGCAAAGTAATAGCAATTTCAAGTTCAGAAAATAGGGCCAGGGGAGCTGCTGGAGAGGATTTTGGCTGTGCCATGAAGTCACTTTAATTGAAAGCATCACTGATGAGGATTTTTCTATCCGAAACACGTGTCTGGGGCAGTAAAATTGGTTTAAAACTTTCTTCAAGAAGTTAGATAAGTGTTTAGTTATTTTTAGAATTATATGACCAGAAACAATCAAGGTATTAATTCTGCCATTGAATGGTCAGTTGATACACCAGAGCCCTGCATACATCAATCGACCACCAGCTCCTGGGCATTCTTGTCGAATAGATAACCTGGAGCTTATTCTAAGAACATATTTCGAAGTTGAAAAACTGAAGTAATCTTTTTTACATTGAACAATGTCACCACTAAGCAGGTCTTTAAGATCCACTTCAATGATTGAAAACAACTTCACAACCCTGGCAGAAATCATCTATGTTAAACATCTTCAAATTCATTAGCATCATTTAAAAGGAGATTAGTTAACAGCAAGGACTAGACATGCACGTTTCGGATATTTAACCCTCGTCATTGATCCTCAATCCAAACAATGAAATATGGCCAATAATGTGTGATAATTATGTCCAAAATATAAGACGTGGCAAGATGACTAGGATATGATGCTACAGGACCCAGGTTTCAGAAATTTGTGACAATTTTGCAAACAGAAATTTTTTGAATGTTTTTGAGACAAAGGAGGGGATCTCAAACAATAGCAGGTTGCAGCACCCTTAGCAAAACCCCCAATGCAAATAACACAAAGCAGACAAGCACAAAAAGAGACGCATAAGGGACAAGGAACTTCAACGCACAACACAGAAACATCAAACAGAAAGGACTACACATAAACCAACGAGCAACCGGTGATGACTTAGGACGGCCATCTGCCACGGAAATAGCTGAAGGTGTGGTTATCCTGGATTACGATTTGAAGAAACGACCAACCGAAATTGATCAAACTTGGCTACATGTGTCCTGGTCCGCCAGCAGTGACACTCACCAAGTGGTACAAATGTTAAACGTCTTCAAATTCATTAGCATCATCTAAAAGCAGATTAATTAACAGCGTGGACATGACATGCACGTTATGTATCATAGACAGTAGCCGCTTCCTTTTGAACAATGTGTGTAATTTCACCCACATCTTTCAAAAGCTTGCTACAAGACTCTATGTACTAGTAAATTGTTTTTCTTAAAACTGTTGACTTGAATACACATATCTTTATTCTAGATTTTCTCTAAAAGTTTTGCATTTTTCAAAGTCCAAACTTTGTATGGAAAAAACCTTCAAAAATCAAAGTTTTCTCCATCATTCTTCTTCTCCCATTTTATTTATGAGCAAGTTGCTAAATATGTATTCAGAATAAAAGACAATAACAAAAACCTTTATTTTGGTACCATAATTGCAGAACCTCATACTACAGTTTGAAAAAGTCATTGCATTTTGCAAATTTTCAGCGATTTTTCATCAAAGAGTAGTTGTTTTTCCCAATTTTTCGTACCAGCAAATTGCAAATCTGACTTCTGTATTAATTAAAATGAAAGGCAATAAATTTATTGTGCGCTTGGTACCAAAATTGTTTATTTAGCTACAGAATAAAAAAAGATATGGTGTTTTCCCAATTTTCAACGATTTTTCATCGAAAATCCATAGTTTTCCCCATTTTATGGACAAGTAAATTGGTAAATTGAGCTTGAGACTTAAAGACAATAAAATTGTCGTTCTTTTGGTACCAATTTTGTTGATCTAGCTGCAGCATGGAAAAAGTAATTGAATTTTTTCTATTTTTTACGGTTTTTCTTCGAAAAATTCCATTCTACCCCAAAATTTCGAAATGCCCAAGGATGCCAGAGTGGCATCAGCCGGATTATCAAATAAGAGGGTATTGACAACAGTTTCATGCAAAAACATTTTGTGCGTAACAAATTTTTGGGTTTCGTGAATGGCACCTAGACTATACACTCCATATCACGGATTATATCGAGAGATTTCTTAGTTGTGAGGTCATTGAATCCTAATTGAATTACCAATATATCTGGGGGAGGTCTAGTGCGGAGAAGGCTATCTATTCGATCATCTAAATCGCCCCATTTCATTCCTGGATAGCCAAACCACAGAATGCGTGCATTATTGACGCCTAATGATGGTCTGGTACGATCATGTTGATACGCCCAGCGTACAATTGATGACCCAACAATCCAAACAGACTTGCTACCTATATATATATAAATAATGGATACTTTTATATTAGAATTCGGATAGAGGAATTCGTATATATGTCATATATGCCTGTGAAGACCATCTACCCCATTGTTTAATTGTATCGTCAGGGAACCCCCTTCTAGATGCTTCAGTTGCGGCTCCGATACGAAAACTATGTTAAGATTTTCCAGACTGGGGATCGAGCCCAGTACCCCTGGGTCAGCAGTCCAACGCTCTATCCACCTGACCAAAATTGTGATTTTTTACTTATATTAGACTAGGTAGTGCCGTTTGTGTGTGTGTTTTTGTTTTGTAATCTAATTTAATCTAAATCTTAAATAATGGGATTTTAACATTTGGGACCCCATTGGAAATAAGCCCTATGGCTTTTATGAGCTATCCTGGTAAGCAATGTCTTGTAAACTGTGATATTTGTTGTTTTAATTAATCATGTGGATATATTCACTAAAAATTGAAAATTGAATAATATTACTGATAGGGATGCCAAATATGTAAAAGTTTTTTTTTGCATTGTTTTTCAACACAGATTTTATTTGTATATGTTATTGACATTGTTTTACCGAATAAATATCTATCTATCTAGAAAGATTCAGAAATGATTCATACTTTATTTCTCAATACATTTTCGCCATTCGGGCTCTTCAGTGGAAATGTTATGATTATAACGGCAAACATATCATGTTTTGATTATAACGGCAAACATATCATGTTTATGATTATAACGGAAAACATATCATGTTTATGATTATAACTGCAAACATATCATGTTCATGATTATAACGGCAAACATATCATGTTTATGGTTATAACGGCAAACATATCATGTTATGATTATAACGGCATGTTTGCCGTTATAATCATAACATTTCCACTGAAGAGCCTGAATGGCGAAAACGTTTTGGGAAATAAAGTTTGAATCATTTTTGCATATGTGACTTTTGTAACCAGCTAGTTTCTAATTTCTAAGCATGATAGACTCGTTTGCGTCAACATTTTGACAAAAATAGTTGATTCATGGTTTTATCTTGACGAGACATAGAGTATCTTTAAAGTGAAAATTAAAGAGTAAAATGTTGTATATCATATCCAATTATCGTTAAAATAATTTGAATTCCACATTCACGAAAATCCATACCCATAGAATGGTAAGTTAGAAATATATATAGGTTATTGTATTCAATGTTCAAGTATCTTCAAATGATCCATTAGCATCTTTCAGTATAATGTTGCAAAGCCCAAGTGTCTATGAAATACACAGTTCATAATATAGTCATATCTTAATTATATATATAGAACTATGGGTTAAGTATAACCTCTTCTTATATTCGAAACAACATTCAGTATAATGTTAAGTCAAGACTGTTCCATTTTTCATGTAACATACAGTAAATTGTTACAACATCTTTGTTATTATATTGCCTATTCGTTATAAACAACATTCAGTACAATGTTGCCAAACCTATAGATTTCAACATGTAGTATAATGTTCAACATTTAGAAGACTGTTCAACATTTAGTAAAATGTTCAACATTAATTAGAATGCTCAACATTTAGTATAATGTTCAATATTCACTATATGCTTAACTATGGTATTCAGTTTAATGTTCAATATTGTTTACTATTATACTTCATCTTAAAGTATAAGCTATACTTCTCATTAATGACTTTCAGTTTAATGTGTACTACTTGTACTATTCTTGCATAAAGTAACACAAAGTTTTACAAACAATACACTGTAGCACAACTATACACTTGCATATATTTGTTTTACTTTTAATTGATTTATATACACAGTGTTACTAGTATAGTAAGAAACAATGTTGGTCTTCATCCATCTTATTAGGTTAACATATGGTTAAGGTACCGGTATACAGTAATACTCTACATGTAATTTCAATGCTACATGAGATGTAATAGTACAATACTATAATATATTATCATTCAAAGCATAGGCAAATAATGCATTCTTTCAGTCGTTATTTCATTTTCAAGATTCTTCTGATGAGAAGTAAATACTAATGCCGTTATGGTCAATGGTGGTTTAAATACTTCAATTTTCAATGATCAAACGGGTAAGGTCTACATATGCCATTATTTTTGCTTATAATTGTACCTTTAATTCCAAGAATCATGCCAACACGCACAGCAACAAAGAGGCGGAATCCCAACCATACTCCCCAGGCAACGCAGCCAATAGATGCTAATGTGCTGCCAATTTCTGGCGATCAGCTGCAGATCCATAATGAACAACCTAGTACAGGCGCTCATAATTCGCAATTACAAATTGACTATGTAGAGCTTTCAAGACATATTGTTCATCAACAGTCCCTGCAATCACAGTTTGCTGCAGGGTCACCCAGCCAGTTAGTGACAAACTCAAATACACAGACATTATTAAATGCAAATCAGATGCCAGGAACAAGCACGTCCATAACTACCGGTAATGCAAATCAGATGACGGGAACAATGTCCGTAACAAGTGGCACAACACAAACAGTTCCTCCTATTGGCATCATAAATCAGCAGGCAACTGCTAACCAACCTGCAACCTCTCTTGCGGACTCACATCAAGCAGAAGCTTCTAGTTCTAATGAATCTCAATGTGATGTAAATTCAATTTTAGACGCTGTTTTTTTTTCAGCAGGCGAGACTGTAAGGTCATCAAGTGATGCATGTCTGTCTCCAATTAGCTTACCTGAATCTGTCCCCTCAGGGGCCACAATTTCTGCAAAGATCAAAAACAAGATTTGGTCGAATGAATTTGTTGACTTAAATGACAAATATGGATAATGACCATATCCCTGTATACAGCACAAAATCGATAATTCAGAAAATCAGAAATCGAGGGCATACAAAATCAGGATAAAACAGGAACCAAAGCAAACAAACAAAAACCTCCACCATATGAAAAGAAGCGAACTCCCGATATGGGAGTGAGACCAGGTGCCCAGGAAGAGTAAGCATCTCCTGCTTGCATGCAACACCCGCCGCTTCAATTCGGTAGAAATGTCACATCCGGTTACTTCCATTTCGGAAGACATAGAGTACAATCTTTGGTTGGATGGTTCAAATGGTCTATAACAGAATATCATCCACCATTCTGGAGAGTGGGACATCATAGTGCATGACGAGTTCCCCATATCGACCGTAGAACTTCCTCAGTGACGATGTTAGTCGGTCAAAAACATATCCCTGACTGAGAAGCTTATCTGAAAGACGCCTAGCTCTCAGAACAAATCATTATTGCCGGTGTCATATAGTAAAGCTTCTCCCATAGATATCCTTCCCCCAGAAATATTTCTATAATAGAGAAGCTTCCCCCCTGGGGGAAGTTTTTCTATATATAGAACCTTCCCCCTTTGTTACCATAGAAAACTTTCCCCCATACCGTTCTTGGTTTGACTTTCACTTGTTTTAGAGAACCAGAGGAAACTGTAAGGGACTTAATGTGGGAATTCTCTATCATAGAAAGTACCCATCCAAATCTAGAAAATGTCCGATTCAAAACGTTAGTCATTCGAATGACAAACATGGATAATGACCATATCCCTGTCTACAGTACAAAATCGATAATTCAGAAAATCAGAAACCGAAGGCATACAAAATCAGGATAAAACAGGAACCAAAGCAAACAAAAACAAAAACCTCCACCATATGAAAAGAAGCGAACTCCCGATATGAGAGTGAGACCAGGTGCCCAGGAAGAGAAAGCATCTCCTGCTTGCATGCAACACCCGCCGCTTCAATTCGGTAGAAATGTCACATCCGGTTACTTCCATTTCGGAAGACATAGAGTACAATCTTTGGTTGGATGGTTCAAATGGTCTATGGCAGAATATCATTGAAGTTAGATTTGAATTAGCCAAATACGTGTTATTGAAATTTGAAGTCCTTCTTCAAGAGAAATGATTTTAAAAATAGATAACTGAGGGTGGACAGGACGAGGAGGAGGAAGGGGCGTGATACTAGGGGGAGAAAGGGGAGTGACGGGGAAGGAAGGGGTGGGAGGGGGAGGAAAGGGGTGGGAGAAGAGAGGAAGGGGCGGCAGGACGGGGAGGTAAGGGAAGGGGAAAAAAGAGGGGGAAAGAGGAGGGACCGAGAGGGGGAAAGGTACCCCCAATGTCCGCACCCCCCCCCCCCCCTAACTGTTCCGCTGCTCTCCATGTCGTGTTCTAGAACTGCAGATAAATGCTGATCATCGCGGGGAGATAACTTTTATACGAATTCTGACAAAAATCAAAGAAGATACCTTTATATAACAGAAACCATCAATTCAACGAAATGTAGAATCATGTACTTGATGTGTTGTTAGAAAGAAAGGGCGGGATCTACAACAAGACTCGGTTGTATCACCTAATAGTATTCTTTGCGAAAATATAGAGTTGACAAGCACAAGGAGAGACGCAAAGGGGACAACTTAACACAAAATACGACTTCGAAATATTAAACACAAAAGACCACATAAAAATGAACCAGACAAATGGGCAACCGAAGCCGACTAAGGACGGTTACCTGTTACGTAAGCATATTTACAATGTTCTTGTTTAAAAAAAGACATATACTTGATGAAACACTCCGGAGTATTGTCGCGCGTAAATAAAAAAAACCGCATGAGGTCGAATAGATTAATTTTATTTTATTTACATATTTATTTTGTATATGAGTGAATGTGTTTTGATTAATTAACAGTTTGAACTAATACGGTTTTTATATCTTATACTCTAAAGATATTAAAATCACAACAAAATTATTTAGAAACATTTGATGTTTCTATCTCACACTGAACTCCAAGGATCTGGATCAAAAACATATGAAGAGAAAAAAGATTCAAATCGAATAAAATTTTTCGTTTGGTATTTCGTATGTTTAGTTATTATCCCTCAAATTTTAAAGAATTATCGAAAACACTGTAAATTCTATTTCAACTAGCACTATCTTTAAATTTCCATGGACCTATCATGGTTGAAAGTCAAAAACCAAAGACGATATCAAAAATCCGTATGGCTTTCCGGATTTGGGGGAAGGTTTTCTATGATGGGGGAACGTTTTCTATATAGAGAACCTTCCCCCTGGGGGATGATTTTCTATGTAGAAACCCTACCGTGGGGATGATTCCCTATATAGAAAACATTCCGGAGGGAAGGTTCTCTATATAGAAAACATTCCGGAGGAAGAGCCTCTATAGGGGAAGGTTCTCTATACGATACCGGATCAAAAATGAGAGCCTCTTTCAATTACCATCAAGGCGGATAAAATAGGTGTAGAACAATCATAAAGAATAAGGCTCTTTTAAATATCAATCAGTGTACGGATGCATTCCTCATTTTCTCTAGCATTTACATGCTTCTCGGTAAGAGAAATGTGCCGAATGCATGTTTAGCCAGCTTGGAGAGGGTATGACGAGTCATTTCGTCGATTAACGGAATCGAACACGCTAGCCTGGCAGCAAATTGTCCAAGAGTTAAGACTCAAAGCTGCGGCTATGAGCTCTTAACCCTCAACTAAATTAAACAGCCATTCATACACACAGCCCGTTCGTCAAAATTCAGGCAAAGTGTGCTTTGCCTACAACAGAGGTGTCCAATGTACCTCATACCCCTGCAAATATGCACATGTTTGCCAAGAATGCTCTGGGAGGCATTCAAAATCAAGATGCTTCCGGAAAAAAAAAACAAAAAGAGGGAAGGCAATTAATTCGCAAAAACAGCCTACCATCCTCAATAAGCCCATTGCACCTGAAAAGGAATTGGTAGGTTATGAAAAGGTCAAATCAGAATTTTTGGTTAAGGGCATTAGCAATGGTTTTCATTTGGGTTGTGTTGGTTCGCATGGAATACATAAACCACATGATCATAAATCTACTTCTGAGCATCCTGAAATAGTTGAGGAATACATGAAAAAGGGTTTGGATAGCTGGCACCTTTTTATCACCTACTCTGCCAAATTTCAGAACTTCACCTTTGGGGGTTGTACCAAAATCCGACCCAGGCGAATTTCGTATTATACATGACTTGTCATATCAACATGGTTATTCGGTTAATTCTCATGTCCCTCAGGAAGCATCAGAAGTAAAGCATGACTCTATTGACAATATTGTGGCTCTTGTTCAAAACTTTTGTTATGGTGCTTTAATGGCAAAGTCAGACATTCAAGATGCTTTTAGAATCATGCCTGTCCACCCTAGTGATTACCACTTGCTCGGTTTTTCATGGAATGACCATTTCTATTATGTGAACTTGAGTGTCATTCTATTAAAACTATACTGTATAGATTGTAATTATTTGTTTATATACATTAATCATGTACATGTACAAATGTATGTATGATGTACATGTACATTGTATTTCAATACCGTACAAAGAATGCAGCAGATTCAATTTCTTGTACTTTATAAAAAGATACAAGGTACTGTATACTCTATTTCCCATATGGGTCTATTCAATGATGTACATGTTCATTTAGCAAATCCAAATGATGTAATATGCAGAATATAGTACATGTAGTACTCCTAATAAAGTAATATGTGACCAATATAACGTAGACTTTTTGGACCAATAACCTTGAACTTACTGTCAAACAATATAAGTGTGAACGGTAGTGGTCGATGAGTTACTGTTCATTATTATCCTTTCTAATTTTCAATAACTTCATTTTAATCATACTGGTAACAGTTTTCTTTTGTTTAGAATTTTTACGAGGTTTTCATCAGCAGCTAATAAATCATTTACAAGTTTCGTTCACATTAGCTGTCTTTCCACTGTAATGGACAGAGTGATATTTGTATAGGTACATGTATCATGTGTATGGTTCATTATCATTGATATGAATTTATATTGTAATGGATAATCAGCTAATGAGATATACTTTACTTTACCATAAGCTTTTATGCTATATTTTTTTTCTCCAGAGTAACGAGGTTAAGAATTTATATGCTATGGAGTTAGAAGGCTTGAAAAGGTGCTTATCTTGGCTAGAGGAGAACAACATAGTGATAGGAGACTTGGTGACTGACAGGCATGCACAAGTAAAGAAGTTCATGAAAACAGAACGTTCAGACATTGAACATTGGTTCGATTGTTGGCATGTTGCAAAAGGTAATTATAAATATCTTATTTACTGTTTCGTCTATTGAAATTAGAAATTAACATTGTTTGATAAGCTTCTTTATACACATATATCACATGTAGGGAAACTGATGCAATATGTGAAATTTAAACTATGTTACACTGTATTACTTTCTGTAATTTCTATGCTTTTTCAAACTCACTTTAACAAATTAATTCTGAACTGAATTGAAATCTGCGATTTTACGGTAATGCACTGAATTGATCGACATGATGCTAATTATGAAATATTTCAGAGCACCTCACAACCTAATGTAAGGCTAGTTACATGTTTTATACAGCCATAAATTCTGAAGACATGAAATTGAATGAATACATTTTCACTATGTTGGGTACCTCAGAAACACGAAATTGAATACCAGCATGCATGAGTCTATTGCTTTCCCTTTATGCTTCTTTGTTTATCACTTCATGTCAAATCTTTTTTCCAAATTTGCAATATCAATAAATATCAGAATATACTAACTGTATTCTTTGCAATGCTGCAGTAACATGACGATCCCCCGGTCTTTATTGTTGTTTGTTGTAAAAGCTATAAGCTAGCTGTAGAAACATCAAAGACTGCCCTCCTCCTTCTTCACTAAACTTTATTTTGACATACTTCGGGCTCCCATACTTCGCGATGTTGTGTAGCAAATCGACAATTTGTCTGACTTCAGACAAAAAACAACATTTTCCTCAGTTAAAATTGTGTTTAAATGATAAATGTCACCTTCACATGGTTCTGAATTCATGTATAGATCACATAATTATACTATGTAATTAATTTAACCTGGATATTTGAAAAAATATATATGTGAAATGAATGAAAAGTATATTTTGCCGCCATATTGTTTGCATCAACGTTGGCCATAAATGGTTTTCAATGTAGAGAGCTCTAAAGAGTTCTTACAAAGGGAGGTAATTTGATGAAATATTAATGACATTTAAAATGTTTTAATCTCGACGAGAAGCAATTTGCCCATAAATGTTTATCAAGATATTGTTTCAAACCCTTATTCTCTTTGAAAAAATGCAATGAGGTACAAATGACTGTTCTGCATTTTTGCATAAATTGTTCCCAAAGTTGATAAAGAATGCATATATTTTGCAGGATTTAGCTTATGAAATTCAAAGTTAAATCTTCAACACTCTTGAGAAAAAGCTTTTAACATACTTGAATTTGTACTAAGCAATGTCATTAATAAATCTGATACAAATATTATTTCAAAGCGAAATTTATAATGACTTCTTTTCATGCTAATGTAAATATATTGCGAAAAACATGAAAATTTAACTTTTGAGTTCGGTTTCCATGGAAACCAATGATATAAAAACAACAAACCTATACCATTTTTTTTCCTATCGGAATATATGGTATTAGAAATCAATACTTTCAGTAAAATATATTTCGATCGATGGCACCACTTTTTTGGTGATTACAGAGAATTGCTCTTAAGATCTTTAATAATTAATGTATTATAAAAATTTAAAATGTTATTTACAGTGGAATGACAAAAAATGCACTGTGGTAATTACTGAATTGCTTTTTTTGAGCTTCATCACTTAACTATCTCATTTGATAATTCATTCTTATTTCACACACTAGATAATTTTTTAACTTAACAATCAGTGTGGTCTATTGAAATTTAATTTGTTTTAGAAGTTATTTATAGGACAACGAGTTTTATTAATGAATAAGCTTTACAATGAAAAAAAAACAAATAAAAAATAATGTGGTTACTGAATTCCTTTTTTTAAAATATATTGATCAGTAAAGACATTTTCTTAAAATACCCTCCATGACCATAAATAATTTATTTTAGGCGTCTATAAGAAATTGGAAGCTGCTGGAAGGAAGAAGGGATCAGAGGCAGTCGGAGAGTGGGCACGCTCGATATCGAACCATCTGTATTGGTTTGCTTCTAGCAGTGAAGGCAATGGTGAACTTGTCCAGCAGAAATGTCTGTCTATTTTGAATCATGTGACAGATGTGCATGTGGGTCATGGTTCCTTGTTTGAGAGGTGTGAGCATGAAGAGTTGTCGGACAGAAATTGGATTCGTAAAGGTAACAATACTACAGTGTTCATTGTAGCAATCTAAGTTTCCAAATGATCCCAAGTTATTCTTGAAATGTTATTTGGTAAATATTAATTTAAACAAATTAAAATCATGTAACCCTTTAAAATGAATAGAATAGTATAAAGTTTCAAAATTATATTTGAATATGAGCTTATCAAATTTACCGTTTAATTTTGGGTTTGAATTTTTTTACACTCCAATTTCTAGGATTGACTGCATGTTGTTTTTCTTACATCTGTCTACTTGTCTATTCAAAACTTAATAATTTTGTACATAATTTTGATGGTACGCGTAAGTGGTAATGTTCTAATGTTTCGCAAGTAAATACAGTGTATTCCTTTGTTTCACAGACACATTTTTAAAAACATTTTATCACCAACTTTTAAAATATTGATGCTCTTTTAGGTAGCAAGTCTCACATGGAAATGGAGAAAGTTGTTAAGGGTCGACTGCTGCTAACGGACGTAAAGAAGCTTTCCCCTGCAGAGCAAACTTCTGGACTAGAGGCCTTCCACAAAGTTGTCTGCCACTTTGCACCTAAACTAGTACACTTTTTCCATGCACAGATGGAGGCAAGGTAACGCAATTCAGCTTAGCTCAAAATTATAGCAAGCATACTTATCTAAGTACATGTATATAACTATATTTCAAAGATCTATACACAAATAAAGCATTATTGTTTTATTTTATGTTTCATTTCTCCTATATGCAATAATAATTCTGACTACAGCAAGTAAAAAGTTTTCCTTTTTCATAAAACCATGAAACTTATGACTTTTTTCTCTCTAGGTTATTCTTAGCAGCCTTACACTTCAATGAAAACAGTGACAGAGAGCAGAGATTGACCAAAGATGGGAGGCTACAGTATGCTGTCTCATACCCCAAAGGACGAGACCATGATGGGATATCCAAGGAAGTCAAGAAACCAATGACATATGGTCAGTATTTTCATATATTATTATCACAAGGGTTTTTTTTCAAAGAACTTATAATCAAGACACATGACCTTGTAATATCATAATCAAGACACATGACCTTGTAATTTCATAATCAAGACACATGACTATAATCAAGACACATAACCTTGTAATATTATAATCAAGACACATGACCTTGTAATATCTTACGTTGTAACCTTGAATTCTGATTCTACATGTAATGGAAAATTCAATCTAAATAATTAATTTCACCCCATGATTAGAAAAACCAAATACTGTAGTATAGCTTTTGTCTCATTTGGACAGATTAAGGAATACCAGTTAAATACAACAATGAAAATACAGCAAAAAAAGTTAACAAATTTATTGGAAAGAATAGATGATTGAAAATATGATGCACATAATATTTTAAACTGTCTTTTATTATATGTACAATGTATATGTTGTTTTTTATTACAACCACATGTATTTATAACAAAATGTATGTTTGTTGTAGATTATGTTGACCGCTTGATGGAGGAGGTAATTTTTCAACGGGAGACCCACAGATCAGACTCAATTGCACGCGAGAAGAGGCAACTAGACCATTTACGCCCGTCTCCTATCTCACAGTCCAAGCAACATAGGCCAAAGGAGTTGGTGGTTGCCGAAAGGGTCCACAGATTTAATTAAGTGACGTCATGGATACTGGAACCCACAATACTCCTGAGACGGAAAATGGCTACGAATCTGTGTAACCACACAGGCAGGAAGGACTCTCCGGTTTCTTTTTCCAAGTATCCTCCAAATCCACCGTGCAAAACGTCGGTATGTGATGTAGCGATACAATCTGTGAGGAAGAAAAACATTCGCAACTTAGTATCCAATACATTTTAATAACTTATATTGATTACAATTGTTACATTAATGTGAATGTATGAATTTAGTACAGTTGCTACATTGATGTGAATGTATGAATTTAGTACATGTACCATTTATGATCCAATAAGAGTTAATTTAAAGTGTTATACATGTATTGAACAAAAAAGAATGTTTTTTATGAAATGTTGACTGATAAATTATAGACTGAGAAGATTGAGACTTTTAGTCTTTTTCTTATCTAGAATAAGGCTTTATATAGTCAGATGGAAAGTTTGTTTTGAGTATGTATGTACAGAATGATTTGGAAAGTTTAATAATTATATGTTGATATTATGAAATATCACTGTCATAATTAACCAGCAAGACTTTAGTGTGGTTTAATGGTAGAGAAGTTGAGGTTTCATAATGTACAAGTTAGTGTATGTATTTTGTGAAACACAAGATATTATGATATCATTTATTGGATTTGATGTCATTTGCGCTACAAGCTACACGTTGCCAGTTCACTTCTGACGTTACCGGCACATGTAGTATGCTACGTCATTTAAAAGACTTGTGATATATCATTAGCTTTATTCTATACAGGCCTATGAAAATGATATTCAATTCAAAGTACGTTCAAAATACAGATTTTACAAAAGTTAACTTTTTTTTTCAAATGAATTAATTCAAAGGTCAACACATAGGAAACCTCAACCTCTCTAGTATGCAGTGTATAGTTAATAAAAAAAGGACCATAGTCATAGTCTTACTCATGTACTGGTTCCTCTGGTAGGCCATTGTCTTGCACAAATTCATAATAGGAGACTTCTATAACATGTCTGTTCAAGCAGTTTCTGTTGCAGAGGGCATGGAGGTACAGTTATCACATGAACACCTAAAAAAATACATGTGAATTTATCAGCCTTCTTTTCCACGAAAAGGACAGATCAAGAGGGGGATCAGGATTCTCCACCAATAAATCTGTAACTGTCCGTCCCGTAAAGACATTTTCTTTCAAAATTCACAGACTGCATTACCCCGCACAAAATATCTGAATCCCCCTATGCACTATGTTCTTTTCTTATAGCTCCCACCCCTTCTTATAATCAAAGTATTTTAATTAAAATCAGTTTATTCAGTTCATAACAGATTTTGGGGTCATGCTGAAAAAAGTCGAATGTCTGTATACATAACAACGGGCCCTCCACTTCCTTTTCCAATACATAATCTGATAAAATTCTACTAGCCTATACTGTATCATAACAGAAGAGAATGTTTTGAGAATATATAAAACAGAAGGAATGTTTATAAAAATGCAGTTGTGGACGATAAATGAAAGAAAAAACAATACGAGTCCAAGTATACGCAATGCGAGAGGTCAAATTTACCGATGGCCTAGCGTGGATACAGTACCGCCAGATCATTGCCGGCGGCTCTCGCGATCTTCCCAACCATTTTAATAAATAAATTTTAAGTGCTGGATATGTGAATTAGTTAACAGAATATTGTATCTTAAGTATGGCGGCATATTTCTGCCTCCTACATGCAAGATATTTTTCTTTAGAATAGTTCGACATGCGACTTACTTATGTTAACATGCTACTTATTTATGTCTACATGCAACTTATTTATGTCAACATGCAACGTATTTATGTCAACATGCAACTTATTTTGTCAACATGCGACATGATTATCTTGCATGTCGACATAATCATCTTGCATGTCAACATATTTATCTTGCATATCAACATAATTATCTTGCATGTTGACATAAATAAGTCGCATGAGGACATAATCTATAGAAAATATGTCGCATTTAGGAGGCAGAAGTATGCCACCATACTTAAGTCACAGAAAAAAAAAATAAAATCGTAGATCTAAATGACTGAGTGCATCGTACCATTCGTCGACCCCGGGTAGATCGTCCCCTGGGCCTTCTGGGTCTTCCTCTGGTTCCTCCTCGCTTTCCGAATCGGAACTATGGCCATCTTGACTTCCATCTTCTCTCAGAGGTACATACATGTGCGGACGAACCCTGATAGATAGATCTATTTCAGGTATCTCGTCAATTTCGCCGTCTAAGTCGCTGTGTTTACTACCCGTGTTCTCCATTTTAGAAATGTTCACGTGTTACGTCATCAAAGGACAGATAAGTCATAAATAAGGAAGTCGAACAGGTGAATTTGGAGCCTCATTTAAAATACCTCAAGGCGTTATTTTGAGTATTTTTTTTACAAAATATTTTTTCGGTACCCGTCTACTTTATGAAAAAACGTTGAAATTGACATTTGAACACCAATTCATATGACCTTTAAGTACCCGAAACTTGCATGTCTGGTCCATGCTGCCAATTTATCTGTTCTAAAATGAAGCTCTTCAATTTGAAGACGTTTAACACTCAATCAACTTCAAATATGTTTTTCATTAATAAATCTGAGAAATTACAATAAAATAAGCATATCAACTACCAATTCATGGAACCCTTCAGATTTAATAAACCTCCAGAAATAAGCGATTTTTGCATGAAAAATATGCATTTTACTCCAAAACAACCAAATAATGAAAACATGTAATATTTTTTTTAATTTATTCTAAATCATAATCATAATACATAGTACATAAATACAAACAATGTAACAAAAAAAAAAAACAGTTGTATACAAGAATTCAAGGATATGAAGGTTATAGGATTTTTTTAGGTCTTCCGACTTCCGTCGGAAGACCTATTGTTTTCGTAACCGTGGAAAATTGGATCAGCGATTTCTCAAGAACCCTGTAAGCTAGGACAATGAAAGTTCTCCAACGTTACGTTTGGAGTAAAAGCTAGATTGGTCTTTTTTATTTTTGGTCTCTGTTATTTTTTTATCATGTTTTTTAGTAGATTCAGATATTTGACGGGAGCGTCGAATTACTCAAAAGGACCGAAAATTTCATGTTTTGCTATTTGTAAGCTTAAATATCTCGTATTTTTCTATCTACAATTTCCATTCTTTTTGAAAGTAGACAGCCATGCAAGATATGAAATTCTAGATGCACACTGTAACGATTTATTACGATGACGTCCTTCACCGTCCTTCATATTTCCAAATTCAGAAGTTCATAGGAGGAAGACACTTTTTTGCTTATAATAGTAAACAAAAATTAAGCTTATGAAGTTTCCTAAAAATTGCAATATTATTATTTTTTATCCATATATCTGTCTTATTTAGTCTTTCTGATTTTTCATATCTCTTACTGTTGAAAAGATATGAGCATCGAAATTTTGAGTTGGGTATTTCGATACACCTTCACGCCAACAGATCGGGCGCACACTAAAATTGGTAGTCCGAGTCCGACTCGAGAAAAGCAGTGTTGAGATTTTCAAATTCCGATTTCACGGCAATGATGAATATGCATTCCATAAATACATTTCGATATACACAATTTGGTTTTAAAACAGTTGATTAATTTAGAAGAGATCAGCTACAAACCAGAATTTACACACAAAAAGTGGTAGTTTGATTCCGATTTCTAACCTACAAACCTGTTTCTAAACTTCAATAACTATATTTTGAACATCAAGTTTAATTTCTAATTCTACCAAACGTTCGAACATAATTTTCGGTTGGTTTATTTACAAATTGATGAACAATTTCTCCAACATTCTTCCCTCTCCTCGTTTTTCGAAAACAGTTCTGTTTATATTGAACGATGTCGCCATGATGGAAATTCAAAATAAACTTTGAAAAAAGGGAAGGGGGGGGGGGGGTTTCCAAATTTGAACCTGCACAGCGAGAACCTCATGGTATTTATATATATATATTGAACGTAACTTGTTATTACCATTTCTCTTCTCAAGAAAATTGGTTCTACAGCTACGAGCTCGCCTTTTTTTATGGGGGAAGGGGGCAGGAAGAATTTGCAAAAAAAATCCCGGCTCTGAAAAATGCTGAAAAAACTATTCCGGCCCAAAGGGCCGGCAATTTTTTTTTCCCGGACCATGCAAAAGTAAGGATACATTGCATGATATGGAAATTTTTGCTGGCCCTTTGTGCCAGACAATTTAAAGTCAAAAAATTAATTAATATAAATACAAACTGTTGACATAGCTGTATCTACCAGAGACCTAATACGCATAGGCACAAAAATCTAGAAAAGGTTCTATTTAAACATCATACAATCTGTCTGAAATTCGCTAATTGCAAAGAGACATCTGAAGGAACGGTTATTAACTCATACTCTGTAACAGCGGGGAGTTTAACTTACACAGACATTCACAACATTTGACAATTTGTTTAAATCCGGCCCGAAGAACCGGCGAAAATTTTTCTCCGACTCTGGTAATGGCTGAAAAAAATGGCCTGCTCAGAAAATTGCTGAAAAAATTTTACCGGCTGGCAATAGAATTCCTACCCCCCCCCCTAAAATCAAATGGTTGCTCACCAACAATTATCGGTTTGAAAATTTAATGTTACTGCTACTTGAAAACTTAAATATTTAATATAAATACATGTAATGTGACGTCCTTCATATTTCCAAACCAAAAAATGTATAGGAGGAAGACACTCTTGTTGCAACCGCAACAAGAAACCTTTCTAGTTTAAATTACTTATCACGTCTAGTTTCAAATCAATTTTAGAATATGCCAAAACTTTTTGCCAAAAAATCAAAGAATTTTTTCAAATCATTTTTGATATTGTATTCTTCTTCATCTAAATTATTCAATCTGCAAAGCATTTTGTATTTGTAAATTTTCAGTGCAACATACGATAAAAGATTATTAAATAATTTTATTTTTTTTGTTCTCTTCCAAATAAAAGCCAATTAAAATATGTTTCCATCTTATGTTCATTTGCAAAATTAATCCTAAAGCAAGCCAAATATTTTTAACAATTTTACATGAAAAAATTAAATGTTGAATATCTTCTGTTTCATAACAATGCATACAATTTTCTGTACTTTCTTTCTTCCATTTAAACATTTTTTTCTACAACATAGCATATTTTGTAACAGCTTATAATTAAATTCTGCAATATTTTTATCTGACGCTAATTTGATCTTATGATTATATATATTTTTTCAATAACTCTGACAAATTTCGAATTTTTGTTCATAATATTTGTGGTATCTAGGGGATTCAAATTTATCATTTAATAATGTTTCATAAAAGAATTTACATTTTTGGTCTTCGATGTAAGAATATTTATCATGAAAATAGAAAAATCTTTTATTTTTTATATTTATGTATTCCACTTCTGATGGTTTCATGTGCATTATCAAACTTCGGAAAATTTTTGAAATTATTGCATATTCACAAAGCCAATTTGTTTTATTACATAATTGTCTTCCTATTTTGTTTATATCCTTCAGTCCATCTTTATCAAAAATGTCCTTTACATATCTCATTCCGCTTTTTATCCAATATTTAAAGTAAATTGTTTTTCCTTTGTTTTTGAAATATTTATTATTCCATATAGGTTGCTGGAAAATATCTTTAGAATTCATTGTATCAATAGATATAAGGTGTTTACATAGATTAAAACTGATTAAAACTTCTTTGTAAAATATGGGTAATTTTCTTAAACTTTCAAATTCTTTAATATCAGTAGTATTCATTTTTATTACATATTCAAAATCAACATTGTAGCATTTCAAAATTTTATCAATTATTTCTCTGTTGACACAATTTTTTTTAAATTAATCTAACAAGCCATGTAGCTTTTAATGCTTTGAATTTTAAGTCAATATCTGTAACTCCTATTCCTCCTTTACTTATGTTTCCAATAATTGTTTTCCTTTTGGATTCTATCTTAAGAATCCCATAAGAAATTAAATATCATTTTATTTATCTTTTTTATTGTATCAGCGTTAGGTAATGGAAGAACTGAGGCTGTGTAGATAAATTTACTAATTCCTAGAACATTTATTATTTCTTTTTTCCCAAAAATTGTAATTTTTCTCTTTTTCCAGGACTCGAAAAGTTTTTGCATATTTTGACATTTATCGATCCAGTGTTTTTATAACATTTTTCTTGATCATGTCCAACGTAAATTCCTAAACATTTTATACAATCTGTATTAACTTTTATACCATCTACATCAATTTTGTCGTCTATTTATGATAAGTCTCCCAGTAAAATACATTCAGATTTGTTTATATTCAATTTTGATCCAGCATGATTGCAAAAATCACTTATAGTTTTTATCGCTTCTTTAACTGATTCAAGGTTTTTTAAGAAAAGGGTTAGATCATCTGCGTGATGCACATGTTTATATTCCTTACTTTCTTCTGTTAATTTTATTCCTTTTATATCATTGTTATTCATCAATTTTAAAGCAAGAACATCTGCTACAAAAAGGTAGAGTATTGCAGAAATTGGGCATCCTTGTCTAACTCCTCTTTTCATATTACATGTTTTTGAAATCCATCCGTTGTTTTTTAATCGAAATATTGGATTAGTATATAAAATTTTCATCAACTTTATGAAATTTCTTTTAAAATTGAATTTTTCTAAAGTTTTGAATAAAAAATTCTATTCGACCGAATCGAAAGCTTTTTCGAAATCGAGACACATTAAAATTCCTTCACAATTTGATTCTTGGCAAAAT
Source organism: Pinctada fucata (assembly GCA_028142955.1). Classification (NCBI taxonomy): domain Eukaryota; kingdom Metazoa; phylum Mollusca; class Bivalvia; order Pterioida; family Pteriidae; genus Pinctada; species Pinctada fucata. The sequence continues at coordinate 72,000,347 of AP027104.1, read as the reverse complement.
TCAAAAATATCTAAAATCATTCTGGTGTTTTCTCCTATATATCTTCCTTTTATGTATGCTAATTGATTTTTATGAATTATTTTATCTAGTATGTTTCGTAATCTTTTAGCAAATATAAAAGCGATGATTTTATAATCTGTATTAGTTAAGCTGATAGGTCTATAGTTTTTTAATTCAGTTTTTCGCCTTTTTTATGTATCAATGAAATAATTGCTAATCGTTGGGTAAAGCTCATTCTCTCTTTTTCAAATATGATCATTAGAGCATTATGAAACATAAATTCTATGTCCTTCCAAAAACATTTATAAAACTCATTTGTCAGTCCGTCTTGTCCGGGAGATTTGTTTGTCTTTAAGTCATTTACTGCATTTGTACATTCATCCAGAGAGGGTAATTGATAACAAATTTCAGAATCTTCATCACTAAGAACATTTTCAAAATTCACCGAATTCAAATATTCATCAATTTGCTCGTCTGGTATTTCTTTAGATGAGTATAGATCTTCATAAAATTCACACATACGTCCTAAAATTTCACTGTTACTTTGTAGGTTTTCACTTCCAGATTTTAGTTCTTTTATTACGCTTTGCTTCTGTGGACTTTTGTCTAGGTTAAGAAAATAATTTGAACTTTTTCCCCTACCTTTATCTATTTAGCACGTGATCTAATTAATGTTCCTTTAAATTTTTTATTGTATAATTCATCTAGTTCTGCTTCGAGTTCACGTTTATTGTTCATATTTATGTTCTGAGAATTTTCATTGAAAACATTTAATATAAAGCAAAAAATTTGAATACATGTACCTGCTTTTTTTTTGAAAACATTTGATATAAAGAGCAGGTACATGTATAACAAATGTACCTAAAAGAGCAAATGAAGTTACAGCAGAATTTACATTTTGATAATTGATTTTATAAGGAATAAGATTTTTATAAAGATGTTTACAAAAATCATCAAAATTCAACTGAAAATACTCATTTCTGTCTTAAAGCAACAATTGGGAATCTTGTGCAAAAAATAAAGATACAAGTTATATCATTTGAAAGAGGAGAATTCGAAGTTATTTTTGAAATGATTAAAACATGATTTTAGGCCATACCGTGAAACTGTGCGGAGGATAAGAATTATTTTTCGTATAAATTTCCTAAAAATTATCAAAAAATCACTTTTTACCCGAAACCTCACATAAAAGTAAACTTTGGAACTTATATCATCGAATAGAGCACCCAAACACTCTACATTCCAATGTTTTTAGTGTTTGAATTACTATTTGTATGAAATGTATCAGAGTTTTCCAATTTTTATGTGATTTTCGCAAGATAAAAAGGGTTTTTGCCCCAATACACCAACTTTAAATCACTTTGAAATTGTCCAACTAGCAGAATCTGCAGCTGGTAGAGATTTCAGATGAAAAATGTCTTGAAAATTTCCATATAGGGGGAAGGGTTTAACCTACTGGCCCATCGTCTCAAATCGTGTATTTTCACGGCAGTTGAAGTTGTATATTTCTCTTTGGTTTTTTGTTATCATGGCTTTTTTTGTCTGACTGAGTATGCTTTTCTCTAGATATATGATGTTATAAAAACAGCAATATCAATTGTAAATTGTTTAATAAAATATCTTCTTAACAATAATTCTTCTTACAATTTAAGCATGTGTGTGTGAGGGTGTGTTATTGTGTGTGTGGTGACAACATGATTTTCATATCCTTAATACGACTTCCTTCCCATTAAACGTAAAAATGCTGGATCCTGAAACCTGTTGGATACCAGTGGTCTCCTCATTCGTAGTAAGGCAGCAGATTTGGCGGTCGCTGAACGGTAAGCACTTGGAGGTAGATTATTCCAGAGAGCTCGAATTTTGGCAATGATATCTTGGTCTCTCAGAGTAGCACAGGCAACTCTTAAAAATAAAATTGGAATGTAGCAGTATGAAATTGATGCAATATCTTTTTCAATATTCAGCATTCAAGAATTCAATCAATCAAATATACACAAATCAACAATACAGAAGTACCTATCACCTATTCAGACTCAAAGTCGAGAGAGCAAGGCAAAACTTTGCAAGGGAGGGGTCCGATTCTGACAATCAGTACACTGAAATAGATATTATTCAGATGTTGAATTTTCTGATCGACAACATTTTTGTGGTGTTTGGAGAAAAGGTCTTCCAGCAAATTGCCGGAATTCCAATGGGGACCAATTGTGCACCACTCCTTGCCGACATTTTCCTTTACTCGCACGAAGCTGAATTCATTCAATCTTTGGTCTCTGAAGGGAAAAGATACTTAGCTTCTGACTTCGACTTCACTTACAGATACGTAGACGATGTGTTGTCCATCAATAATCCAAAATTAGCAGATTACCTGAACAGTATCTATCCTTCGGAGCTTGAAGTCAAAGAAACTACAGAGATAAATAATTCAGCATCCTATTTGGACATAATGTTGTCCTACGACACTGATGGTCACTTGAACATCTCACTCTATGACAAACGTGACGACTTCAATTTCAACATTACAAACTTTCCTTTTTTGAGCAGCAACATCCCTTCATCGTCTGCTTATGGCGTGTTCATATCTCAGTTGATACGCTATGCCAGAGCAAGTACCAAATATACGGGTTTTGTTCTGAGAGCTAGGCATATTTCAGATAAGCTTCTCAGTCAGGGATATGTTTGTGACCGACTAACATCGTCACTGAGGAAGTTCTACAGTCGATATGGGGAACTCGTCATACACTATGACGTCTCACTCTCCAGAATGGTGGATGATATTCTGTCATAGACCATTGAACCATCCAACCAAAGATTGTACTCTATGTCTTCCGAAATGGAAGTAACCGGATGTGACAGTCCTACCGAATTGAAGCGGCGGGTGTTGCATGTAAGCAGGAGATGCTTACTTTTCCTGGGCACCTAGTCTCATTCCCATATCGGGGGTTCGCTTCTTTTCATGTGTTGGAGGTTTTTGTTTGTTTGCTTTGGTTCCTGTTTTATCCTAGTTTTGTATGACTTCGGTTTCTGATTTTCTGATTTATCGATTTTGTGCTGTATACAGGGATATGGTCATTATCCGTATTTGTCATTGACCATAACAGTGTTAGCAGTAAGTTGTATCTTTTTCTTCTTCATTGCTCAGTATTTTGGCTCTATTTTTTGTCGCCTTCCAGGAATAGCAAACACTAAGGGATAACTTCTTTTTAAGTTATTTGAAGGGGTCCCTGTAGAGTGCGAAACGAAACAAAAACGAAACGAAACAAACCGAAACGAAACGAAACGAAACGAAACAGATCGAAACGAAACGAAACAGATCGAAACGAAACAAAACATTAATCTTAAAGAACTTGAAAAAATTGATGTTTTATTATCTTATTACGGTGTCATAGCATGGTTTTCTATCCCCTCCCTTTTACTCCTCTTTTAAATACATGAATGACATTTGACATTTACTTCTTTTAATTGTCAACTTTGACTCCGTCAGGAAACCCTCTCGGCACAAGTTACAAATGTAGAACTCTTGGATTAAGGCAATAGTACATGCTGATCTTGTCTTTAAATAATCATTCTCATTCTTTTCCCATATTCTTTAAGTTTTATGTTTTGCTTCGTTTGGTTTCGATGTGTTTCGTTTCGTTTTGTTTCGTTTGGTTTGATTTGTTTCGTTTCGCTTATATTTGTTTCGTTTCGTTTCGTTTCGTTTCGATTTGTTTCGTTTCGTTTTTGTTTCGTTTCGCACTTTACAGGGACCCTATTTGAAGACGTTTAAAATTTGTACTGTGCAAACAACTATAGTAGATTATTAGTTTGATTTGATTTCATCATCGCATCTTTTTTCTCACTTAAAGAAAAATATTATTTTACATTATCGCACATTTTTTTCACATATGTACATTAGCTTATTCAAAAATATACGATCGTATAAGACTCTTTCATTGTCTTCTATGATTAATACATCGGTTCCATCCAAGGAGTCTCAAAAGCTTGCCGAGGGTTTTCCAAAATTCTAAGACCACGAGATTGGAAAAGATGTATCTTTCATAGAAGAACATGAAAGAGTATTTTCATCTCATATCTAAGAGTAAAAAACAAAACCGAAAGAAAAGGGACGAAAATTGAAAAAAAAATTATCTAATCGCCACCGAAAATGGTTTATTCTATAAGATTAAACTACGGATAAGAAGCTTTTCAAAATATGATGCAAAAGTACATTGAAAAACGATCTTAAAATCGATGTTTTATTGCGACGTCGCCGCTAGCTTGATATTTTACGGGCTGACATCATGACGTCACAAAGAAACAGACAATTAAAACAATAGCGTCACGTGATATGTGATACATCTGTCACGTATAATGTTATACAGAAGTAGCTCACATAGTTGCATTTCATTGGCCTACTCTGTAACTCACATGCGGGCATGAGAGAAAAGTATATATTCAAAGATTGTTTAGTACATGTATGTTAAGAACTTTGTTTCCTACCACTTAAAGTATATTCCTTTATAAAAAGTATACTTTTTAGAATTATCTAAAGACTGCATGTTTTATAATATTTGATTTTTTTATGCAATGTTCTATTCATCACTATATTAGTATCGATTTCTTTGTTGTTGAATTTAATATCACTTCTTTCTTCTTGCAGTGTGGAGTAATTAAAATCGTTCCCCGTGCCTTGATGTTTAGAAGTGTATTAATCACTTCTTTCCTGCTCTGTCGCCTGGAAGAAGCTTCGTTTTTGCCACTTATCGGTTTGACATCATACATGTATATTCATTATCATTATTTTGCTATTTCCGAAACCTGTCATTCCATTCAAAAATATCATCGAAATTAAAGGAGGTTAATATCTTAGCACCCTCCCTCCAATTCTATTTTGAGCATAGATTTTAGATACTAAAATGTATTATGGCGGCTCAGCTGGAAGCATCACTGATGAGAATCTAATATTCGAAACACGTGTCTGGTGCAGAAAAATAGGTTTGAAATTTTCTTCGGAAAGGTATAGAGTTTGAACACCGTATCATTTCAATCCATATCATCCATTTCGATAAAAATAAACAAAAATTAATAGATCTATATTAATTTATAGATTTAAAGGGTAGGGTTAAACGCATTTGTTTATCCAAAAGTTACACAAATCTTATTAAATGTTCTATACGGCTCAAAAATAGTCTAGAATGACAATGAGTTTTCTCTATGCCTTCTTGTCAAATCACAAAATTTTATGTAGAATGAAACTTTTAGATTATAAATGGATTAAGAAGTCTTATTATTTGACCTGGTGGGTAAAATCTATCGTATCAGAATTTCTCTGTCTGTTTGTTAAAAATGTACCCTCCAGGAAAATACCGAGGATTTGCAAGTTATTATTTTCAATTTTCCCCATTTTTGCATTTTAACCATTTCTTGTTGACTACTGACCAAAATGGCACCGAAACACCATCATCATGTAGAAGACACTTTATGTCTTAAAATCACAGGGCAAAAAGACTTACATTCAAATTGAGGGCTTTATTCCGAGAATTTGTAAAAATTGCTGAAATGTCCAAAAATGCAATATTTTCAAAATTCTAGCAGTTTCCTGGAAGGACAATTACATTCAAATTGATCCCATATTTGTGTACAATTATGTCTTGACTTCTTACTGTGAGAAGTGAAATGTTTATAAATTTCTTATATTTCACAAAATGTGTATGATGTTTAACGTCTTTAATAGAGTACCTGTTTGCTGAATGTATACGACAAATGACAGTGTGATGTTATACATTTTTGAGAAGTATATTCCAATCATCTCAGTGTTTTCTGGTACAACATAAATTTTATATTCCAAAAACCTTAGGCACGGTCCATTTGATATTCGGGAAGGGGGGGGGCTTGGGTTTTTTGCCGGAGCAAGATGATTTTTTTCGCCCCGGACCGGTGCAAAATTATTTTTTATTGCAAAATTGGAGCAAGGAATTTTATTTTAAAGTGATGCGCATATTAAGAATGTTTGTGTTTTATCAATAGAAATTATTGGTATTTTTACAAAAAACTCTAAATATTAATATATTAGTTTATTTTTATGCAAGTGTTCAATTCACTTTTAAAGAGAGAGATAAAAGATTTTTACAATACATTCTCAATATTTTATATAAGGTACATGTATATAACATGTATAAAAGGGTCCGAGGGGAAGGTCTCCTAGACAAATTTTTAAGGGTAGAAAATTTTTTAATTGGTGGATAACTGAAGTTCTCCTTCCAAGCTTACAAGAACATAAAATTAGACTCTATGGGATACATGCAACATGTATTAATAGCAATACAAAAATATTGATTGTATATCTAAGCTTTTAAGGAAGCCTTTTTTTATTCACATACATGTATAACATTTGATATCTTCATATATATGAACTATGCCATCAGTAAATAATGTTTTGATAGAAAACTACGGCGAATCGAGCCAAAACTGTTTGATACAAATTTAAGACTGCGGCGATAGAAGCAAGCCTGAAATTTTTCAAGAATTTTAGCGAAATGTTATGGTAATTCTTCAAATTCAGATTATTTGTAAGAGCAAGACTATTTTTTCTGTCACACCATAAGCAAATTAGATTTTTTCATCAAAATTGAGAGCAAAATTATTTTTTTCGAAAAAAAACCCAAGCCCCCTCCCCTCGGAATATCAAATTGACCGTGCCTTTTCGTCTGTTTCACAATGTCACAATCATAAAAAGATGTTCTTTTTTTAAGTATCATTCCCATTGAAAACAATTTACACGTACATTATTCCTTAATAAAGAATAGGGCACATGTAGCGAATCTCGATCAACTTCGGTTGATCGTTTCTTCAACACATTCCGAAAATTTTGTTATCAATATTTCTTGAAATTTCTCCAGGCCGTTCTGGTTTTTCTGCAGAATTTTACAAGTTATTTTAGTTAGACCTAAAGTATTTCATGATTAGAGCAATTAAAAGTATATTTAAAAAGAAAACTTTATTAGTTTCTCTACGATAAGGAATTATTACCTTCTTGCCTAAGGGAGACAAACCACGACAATATCTTAAAAAAAATGGAGGCCAATAACTTTGCCAAATGTCCCTTTAATACTTATTTCAGGATGAATGTGTACCGTATAAAATCTTTTCTTTGTAAATCAGAAACAGGGTTCATGAGTGGAAGAAATATAGGCGAAAATACACGTTTTATTTATGATATCATGGCACATAATGAAAAATTTCAAATTCCTTGTTTAATAATGCTCATCGATTTTGATAAAGCTTTTAGTGCTTGGTCTTTCATTTATAACGTTTTGGAGTTTTCTTATTTGGGCAGTAATATAATAGATCGGATTAAAATCTTAAATACAAATTTTAAAGCATCAGTTCTGCAGAGCGGTTACTTATCTAAACAGAAAAATATAGCACGCGGATGCCGTCAGGGCGACCCTGTATATCTTCCTTCTCTGTGTTGAGATTCTATCGCTTTTTATTAAATCACATGAAAATAAAAAGGAAATTGTGATAAATATCATGGCCTGACACAAAATTTCTAAATATGCAGATGATACCTCTCTTTCAACAGATGGATCAAGACAATCTCTTTTTGCAGCCATGGATACACTTCATTATTTCTCAAAATTTTATGGTTTAAAAATCAATAGCTCCAAAACTAAAGTAATATGGATATGGTTTAAGAAATTTAGTAGAGACGTTTATCATCACTCAAGATGGAAATTGGATTGGGGCGGGGAGGGCAACAACATTTGATTTGCATGGAATAAAAGGACCTGTTAAAATAAGGGCACTATGTAGCCTCAAATCTCATGGCGAAACGTATACAGAAAAACATTAATCATTATTATACATGTTCCATAGAATACAGACTGCAAGGAGTCATCTTGGACATTTCTATTTTCGTTAATTTCAAGCAGTTATATCAGATAAATCAGAGGAGAAAGCAAACCGTCCTTTCATTAAAGTAAGATTTGCAAACAAAGGTACTGTTAAATTAAATCAAATTTTGAATCATAAAACTGTCACAGAAAAAAATCCCACCATATTTCAAAAGAAAAGAACCTCCTTGTATTATCTATAGCTACACACTAACAGTTGCATCTAAAATGTACAATTACAAACGATTCTTGCAGTGTATTGATTTAAGTAATCCCTCACTAAATCCACTCCCTTGCGAATGTTCTTCATCGGATTTCAACTACGCTCCTTGTGGACACGTTATAACTGGTGACCTTAGTATAGTCAAGAAAGACAAGTTGAGAGAAATGTTAAAAAAGGTCCAAAATACAGAGAAAGTATGTCCTTTACATGGAACCAAAATGTCAAAATTATCATGGACTCTTGTGAGGTATATGCCAGACGTTGGGCAAAGAAAGAGGATGTACAGCTCGACACCCTTTCCGAATGGATAAAATCCATCAGAGGATTACTTTTATCTAGAATTTACCGATTAAAATCAACCGTGAACACCAGATTCGAGTCTATATTGAAAGACCCTGATGTTATCACAGAGCTTCCCGACCTGCAAGAACATTATGTCATCACACCAGCGGACAAAGCCTCAAATAATTACACATTTACTTGCAAAAAGTACTATTTTGACGGTTTAGTTAAAGAGTTGGGTTTAAATTCGACACCTGGATATCCCACTTACACACGAATAAACCTTTCTGCCTCTGAAATAATAGATAACCACAAATCAGCTCTTGCTTCCTTTGGCTTCGACACTAACAACTTAGATTTATGTTTACCATACTTATACTGCATACCTGAAATGCATAAGAATCCGTACAAACAACGCATTATCGCTGATTCCTCAAAACCAAATCTGTATCGATCTTACTCACTAAAGTTTTATCTGAAATCAAATTTTGGCTTCAAAAATATTGTTCGACAGTATATTCTCGCAGTGGTATCAACCAGATGTGGATTTTAAAGAATTCGAAGGAACTTTCAGAGCATCTGAAATCCAGTCATTTTAGTAGAGTCCATTTGATCAAAGCCTTTGATTTTTCGATACTTTACACTACAATTCCACATTCTAAATTGGAAGAAAGACTCGCAAGAATTATAAGTAATGCGTTTACAAGAACGGTAATCGTAAATACAAATCTATTGTTGTTAACTATGACAAAACCTACGTCGTAAAAGAAAAGTCCGATTCTGAAAATAAGTACACTGAAACAGATATTCTTCAGATGTTAAACTTTCTGATCGACAACATTTTTTTGATGTTTGGAGGAATGGTCTTTCAGCAAATTGTCGGAATTGCAATGGGACCAATTGTGCCCCACTCCTTGCCGACATTTTCCTTTACTCCTACGTAGCTGAATTCATTCAATCTGCGGTCTCTGAAGGGAAAAGATACTTAGCTTCTGACTTCAACTTCGCTTACAGATACATAGACGATGACTGTGTTGTCCATCAATAATCCAGAATTCGCGGATTACCTAAGGAGTATCTATCCTTCGGAGCTTGAAGTTTAAGAAACTACAGAGACAAATAATTCAGCATCCTAAGTTCAAGTCCAATTTTTTTATGGGCATCAATGAACTTTCAGCATCCTATTTGGACATTATGTTGTCCTGCGACACTGATGGTAACATGAACATCTCACTCTATGACAAACGTGACGACTTCAATTTCAACATTACAAACTTTCCTTTTTCTGAGTAGCAACATCTCTTCATCGCCTGCTTATGGCCTGTTCATATCTCAGTTGATACGTTATGCCAGAGCAAGTACCAAATATACGAATTTTGTTCTGAGAGCTATGCGTCTTTCAGATAAGCTTCTCAGTCAGGGATATGTTTGTGACCGATTTACATCGTCACTGAGGAAGTTCTACGGTCGTTATTTGGAACTCGTCATACACTATGATGTCCCACTCTCCAGAATGGTGGATGATAATCTGTCATAGACCATTTGAACCATCCAACCAAAGATTGTACTCTATGTCTTCCAAAATAGAAGTAACCGGCTGTGACAGTTCTTCCATTTCGGAATGTTGGAATAAGGATGGCATAAATCTGAAAACATGTACAGAGTGTTTGGTGTTATGGTCTCCTTACCATAGAGGAGGGGCACCCTCCTATCGTTATTCCTTATTTTAGCAGGTAATAAAAAGATAATTAACTGTTACTTAAGAGCAACAAGAATGTCTTCGTCCTACATATCATGCCCTTTCATTGTGAAAAGTTTCGCCATAGGTCATTGAATGTTTTGGGATGAGTTCCAATGACATCTATACTACAGACAGATGCCATGGTGAATCCAGTGTAACCTCAACTTTGTTGCGGGGGTAAAAAATATAAAGGTGACAAATATGGACAAAAACATATCCCTATTAAGAATGAGTTAAAGAAGTACAAGATCGCTAATCGAAATAGCATCTATCTATGGACAATCAAAACGAGGATAACACCAAAACTAAGATAAAGGAACAGAAATTTTAAAAAATCAACCATCATGATATACAATGCGAGGGAGTGAGAACAGGTGCCCAGGAGGAGTGAGAACCTTCTGCTTGCTTTCCTGGTCTTTGGAAAGTCGCCGACTGAATATAGGGACAATCTTACCAAATGAATCAAACTAAAACATACTATTAAAGATTAAAAAACCGAAATTAATCGCAACTTTGAACTTGCTGTTTGATTGTAAGATATATTGAAATTTAAGAAGCTTACACTGGATTAAGGAAGCTTGGCCTATCCATAGCATTTATCTGCACATCACTGAAGCTTCCCATTGTACTACACAAAATTTTTGCTAAAGATGTCTGTTTGATTGCTTGAAGTTGACCTGAAATATAATTAGTTATTAATATGTTGCTAATAATAAGAATTCTTATCTCAAAATTCACAAAACAGGTTTTTTGATTTTGATTAAATTTGAGTAAAACAATTTACCTGGTGTGAATGCCATAACAGGATCATCTCTTTCATAAAAGAACCTATCTCCTCTTTTATAGTTTGAAAACTGTTGCCCAATGATACAAGCAAATGTAGGACCTACAAGTGCCCCAGGTAATCGCCGCTCTGTCATTGCGCCAGTAAATAGATCAATATCATGAACATTCCTGAAAAAAGCACCTTGAAAATGTATCAATTCTGCAATTTTTTTCAATTGAAAGGCAGACGTTTACTTATGTACCATTGAAGGAATATTGATTTACCTGTAAGCTTCTTCGAGTGGAACTATGTCGATAGAATTGTGATCACTTAGTCCAATGGCAGGTGGTCTAAAAGCAAAGGTATGCCTACCCGTACACGCGTATCGCCATGCTGTATACGATGGTAGCCCATGATCTCTACCCCTCTGTATGTTCAATGCCGCTAGGTCCAGCGTTCTTGTATGGCCTCCACCCATTGGACAGTCGGGATTATCACATGGAAAAAGATTATTCCGTAGTCCGTCAACAAAAAATCTGTCAGCTCCTGCCTTTCGGGATAATTTCATCCATCTTGCAAATCCCTCTGTGTTACCTCCTGGAAAGGGGAGTCGATGGGTCTCCAACCGATCAAAATGATTCTGTAGAAATAAGTTCTTAACCGGCAGTCCACCAGGGCCTATTTGATTATGTACATTACGCACTAAAGAATGACCGAATCTGTAAGCAGCTACAGAGAATCCGCTGGTTGTTCTTGGGTCGACATTTGGACTATATGTATCCCTGTACTCTGGTGCTGGCCAAAGGCCATATCTATTCATACTATCAACTCCCAATACTCGTGGTAAGAATTCGTTGTACGTTATGTGCTGAAGCTCAGCAATGACAATTCGTTTTGCCTCTTGATATAATATTTCGTCATCCCAGGGTAAACCTGCTGCTCGAAATGCCTCTACTATTAGATTATGTCGTCTCAAAAACATGATATGCATCACAGTCAGAGGAACTGTTTCTAACGATCTGTGGTCACCTTTGAAATAAATCGCATTTTTAAAAACAATTATCAAAGCAATTAAACATTACTCTTACCTATTGAAATTATCTGAATATGTTTCATATCAAGCATACCAACGAACGTGTTAATTGCATAACTGTCCATTTTTTTAATATGTATATGTACTCAACGTTAAGTTAATTTTGCAAATCATTGTATAATGTTGCGAACAATGCTATACTATTTCAGAGAGAAAGATGTGAATACCTGCTTCAAAGCATTGGCCCAAATAGTCAATACAAGGTTGATGGTCTGGATCAATTACCGGAGTCAGCTTCAACTGTCCATCTTGTGACCACAGCTTTGCTATAATATGAGTTAATGAAACAAATCAAACACAAAATTAGACTACAGAAATCACAATGATAGGCGCGTACAGATCCCATGAACGGAACTTTCTCATGAAAAAGTAAAATACAGCACCACAGACGCATGAATTACAACATTATCCCATGAACAATCCCCAGAGTGTATCCAGTGCAAGAAATAAATGTATTCTTTATTTTCACACTTCCTCGGAAAAGTGCAGTATAAGCTACCTTGAAACATTTAATGCACCAAATGATATATGAAATACAATCAACCAATGAAATCAGATTTTTGTGTACATCATTTAAAGAAATTATGTAAATATGGTTTTCCAATACTTTTCAAAATGTCACAAAAGCATTAAATTGTTTGCTTTGGTTACTGTTTTATCCTGATTTTGTATGCCTTCGGTTCATGATTTTTTGAATTATACATATTTGTCAATTGTAGAATAAGAGAAAGACAATAGGATAAATATAAACGATTTAAGAAAACTTAAGAAGAAGTTAATTTTTGCGCCCAAGTGTTTAATACCTCCTTAATATTGCATATTTTAAATTATAAAAAATGTCCTGTCTGATCTATAATTCACACTTAAGAAATCTGGACAGTAATTATCGTTAAGAAAAATGAATGTAGAGAAACCTAGTTTCACCTTTGCTAATTATCGTTTCAGACAAAAAAAAATGTTTTCGGCGTGTAAACCTTAGTTTGCAGTAGAAATTGAAAAGCCACTACGCTAGGCGGCATTCGCCTTTGAAGTTCAAAAATGAAGTCACATGACTTATATTTGGACAGTGACAAAAGTGTTCCATGCCATTAAGAACGTGTCATTCTGACTGTGCAGCATGTGTAAGCAAATTGGACACAGATGGTAATGACATCATTTCAGTCGATAAGAATTCACATCAGGAACATATTGTAAAATTTTGAAATAAAAGCGCATTGTTTCGAACAGTTTTTGCATATGATCTTATAACCTGAACTCATTAACTTGTTCTGTTTTTTTTAATTCCGATAGGGAATGATTTTTAATAATCTGAATGTAAACTTAGGGTTTCAATAAAGAAACCAGAACCAATGAAACCTGTGTTTGTGAAACACGAATGCCCCCGGAGGCATCGAGGTTTTTTTTTTTGTTAGTATAAACAATATTATCTATTTATTACATGTATATGAAAGGTCAAAGTCAGGATCACTGGGTTAAAATTTTTGGTATCGATGGAAAAATCTTGTGACAAGGAATATACATGTGAAATATCAAAGCCCTATCAGTTATCATTCAAAAGATATTCCAAATGTTAAAGTTTTTGTAAAGTAGGTCAAAGGTCAAGGTCAATGTCACGATCGAGGTCAAAAGTTTTGGTATCAATGGAAGGTCTTGTCATAAGGAACACACATGTCAAACATGAAAACCCTATCACTTCCCATTCATAAATTATGTCCAATGTTAAATTTTTTCGGACAAACAGACAGACAGACTAACAGACGGACAGTCCAAAAACTATATGCCCCCGAATCTTTGATTCCGGAGGCATAAAAATAACTAAGCGATCTTTGCCCCTAGGTGTTTGTGTAACCTTTTAAACTTAGACATGCTGTCCGTACGTCCTTCTTCCATTTCAAAATATGTTGACTCGTTTGTCGCTATGCACTTAATAGAATTTCTGATTGAAACAAACCAAAAGTAGCAAGACTTCACATCTAAACACATCCTTGAAGATCATCCTGATGATTTCGGTTCGTTGATACATGCTTCGGTTCTGAAGGAGTTTCTCAAAGGACGGTACCCTCTTGAAATTTCATTACTACCAACTTTTATCACAACCCTGCGGAGGTTCTTGAGAAGACGTCCAATATGTATGAAAATAATTCTTCCTCCTTTTGGGAAGAAGTTGAAAATGTTAGATATTTACGGACGACGGATGTACGACAGAAGGGGGGGGGGGTATATGACAACAGGTAACCTTTAACACATTCCTTCATTATTGTTAATTCTCATATATTGAACGTTTCAATTTATTTGTATTCTCTTTTTCTGCCTCTTGTATTTTAGAATGAAAGTAACAGTACACACACACAGAGAGAGAGAGAGACAGAGACAGAGACAATCTAACAATATAACAATATAAATTATGCGGAAGGGTTCCAACTCTATACCTTCCTGAAGAAAATTTCAAACCATTGTTTATGCACCAGACACGTGTTTCGGATATAAAATCTTCATCAATGATGCTTCCAGCCAAAGTGCTTTTCATACGCCGCCAACATTCATTTCATTAGCGCCCTCTGATTTCATATTTAGAATTTAAATTTGTGATTTACCTATCCGGAAAAATAGAAGTCTCCGAAACACAAATTGCTGTATCAACATAAAACTTCTCACTGTATGAAGACATCACAAATAAGAAAGTGAAACGCAGCAGCCTCTTGTGACACATATTCTATGTAAATGGATATGAAAAAAGTCTATGGCATGCGTATAATAGTCTGTGCTCTGCTGGCCTGTCTCCTCTTGTGAGATGTTAATACAAGACAACTGCGGAGTCCCGTCGTCACGATTGGCCAGTGTGCAACGTAAGGAAAGACACAGGTACAAGACTGTGAATTGGTCCAGTACCATGTGCAGTGTACTTTTGATGACTTTAGGATCATATCCTCAGTAAATCAGGCGACCCACTATTTCCTTACATTTGCTGCTGAACTTTGATCTGCCTTTGATCCTTCGGAATTTGTTTATTACATCAACTTTAAATGAAGGCAATGGCATTCCCAATGATACAGTCATACTCGGATGCTGAAGTTGTCACGAATTTAAATGAATTATAGAATAGTTATTGTAAAATTTCGAGAAAAAAAAAGATTTTACAAGTTTATGATATGTAAATCATTTTTACATTTTTAGTACGTCTCGTCTCGTTTTTTAAATTTTATTCGTGACCATCAGAATGTTTGTAAGGAGAGTTGTCATTGAGCTAGCTATGATTGTGTATGTAAAATACCTTAATTCAAAGAAAATACTAGTAGTTTAAAAAGATGTCGTCATCCCTACTCCTGTAAAAGTATGGTATTTTAACGTGCGACATATGTCACTGTTGCATATCACGTGATACGCAAGTGATATGTTCCAAGGGAATCCCCTTTGATTAAACCAAGTAAATGCTGTCTAAATCTACTTTATATGAGTTTACTTTAGGACCATCATATGGCCATTATCATCAATTATATGATGGTAATCTATTCTGGTCAAGAACAGACGCGTATTCGGAGAACACTTAAACATATTTTTTGTCAATCCTCACTATATATTATGATATGGTGCACGGACAGATACAACATTTTCTGTTTAAATGTTCTCCAAATATGCGTATATTCTTGACCAGAATAGATTACCATCATATAATTGATAATAATGTAATAATAATGTAGCATAGTGCCTTACTCAAGGCTTACTGAAAGTCAAAATACTTAAATGATATTGCATGCGAACAGAAGACGCTGACTCTCCTCGGGCACCTGTTCTCAATTATGAAAAGTGTTTATTTCGAGATTCGTAACTGTTCCAACGGAAATTCGAATGCTTTTGTCTTGCCCATTCGACTTTGGCACTTACTTCTTTTTTTTTTTTTTTTTTTGGTTGTTTATGTTCTAAAATGAAACAATGACAAATATGGATAATGACCAAAATATGCACTACATCTCCAAGAAGAATGATCGCGATACATCGACAAAATTTAAGGATTTTGCTGCTTTTGCCTTTACCTGGATCGCTGGGATCTCTTAGTCTTTCCTCCTGCCTTGCATCCCAACCATATATCATGGAGCCGTCAATAAAAGATGATCTCTGGTTTTGTTGGTAACGAATTCCTGTCCAATAAATCAAGCAATTTAATTAGCCATACAATATAGTTAAAATTCCGCATTATGCGCTTTTTCAATATGGAACACAAAATAGAACAGTAATTACGGCGTAGCCTTTATAATAGTATAACAAGCTCGTCTAATGTGATAGACACACGAAACAATCCAAGGGATTGAGGAGGAATATAGAATTTAATATTTGATGGTATGCAGTTTACATTGGTATGTATAAATATATGGCATTGCCTTAATATAAGGTTCTTGCATATAAACTGATGGAACCCTTTATTGACGGCTGGTAGTTGACTCTGAAAACATTATTAGTTTTTTTTCTCACCTGGATTACAGAAATAGTCAGGGGCCATTTGAGCACGGATGAAACTAATACAGGTCCCAAAGGAATTATCTGGCTGGAGGAGAAGGTTATCAGGCGCAAAGTTAATGTTAAAGCATTCCTCACTGGAAAAAAAGGGAATAAGACTGTTCAAAGAATTCAAAGTTTTGTCTTCGAAAAATCATTTACGTAATTTGGAACCATTGTTTTTAATTTGATACGAGACGAGCTGGTGAACGTCAACAATTGGTTTCCGAACTATATTTCAAAACTGATAGGTGCTAGAACACTGAAACTTCATACACTTAAAGCAAAGATGATCCCTATTGATTTCAAAAGTTCAATGTCATAGGACACTCTGATGATTGAAAATGGTTTCCGGATCATATCAGTGTGTATATTGCACCTATCATCATGAAACAGACTTGCTTTCCATGAGTCGATGATTACCCCTATGAAATTTTGGGTCAGTTATGTCAAGGTTATTTTCTAATTGTGATGATTGGTTTCCGGATCATATAAGAATATGCATTGCAAATATAATTATTAAACTGTCAGAAATGACCATGACAATTGATATAAATTTTGCATCATAGCTCCGATGCATTATGATCTTATGAATACTAGTATTTCTTAAAATTGATTATTCCATTTAAGGATGGAAAACGATGTAGAATTGTATCATGCATGTCGAGATGTTAAAATCAAATCTAGAGAAAAGGGGATGATCGATCTCAAGCATGACCAATCTACACCCACCCAGCGAAACAAATCCACAAGAAAATGATACGTAAGTGACATCAGACAAAACCAAAAACCACAAAAAAATAGATAACAAAAACTAGAACATCATACAAAACAATCGAAACTGACGTACAAACACATCAAACATTAATGAAAACACATAAAAGGAAGGAGACCAATGTACACCCTGCGCCGACTTTGGACGGCCATCTGCTATAAGCAATAGGTGTGGTTATCCGGATTAAGTGCCCACAACTCTCCCATTTATCCAGATACACAGATGTCTCCATAGACGCAAAATAGTTGTGTTAACATAAAACTTTTCACTCTGTAATGTGACGTCACAAACAAGACATTTAAACGCAGCAGCCCTTTCTAACACAAATTCTCTATAAAAGGGTTTAAAAAATTCTATGGCATGTGTATAACAGTCTGTGCTCTGCCGGCTGAAGCGAGCTTAAGATCAATCACCCGAGAAGTCTGACCAGATACATGTGAAATGATTTATTTACACTCCATAATCGTTCAACAAAAAACTAGCAACGCTTACGCTACAGAATAAGTCCTTTATTGTCAATAAAGTAAATAGAAACTGTTAAACGTTGTTCAGTATATTCCACTTTGAAAGCAGGTATATAAATATGAAAAAACGCCTTGACCTTAGAACGCTGAAATTAAAAATCAAAAAAGGTTCTTTCTCTTGATAACGTTAAGAGAAATAAGAAGTGTTCATCCAAAAGTCCAAGTTCAGCCTATACTTTTTTTATTTATTTGTTTGCATTTCAGATATATAATAGAATACTCACTCTATCTCACAAAAAAATAATAAAATAAAGCCTACGATCACGCAGCAAGATACGCCCGTTAGGATTTTTTTTCAAAACACCAAATTGTCCCGTAACTCCATAAGGACAAATCGGATGAACCAGAAAATCTAAAGGCAGCTTCCTCGTCAAAGTCTGATCACAATGTACACGTATTATGAAAATACGTTGACGCATATTCAATTTATTGCGTTCCAAGCACCTATTTTTTGCCCTTAGCATAACATGTATGTGTATATACCCACCCACCCCCATTATACATAATTCTCGATTATGCGACAAAAAATTAATAAACCGTTACAGTACATATGTCAAAGAACATCTTTCTTCTTAAAGTATACAAATTTTCAAATCATTTCATCAAAAAATAGATTTTTAAAGAATTTTAAACTATTTTAGTATAGTTTAATAGTGTTTTTAAATTCTAAGTCCCATGTCTCCGTAACGAAAAATCGGGTGAACCTGAAAATCATGATCAAAAGGCGGCTTCCTCTCTACAGTCTGATCACAATGTATAAATATCATGAAAATCCTTTGACGCATATTCAAGTTATTGCGTTCGATGCACCTATTTTTTGCCCTTAGCTTAACATGTATACCATTATACATAATTCCTCGATTAAGCACCAAAAAAAAAAAATAAAACCCATTACATTTGTCAAAGAACATCCTTCCTCCGAAAAGTATACAAATTTTCAAAACATTTCGTCCAAAAATAGATTTTTAAAGAAATTTTAACTGATTTAGTATATTTTCACAGCATTCTAAAATTCTAAGTCCCATAACTCCGTAACGAAAAATCGGATGAACCTGAAAATCGAAAGACTTCCTTTTCACAGTCTGATCACAATGTATAAATATCATGAAAATCCGTTGACGCATATTCAGGTTATTGCGTTCCATAAGCAGACGGACGGACGGACACACTTCGCCATACCATAATACGTCCCGTCAAATGACAGGCGTATAAAAACGAGATTTACACACCTCACTCCGCCCTCACTCTTACATATTCAGTTTCAAAAGAAGATATGATAATGATTCAGTAATGATATTTGAAATTATGATAATCAATTTTAAAATAAAGAAAAGGGAATTATCTCCAGCATGACCATCCTGCATTCACCAAGCGAAACAAACCCACAAGAAAGTGACACATAAATGACATCATACAAATTCCAAATCGCAAAAAGACACAGCAATATTCGCAAGAACATCATACAAAACAATCGTCACAGACGTACAGAAACATTAAACATGACATGACAACACATAAAAGGAAGGAGACCAATGTGCACCCGGTGCCGACTTTGGACGGCCATCTGCTTTTAGCAAATGGTGTGGTTATCCGAATTAGTTGCGCACAACCCTCTTACTTATCCGGATACACAGAGGTCTCCAAAGACACACAATTGTTGTATAAACATAAAACTTCTCACTGTGATATCACAAACAAGATAGTTAAACACAGCGGCCTATTATAACACAAATTCTATGTAAATTGATCTATATTCTATGGCATAAAGTTAATGTTTGTACTGATATGGTAATAACTATTTTATGCTAAGATAAGTTTATCATTGTATGTATACTACGTGTAATGGAATAAGAATATAATAGCAAGCTGGGCATATTAATCACTTGTAGTACTTCAAAACATCAATCTTTTCTTGAAGAAGTCTAAATTTGTATTAAATATCATAATGTATTTCTCTATATTTCTGATATACTGAATATGTTCAATGGCTTGATTAAAGGTTGGGATGATCATGAATCGTTATATATAAATAAACCTTTTACAAATCAGAATAACATGGTTTTCAAAGACAGTACCAGATTTGCTACCCAGTATTACATTTTTCTTAATACGTTTTATATTGTTTGTTTGTTAAATTCATTTCAATCCAATTTTTAACTAATTTCCAAAATCGCAATAAATGTACACAATCATAAGATAAATGACAAAGGGTTTGAGGCTCTTGTTTACAAAAACAACAGTTTTGTGTTTGACTTATTTTGATTTTGAATAAAAATGTATTTGTAGACAATATTCTATTTAATATTTTGTACTGAAAGTATATAAGTTAAGAGTTTTGTGCATTTCCGAGAGAGAGAGAGAGAGTGAAGTAACATTTCAAATCTTCACCACATTCAACTATTTTTTTTTTCCATTTTAATTTTTTTATTTCATCCTATACGTTTCTTCAACATATAAAATAACTTTATGTAACACCCTTCCTTTTATGTGCCACTTGTTGATATTTCTCTATACTCTTGAAGCCGAGTTTCTTAGTCTTTGTTGACTCAAGGAAGTATACAACTAGCACTCCGAAACAATAAATGAGACTCCAATGCGTCTACAACACGACCTTTAGCGTCCGTAACACGATGGCAGTGAGTCCTTCCCTTCTTTAATACGTTCAGTCAAGTTACCACTACGACTCGCCCCAAGTTCATACTACGACGAAGGCGTCTGTGTTACGACAGTACTGCGTTTATTCTACGTTCTCGAAGTCCTTACTGCGTTCAAGCTACGATCGTGACACATTCAAGGGGTAAATTGTTTGGACGACTTTTTCTAGCCCTCAAACCGAGAACGCGATAAGGACGACAGAGACCTGACGATCTCCATATAATAATACATGTATGTAAAAGTTTTAGCAGTCCGTACTACGACCCTACTACGTTCGCGACACGTTACATTTCTAATACGTTAATGAAGTTCTACTGTCCTGTTCACTAAATCCAGAGCACCCTGTTTTCCCGGTTTTCTCTAAAATATGATATTGTCATCTTCCAAAAGGATACCAATTTTATAGTACTCCTTAAGTCGTAACAGAAAATACCATTTTTATGGTTGTACGTTAAGTAAGTTAGAAATAGGACGGAAAATAAAAAGTCTACGGGGATTTTCTATAGTAAAATCGCTGAAAATGCGTGACGTCGGACACTTTGACGTCACTGTTTACTATTGTTGACACGGAGAACAAAATGGCGGCGGCTTGAAATTAACATGGGAATTTCCCGTAGACATTTTATTTTTCATATTGCGGTTTGAAGGCAGCTGATAGGGTAAGTTGAAGTTAATTTCCAGTTACGACTAAAGGAGGTCAATTCTCGGAAACAATGATTAAGAGGAAAATTCTTCAGACGACAGAATAAATTGCCAAAAGAGGGTGCTCTGGATTAAGTGAACAGGACAGTAAGTACGTTCGCAACACGTTCTGTCATCAGCGCATCCTCACTACGACTCTTCAAAACGGTTGTGGTGGCTCGGCATACGGACACGTTCGTCGGAGTCCTAACTACGATCTTAATACGTATCAGAGAGTCCTTACTACGTTCCCCGCGTCCTTGCTACGTTCACGCCACGTTTCGTACAATTTTGGTGGTCGTAGTACGAACGCCATGCCAGAACACGTAGATATGACAGGGGCTTTACTCTTCTCATGTTACATTTTGACGAAATTGGGCACCAGAATATTAGATACATGACAAATGTTATTTTTCTGTGTAGTAACTTGTCTTCGTCCCATGCCTATGGTGAATTCATATGGCAATTGATACGCTATTCTAAAGCAAGCTCAAACTACAACGGGTACATTTGTGAGCGACTGCCTTTGACCGTGCAAAATGAAATTTGATGATACAATAAAATATAAAGCTTTGTAACATCCTGTTGTCCTCCATGTTTGACGATATTTTACGTTAGAACAATATAAAACACCAATTTAACAAATTGACCGGATATGATTTTCTTTTCTGCACGGCCTAAGTAATGGGTATTGCTATCAAAGAGGGGATACTGTCTCTGAAGACGAGGATTAAAATTGTAATGAAAATTTTCGACAAATTCACAGATTGACGTTATTCTGACGTTATCAAAAGTTTTCCCTCGATTAGAGAAAATTGAATTTATCGTGATAGATTTCATTACCCCCTGAAAATACTGGAGCTAAGATAGGAACGATATTACAAAGAGAAACCGATCAAACATAATATCTGGTCATTGCTTTACTTTTTGAGCATTTTTTTGTTTGCTTGTTTTTTGTTTGTTTGTTTGTTTGTTTTGTTTTTTGGTTTGTTTTTTGTTTCTGTTTTATTTTTGAATTTTCTCAAAATTCAATTTTGAATAAAATGCTTATTTTACCAAAAGTCATAATTTCACTTCTAAATCTCTTTTTTAGTTACCGTTAAGTAATAAACCTTCCAGATTCATTAAACTAATGATTATCATTTAACTGAAAATATTTGTTCAGTTTTAAACTTCTCATTTTATTGTCATTTTTTTTCTCACTCTTTTTCTTACGTTTTATAAAAATTGCAAGGGTTATGTCAGATTTTCGTTTACAGCGATGAGTTCAGTTTGAGTACAGGGTTTTCAAAACAATATCATCGTGTACCTGGGATCAGACATGCAATTCGTATTGATTTATTATGAATTATTCATTCCATGTATATTTCGGGTTAAAAGAAAAATTCTGAAATTCTCATTTTTTGAGAAATAAGTAGGAGAGAGACACTTGGGTCCGTTGACTTTTTGTTCCCAAGAGTTTTACAAATACTGACAACTTACTTAAAAATTGATGTTTATCTCAGTTATGACATTAGAACTATGCAAATAAAACAAAGTTCCTATCACAATGGTAATCCAATGCAAGCTCTGAATAAATATCCCCAACTTCTTTTGTCCAGTATATATTGACAGGTTGGCGGGTTGACACTTTTCTTTGGTATCCGAGATGTATTGCAATTTAATACTTAAGTATACCAATTTGTGTGAGTAATCTGTACATGCACTTTAGAAGGCAGCCATTGAAACAATGCTCTATCCTTTTCTAAAGCAACACTATGGGAGAATTTGCATTGATAGGTATAAAAGCTTTGATATTGCTAGATACCCTACGTTACGATACAGTATCACGATACGGGGTTGTGATACGATAGTCTCACGATAATTCAAACTGTATATTTCTTCATTATAAGCTTGTAATTTTTTCGAGTCTTTGATCCAATTATCTTGTTTTTCTAATGAACTTTTATTTGGTAAAAGAAAAAAAAAGATAAAAATAAAGCCTATGTTGTGAAACATGAATGCGCCCGGTGGCATCTTTGTTAGTATAAACTTCATTTTCTGTTAAGTATTTGAAAGGCCAAGGTCAACAATTTTGGTATAAATGGAAAGGTCTTGTCACAAGGAACACACATGTGAATATGAAAGCCCTATCACTTACCATTCAAAAGTTATGCCCAATGTTAAAGTTTTTAAAAAGTAGGTCAAATGTCAAGGTCAAGGTCATGAGGTATCAATGAAAATGTTAAATGCCAAGGTCAAGGTCATGAGGTCAATAATGTTGGTATCAATGGAAAGGTCTTGTCACAAGGAACACACATGTGAAATATGAAAGGATTATCACTAACCATTCAAAAGTTATGCCCAATGTTAAAGTTTTTCATGCCCAATGTTTTTGAATAGTAGGTCAAAGGTCAAGGTCACGAGGTCAAAAAATATTGGTATCAATGGAAAGGTCTTGTCACAAGGAATACACATATAAAATATGAAAGCCTTATCACTTACCATTCAAAAGTTACATGTATGCCCATTGTTAAAATTTTTGAAAAGTAGGTCAAAGGTCAAGGTCAAGAGCTCTATCACCTTCCATTCAAAAGTTATGCCCAATGTTAGTTTTTTCGGACAAACAGACAAACAGACGGACAGGCCAAAAACTATAGGCATGAAAAATTAAATTTACTTTTTCAAAAATGTTTATGATTAATTTTCATTTCTTAGGTTTAAAATATATAAAAGGCGTATTTGGTATCAAATGATTCAGAATTAAGTGCTGAAAATGAATATTAACAGAAAATGAAAAAAAAAATGGAATAAAGATCTAGAAATTTTATGTTCTGTTTTTCGGAACTTCAAAGACTTGGCTACTTCATCTTTATTGTAACAACAAGGGACGTGGCTATATATATTCAAGA
Source organism: Pinctada fucata (assembly GCA_028142955.1). Classification (NCBI taxonomy): domain Eukaryota; kingdom Metazoa; phylum Mollusca; class Bivalvia; order Pterioida; family Pteriidae; genus Pinctada; species Pinctada fucata. The sequence continues at coordinate 71,976,351 of AP027104.1, read as the reverse complement.
ATATGAACAGCTATTTTCGAATATTGTCGTTTCTACTGTCCCACGGGTTTATGCGATTTACGATCTACCCCGTGGTCCACACGACGATCGGTCATCAGACCTGTAAATTTGGATAATTTCGGTCCGTAACCAGGTGCATAACAAGGTTCCGACCGATTGTCCTCTCTGAATGTCAGTGGGACTCCTCGGGTGATTACATGCATGAGCTTGCTACAGCCGACAGAGCACGGACTGTATTTCGTATGCCTTCTGTTTTATATCCATTTACATATCTATCTGGCAGTGTGTGTTTCTTTGGCCCCTGCGTCATGCTGTCTGTTTATAAGCTCATCTTACAATGAGGAGGTAATTTAACACCACAATTGTGTGTTCTTCGAGACATCTGGGTAATCGGAAAAGTGGGAGGGTTTTGAACACGTAATCCGGATATCCACATCGTCTGCTACCTGCGTAACAGATGACCGTCCTAAATCGGCAAAGGTCAAGTTGCCCATTGGTCTCGTTTGTTTAAGTGTCGTTCTTATGTTTCATGTTTCTATGGTGTGAGTTGGTGTTCCTTATCCATTGTGCGTCTCTTACTGTGAGTGTCTACTCTGTGATTTTGCATTTGGGTGTTTTGTGGTTTTGCTGTGGGTGCTGCAACCGAGTGTTTCTTTTGAAAAAAAAATGTTCTGTATATTGAATATTTTCTGCATTTTCTATGTGTTCCAAATAGGATATTTCATAACTGAAAAGTAGTGTCAATATGTTTGAGTCGGTGAAATTTGAGAATCTTCTCCGTTTGGTGTTTGTTAAGAAAGCGATAAAGAAAGTACTGGGATCTGGTTCATTTACACCAACAGTCAACCTATTGCGACTTTTACTTGAACCCGTCAATCTTTCGGCTGTAGGAAAATGAATTCATTATGCAGTTTAATTAAAGTATATATTTAAAGTTAAGTTTGCATATAACCTTCATTATTCTTTTGATTCTCATTAATAATCAAAACAAATTAGAAATGGTATTCTTTATAGTTCAGATTGAAATGAACCTAGTTGCTCAGATAATACTCTATGAATCATTTTTGTCTAATTCTATCCTTGACTTCAAAGTAAGTTTGTGAAAATTAAACCAATTGTTTATTTTTGAATAGTAAACTTATTATGTTATCTATGTTATTGGAATGCTAAAATCTGTATAACTTACGTAGTCGGTTCCAAGCAGCAGTGAAGACTTGGATCCGATGAACTGAAAACTGAAAGTGAAGAAATAATGATAATCGTGGAGTTTAGAGAATAAAGATAAAGATGGAAGTGGAGTATAAAGGATCTAAAGGTTACTTAAATTATAGTTTTGATGAACGTTTTGTATATTTGACATTTTGTTTAGTATCTAGCGAGAAACTCACCTACATCAGCTTCAGGTGTAGAGACTATGTCATGATCAATGAATTGTCCGAAGTGTGTCAGAAAGGGGGTGTGACGGTCAGACTCGAAGACTTCTACTGAGTGTACTCTTCTGCTGACAAATCTTGCATTTGGGAGAAATGACGGTGGGAATGCACTTACACTTCTCACACGTGGACTATTGACACCTAGGGGAAGTAATGCATTTTATGTATATATAGTGGCTGTCTCATTGTGTTGAAAAAGGCACATATAAGTCGCACAAGATTTTGTTTTTGTTAGAAAATGAAAAAGAAATGACAAATCAATATGTCTGGTCCATGGGAAAATTAAACCAATTTGGTCCAAAATTTAGTCAGTTGACAGAAGAGAAAGTTATAGACATTAAAATATTTTGTGACGCCTCAAATGTAGGCTTTGGTGGATATTAAGTATTTGATGAGAATTTGCATGAAGAATTTGTCATGTATGACAGTTGGGACGCACAGGAGGCGTGGCGTCATGCAGTTTCACATGGAGGGAGTTGAAGGCTGTGAGCAGGTTTATCAGCCATAATGTCGAAAGTATGCAAAACAAAACAGTTCAGGTTTTCAGTGATAAAAAGAATGTTAAAGTTCTTTTGAAAGTAGGAAGCGAAAAAGAGGCACCAACTGATGTAAATAGTCAAATTATTCATAAGGAAAACAGGGAAAACGAGGAAAACAATATTTCACTAATACCGGAGTGGATTCCAAGGTCAGAGTATGTAGAGGCTGATAAGCTCAGAAGAAAGCCTGACTGTGATGACTGGGGGATCCAGTGGTGGGTATTTGAGTCATTAAATAGGTTATGGGGACAACACACCTGTGACAGGTTTGCAAGTAAGTACAACAGAAAATGTGACTTTACTGGTTTAAAGAAAGCAGCGGTGTAGATGCTTTTAAGCAAACATGGTCATTTGACAATAACTGCTTTGTACCCTAACCATCTCTGATAGCTCAGACAGAGAAATAAGTGCTGAGAGAGCGCGCACCAGGCACTATGGTGCTCCAAGAATGGAAATCTGCGCCATTTTGGCCTTATATTTGTGATTGTTCTGGTTTTAAGAATTTTATTAAGAGCTATAGATATTTCCAGGGAAATGTAACTCATAGAGGAAGAGGAAATAATGACATTTTTGGTCGTCCAAACAAAAAATTCAGATTTGTTGCAATTAGAATAGAATTCAGATTTGTTGCAATTAGAATAGAATTCTAATTTGTACTTTTCTTACAGGATTAAATCTTGAGGAAAACATAAAGGCAACAGTGACGATAGCGGGATTGCAGAAGGCTCAAAGTTGTACGATTTATCGGGAAGGATGGCGCAATACATGTTAGCTTCTAAAAGTGATAGCATATTTCAACGGCTTCAGAAGGCGGGAGAATTTCATTTGTGCACAGGGGCATGAATCTATTCCAGCACATCCAGTTCATGTAGCATTGTACATGACGCATTTATCAAATTCCGGTGCTACTTATTTATTCTATTAATTGGGCTCATAGCCTCAGAGGAGCCACAGATCCTACAGAAAACGCTTTCGTCAAAAATTTACAAGAATCAGCAAAACGAGAAGCGCGTCCATAAAAACGAAGGAAGGACCCCGTATCCTCAGAAATGTTGATTAAACTGTGCGATATTTTTTAAGATAACAATAATTTGCTTGTTATAAGAGAATTGTGTATGATTTTGATATGTTTTTCAGGTTTTCTACGCTATGACGGACTCGGCTCTTTGATATGCAATGACATTGAAATTAACAGACCAGCACAGAAATGGGGATGAGATTTTTATTTCAAAAGGTTTCACTGTGGTTTGTCCAGTGCTCATGTTGCAAAAATACAATAAATTGGCAGCCATTTGTCTCGATTCTGATCACTTTTTGTTCCAACCTGTATTTAGGTCAAAAGGGATATGTAAATTGATCATAAAGAACAAAAAGCTTCCAGTTACACAGGTGCGAGAGAAAGTATCATCTCCAAATTAAAATTGGTAGGCGGTGACAAGAATCTGGGTTCACAATTGTGCGTTCTTCGTAACTTCTGTGTAATCGGAAAAGTGGGTTGATTGTGCGCACTTAATACGGATAACAACACCGCCTGCTACTGGCTTGGCAAATGGTCATCCTCAGTTGGCAAAAATTGCCCATTGGTCTCGTTGGTTTATTGTAGTCATTTGTATTTGATGTTCCTATGTGATCAGTGAACAAGTTAAAAGTCATGTTTGTAAAACATTAATGCCCCCTACCCCTTCTGTGATTAAAGTCCGTTACAACTTTATACTTGCATTAATACAACCTATGGGGGTATAAAGTAACAGTGTAATGAAAAAAGTCAAAGAAGTATAACTGTCAGGAGGACCTGTATGTACAGCATTTATGCTTTGTTAAAGATCTTCTTCTAATAAACTTCTACAAGGTAATTAATATTAACTTGACCTAGATTTTCATTTGATGTGTCTGTACACAAAATTTCATTTCAATATGTGAATCCACTCCAGAGGTATTGAACGGAAACTGATGTCGTGGACCGACCGACCGACCGACAGACAGACAGAAAGTCAGACAGCGGCGAAGCAATATGTCCCCTCTTCTTCAAAGGGGGGCATAAAATTTTTTGATTGAACCCAAATATGAACTTGACCTAGATTTTTATTTGAAGTGTCTGAAAACAAAAGTTCATTTCAATATGTAACTCTACTCAAGAGATATTGAACGGAAACCCTGAAATTTTGGTATTTTTCGAAGTGCTAGGGGCATAACTCTGTCAAAAGTTTGTTCAACGGACCTAAATATGAACTTGACCTAGTAGATTTTCATTTGATGTGTCTGTATACAAAATTTCATTTCAATATGTAACTCCACTCAAGAGATATTGAACAGAAACCCTGAAGTTTTGGTATTTTTCAAAGTGCAAGGGGCATAACTCCGTCCAAATTTTTTTGATCGGACCTAAATATGAACTTGACCTAGATTCTAATTTGATGTGTCTGTGTATAAAATTTCCTTTTCATATGTAACTCCACTCCAGAGATATTGAACAGAAACCCTGAAATTTTGGTATTTTTTCGAAGTGCAAGGGGCATAACTCTGTCAAAATTTTGTTGATTGGACCCAAATAAGAACTTGACCTAGATTGTCATTTGATGTATCCGTATACAAAATTTCATTTCAATATGTAACTCCACTCAAGAGATATTGAACAGAAACCCTGAAGTTTTGGTATTTTTCAAAGTGCAAGGGGCATAACTCCGTCCAAATTTTTTTGATCGGACCTAAATATGAACTTGACCTAGATTCTAATTTGATGTGTCTGTGTATAAAATTTCCTTTTCATATGTAACTCCACTCCAGAGATATTGAACAGAAACCCTGAAATTTTGGTATTTTTTCGAAGTGCAAGGGGCATAACTCTGTCAAAATTTTGTTGATCGGACCCAAATATAAATTTGACCAAGATTTTCATTTGATGTGTCTGTATACAAAATTTCATTTCATTATGTAACTCCACTCAAGAGATATTGAACAGAAACCCTTAAATTTTGGTATTTTTTCGAAGTTCAAGGGGCATAACTCTGTCAAACTTTTTTCGATCAGACCTTAATACCAACTTGACCTGGATTTTCATTTGATGTGTCTGTATACAAAATTTCATTTCAATATGTAACTCCATTCAAGAGATATTGAACGGAAACCCTGAAATTTTTGTATTTTTCGAAGTGCAAGGGGCATAACTCTGTCAGTTTTTTTTATCGGACCCAAATATGAACTTGACCTAGATTTTTTTTTTATGTGTCTGTATACAAAATTTCATTTCAATATGTGAATCCATTCCAGAGATATTGAACGGAAACTGATGTCGCGGACCGACCGACAGACCGACCGACCGACCGACAGCGGCAAACCTATATGTCCCCTCTTTTTCGAAGGGGGGCATAAAAAAGACTGTCACCAATGGTTCTGTTTGGCTGTTAAATTCATATTCTGCTTATCCATTGTAATACATATGCTTTTTCAAACGTTTACTTGTTGAGTTTTATGTATTTCAATTGGCCAAAATAAGGATGACAAATATTGATAATGACCATATCCCTGTATACAGAACAAAATCGATAATTCAGCATACAAAATCAGGATAAAACAGGAACCAAAGCAAACAAACAAAAACCTCCACCACATGAAAAGAAGCGAACCCCCGATATGGGAGTGAGACCAGGTGCCCAGGAAGAGTAAGCATCTCCTGCTTGCATGCAACACCAACCGCTTCAATTCGGTAGAACTGTCACATCCGGTTACTTCCATTTCGGAAGACATAGAGTACAATCTTTGGTTGGATGATTCAAATGGTCTATGACAGAATATCATCCACCATTCTGGAGAGTGGGACATCATAGTGTATGACGAGTTCCCCATTTCGACCGTAGAACTTCCTCAGTGACGATGTTAGTCGGTCACAAACATATCCCTGACTGAGAAGCTTATCTGAAAGACGCCTAGCTCTCAGAACAAAGTCCGTATATTTGGTACTTGCTCTGGCATAGCGTATCAACTGAGATATGAACACGCCATAAGCAGGCGATGAAGGGATGTTGCTACTCAGAAAAGGAAAGTTTGTAATGCTTAAATTGAAGTCGTCAAGTTTGTCATAGAGTGAGGTGTTCAAGTGACCATCAGTGTCGTAGGACAACATTATGTCCAAGTAGGATGCTGAATTATTTGTCTCTGTAGTTTCTTTGACTTCAAGCTCCGAAGGATAGATACTGCTCAGGTAATCCGCGAATTTTGGATTATTGATGGACAACACATCGTCTATCTGTAAGTGAAGTTGAAGTCAGAAGCTAATTATCTTTTCCCTTCAAAGACCAAAGATTGAATGAATTCAGCTTCGTACGAGCAAAGGAAAATGTCGGCAAGGAGTTGGGCACAATTGGTCCCCATTGGAATTCCGACAATTTCCTCCAAACACCAAAAAATGTTGTCGATCAAAAAATTTTAACATCTGGATTATATCTGTTTCAGTGTACTTATTGTCAGAATCGGACTTTTCTTTTACAAAGTAGTTTTGGTCATAGTTAACAACAATAAATTTGTATTTGCGATTACCGTTCTTACTTGTAAACGCATTACTTATAATTTTTGCGAGTCTTTCTTTCGATTTAGAATGTAGAATTGTAGTGTAAAGTGTCCAAAAATCAAAGGCTTTGATCGAATGGACTCTTCTAAAATGAGTGGATTTCAGATGTTCTAAAAGTTCCTTCGAATTCTTTAAAATCCACATCTGGTTGATACCACTGCGAGAATATACTGTCGAACAATATTTTTGAAGTCCAGATTTGATTTCAGATAAAACTTTGGTGAGTAAGATCGATACAGATTTGGTAGAACATTTTGAGGAACCCTCGATGAAACGTTGTTTGTAGGGATTTCTATGCATTTTAGGTATGCAGTATAAGTATGGTAAATCTAAATTGATACTTTTTTATGGTATGTAATTATTAATTCTTATGGTATGTAATTATTAATTCCTGCTACGTCTTTCGATACGTTTTTTCGACATAGTAACTTTCATACTTTTTGGCATATTACATTGTTCAGATTTGAGGATCACTGACGAGGGTTAAGTACCCGAAACGTGCATGTCTGGCCCATGTTGCCAATTTATCTGTTCTTAAATGATGCTATTCAAGTTGAATACGTTTACATTTACATGCATGATACTTATATTGTCGACTTTTTGATTCGTGATGTGACTCTCAAAAGCAGTTTTTGGAACATATAGCATGTAACTGTAATGTAGCCTTAAGATCTAAAACATTGCACGGCAGTCAGAATGCAGACGTATGACCGTCGTACGGATGTCTTGCAGTACCATGCCCGCACGATTATTTGCAAACAATAATAATTGACGTACGATAGTGGTACGGCTGCTCTTCGGCAGTCCTTGTAGTTAGTAAGGATGCTGCACAACTTGCTCGCGGCTGACGAGGATTCTTGAAGCTGCAAACACCGTATGGTTCGCACGGCAGTCACATGACCTTCGTATGGCTGTCGTTCAACCACATAGATTTCTGCGATCTTCAGTAAAACTACCTGCGATCTGCCTGAGGAAGCAAAAATATCGTACGACCAAAACATCGTAAGGCTGGTGTGAGACATGCTTTCCCTAGCGTAACATTTTGTAATTAAATCTTGTTCTAATTACCATTGTCATAGTCAGGAAACAGGAATCTTCCCTGTGCAGTAAAGGCTGCTCCTAATTTATAGGCACCACTTGGAAATGACGCAAAGAGGAGATTATTACATTGTCCATCGGTTTCCCTGTATCGCTGAAAAGGGTCACAATCTGCGATAGGCCTACTGTCCTCACAAGAAGAAGACGCTGCATTTCTAAATGTCATTGTGCTAGCTGCAGAAAATCCTGCTGCTGGGGCTCTACAGGATGACAAACAATTTTAGAAAACAGTGAGTTAAAGTCACATACAGAGGCAAAATCAGAATCCCAAATTATTACAATCAATATGCAAACAAAACTAACATAAAAAATGATAAGGAAGTTGTGATAATCCGAATTACATTCTCATAATCCACACACTTTAATTGTAAGTAATTTCTCTTACGTAGGTAAATACCATGACGTCGATACACATAAATTACATTAATCAGTTAAAGTTACCTTGCATCGAGTGGAGTTAATGATCTTGCTGTTGATGCCGTTGCTGGAGAACTACCAAGATAAATAATCGAGTTAGAATATATTTATTTAAACCTTTTATCAGAATTAAAACTACACCAAGATTAATCATTATGATCATTACCTGCTTCTCAGAGCAAGAGTTGCTCGCTCAGTGACCTCACCTCCTCTGGCAACCTCTGCATTTAATGGTGGATTGTTTCTTTGATTGAATCGTCTAAGTCCATTGGTGGCTGGTCTGGATGCTCCCCCACCTACAAATTACATTTAACAATGACAATGTTTTGTTTGTTTCCTTTTCGGTGGATTTTAAGAATATCATCGTTTATGTAAGGCTTAACATTCATATTTTGAATATATCTAGCTCTTCACACGTCCTTTTAATTGACCTTGAGTATCACCGATCGAAAACTTATATTCCATGTTCTTTCTTTTTTCAACGAAAAGTCTTCGAGTTGTTTAAGAGATAACAACTAGCTAGTCGTGGTTTGTTGTCCAATAATTCCCCGAGTCGGAGTCGCATGAACCAATGAAATTATTAAATTAATTTGATTGGTTCATGCGGCGAGGGGAATTACTGGACAACAAATCACAGCTAGCTAGTTGTTATTTCTATTCTAATATTGTTCTGCACAAGCTATATCGCACGTGCATTGGCGGAGCTTAGCGAACTGGAAGTTTGTTGGATATTTTACACCAGGCGAGTTCTACAGTAGATATAGGGAGAAAGTCTCAAATCATGTTAGAATTCGTAGTTTTACTATCACAGTCAAGTATTTGAATTGCCTCTTACTCGTTATTGGTGTGAAATTTTTACAATTTTACATTTTATTATTGCCATGTTTATGAGTTGATAGAAGCTTCATAGAACGTATTTTTAAATATTGACAATTCAATCTGATTATGGCTGGGTACATCGAACTAAAATTGTAACGTAATGAAGCTTGAAAGAAAATAGTTATCTTTTCTACGATCGAAACAAAATCGCTACAGAGTGTCACAAAAGCACGACTCATCGACATCACGGATATTTTAGGGCGTTGTGGTAAGTGTATGGCATATGACATACATGTAGGATATTACGATCTGTTGTGCTGGGTTCACACATTCATGGATAAGCACATCGGTCCAGAACTGATTCAATTTAGCATCAACCGTAGAAAATCGTAGAAAACTGTAGTACTCCGTAACCAAACCAGGAGTATCCGTAGCTGATGTTTCGCAACGTACTGCTTTTTTAACGCTTTCAAAAACTAGTACTGATCAAGATCCGTTCTAATCCTTACCTATCCCTTATAAAGCCATCAGAACTCGTTCTGCAAACGATTCAAACCGTACCCATTCTGTATGAACCTGTATTGCAAATTAAAATATTTATCCTATAAAGTGGTAGCGTGATTTTTTAGAACAAGGCTCATCTTTCAACGTTCAAATGTTGAACCGCGTGCTAGAACAAGATTCAGCATTCAAAAATTGGCAATGTCTCATTTGTATTCACCAATTCATCTAATAATTCCTTTGGATACCGTGAACGAAAGATAAATGTTTACATTTCATTCTTTTCAGTAAAACTGTATTCAGTTTTTGATTTAGTTTTTGGCGGAGGACGGAGAGGAAGGTCAAGAAAGGAAGGATTATCAAAATTAATGACAATGCCATTTTTTAATTGGTAATGAGCTTTTCAAATAATTCATATATTGCCGCAGAACTAAACGACTTAATATCGAGGGATAAGATATTACTCTTTAATTGAGCATTATTATGGAATAAGTTCATAATCGCGTTCGAATGAGTGATCATAAATAATTTATTCTATACTTCGGTAGATTCGCTAATAATCGGTAGAAATATTTCATAAAGTTTATAGTATAGATGTTAGACAAAGATCAAAATCGGATGAGAAAAAAAGAGAGGAATATGAATGAGAGGATTTATTTACATTTAAGAATTAAAGTATCGCGGCCAATAGGATTAACTGATGTCTTTAAAGGCCGACGGGGGACTATAAAGGGGACAGGTAAATTTTCCGTCATTTCCTCACTGACCGCATTAGGGTTAACATCTCTAATTTGTATCAGATTGGCTCTGTTAAATCCTTTTACCCCTGTCATTTTTTATTGACAGCTTAAAACGGATGATATTCGGGTATCTCATTAGCATAATAAAGGATTTCCTGTTGGCATGTCATTGATGTACATGTAACACGCAGCTATCTGACGGCGTTATCCTCATAGGTTGTATACAACACCTACCAAGCCTAGGTCACTCAGGTATGCATATGAATGACACGGTGGTTGCCAACGTCGGCCTTTGAATTGAGATAAAAAAGACATTCAGAGGTTTCACCTGAGTAGCCCTTTAAAATTAAAGTTTTCCAGGACCCATTTGACAGACTTTGTCCCAAAATAGCGAGACAAAATACCTACTACAGAAAAACAGAAACTCGTACATGTCCGTAGAGAAACCGTTCTTACCCGTGTTTTATCGTAGCAACGCCGTATTCGTACGTAACGAACCGTGCAAATCCGTCTTTTCCCTCATCGTTTAAATATTTTTCCATAAAGGAACCTTAGCATCTGTGGACCGTACCAATACCGTAGTCACGCACGGATGCCAGAATATTGGATGCAATCCGTAGCATTTTTGTCCGTACTGCATCCGGACCGTCATCCATGAATGTGTGGCCCCGGCATATTGAATAGTATGAGTAAATAACGGTTCGTATACGAATTTCTTTGTAGGTTTACGGATAATGCTGGCAAGGATCGCAACGGTCTTGAACTTTCTAATCGGCACACTTATCACTTATCAATTTCTTCTGTCTCAACTTAAGATCATGGGTGGGATGAAATACATCATGCTGGAAAAAGACACACGTTATAATCAATTTGCAACAAGGTCATAGGCGGCACAGGCTTGCAATATAACCTTGCCGTCGTCGCTATTTTCCTACGCCATTTCACGCAATGATAAAACCCGAGAGGCATCGCAGGTACGAGATGTCGTCACAGTGGCGTCATCGGACTTCTGACGTAAACATTGCGAACGATTCAAAGGCTGAGACACATATTTTAGTGTTTAGGGGCGAGTAAATGGGCAATGAAGGAAACGATTCTTATCTTGATGTAGGAAAATTTATACAAGACTCATGTCTAAAGACGGTAGGTTTCGATTTATAGGTAGAATTTGTATTTTTACTGGGGACGTCTCGCTCAGCTGATCCTGTTGGCAACGTACGAATGAAGAAAGAACCCTGATACTGCATCGTATTGCATCGAAAGAAAAGCATTGCATGTACACTGTATACCTCAGAAATGTAGTAAAACCTGCTGGTATATACTTGCAATACTTAATTTACAAATATGAAGCCCCAGTTCAAGTCTGCAAGGATCTTGCAGACAAACAATAGGCGATGACGGCAGAGGTAGATTTCAAAGTGAAGAAAAGCGGAACTGAAAACGGACGCATGCGTAGGATATTGACGTTATAATGTTCTAAGAACAATTCGAAAAACAAATTGAAATGCTGTGCTGCAATATCCTACTAGTAAAAGTTGAACATCAAAGTCTATTAACATTGACACTCATAATTAGTAGTTAAACTTTCATATATAATAACCATGAAGTTATCAGGATATTTTAAAGCAAAGATTATTGACTAAATGTTTTTATTTTGATTCCAAGAACAACAAAGACGTTACATTTGTCATTCTATTTATATAGTTTTTTTTTTTCAATTTTTCTTAGTATTTAAGAAAAAAAAAATGAAGTGAAGGATCAACAAAATTAAGCACAATGCTATGTTATTTAAGTTCTTTTGAAATAAAGCTCACTTATGTAAAATTATTTATTACAAATTTTAATCTTTGTGCATTGGTTGAATTGTTAATAAAATTATCAACTATTTATGTGCATCGAATATATGAACCGAAGGGTGCAAACTCATTGATTTTTTATTGTTAAACAGAAAGAGAAACAATTTCAAAGTCTGGAGTTCGACGATCACTCAACTTTAAGAGCAGTTTATATTTACGTAAATACATTTTAAACCAACTCTGGCTTCTCTTTTATTCAGAAATATTATTTCTACAACTCCTGAAAAGTTCGAAGCTCTAAGTCAAAAAGAAGCCGATGTACAGCGAATTTTGTGTCCACAATGGACGTCGAATTGTATGCTGGACAATTTGCTGGTCTGCAAAGATCGGCGAATTTGTTAAAATACGTGTATTGTGGTCAAATTCTGCACAAAGAGGAATCTAATACAATAGATATTCATAACAAATTTCAAGAGAAAGTGTACTTACCCAACAACAGCTTGTATGTAACCTCCCAGCAACAGTTATATTTACTACATTATAGATGGCTACATGTCCTAAAACTATGCTGTACGATATTTGGCAAATAACTCATGCAAGAGGTACATGTAACATACAAGCTGTTGTTGAGTAGGTACACATTCTTTTGAAATTTGGTGTGTTCGACTCTCCTGGAGGCAGATTTAGATCGCGAGTCGACACACGTAAAACACCACAGATCAGCAAACTGTTAAGTAACAAGAAAAGCTGAACATTAACGTTATAGCTGGAGTACGGTCTGCCTTTTCCCCATGAAACGTTAAATAACAACCTCACTCAAAAGAGATTATATTGAATTAAGAAAAAGCATAACAGCTTAAATAGAACGCTCCATGCCGACCTGTTGCGAACCCGCGACCTAGGGAGGTGGAGGCGAGCATGATGACCATTGCTCCAACCCTCACCAACGTACATCGAATTTTTTCATGGAATAGGGTCACCTTGAACTCAGTAACAAGTAATTTTAAGTATACTTTAGTGATGCCATAGAAGCTGTAAAATAAGCTGAATTGAAGCTGAAGTCCGCTATTATTGACATTATAGGGAAGACAACCGGTTACAAAACAATGTTACGTATCTCTTTACTGAAAATAATTATCTGATTATTACATGTATTATATACAGTAAGAATATCTTTACTGAGAACAGTTAACAATGAATAGATTATCTTGAATGCTACTAGAAACAAGGAAAATAACACAATTATAAAAAATGCCCCTTCCTGGTTTCTTGGGGTGGGGGAGTTTAAACAAAAAAGCTGTAACTTATAGATGGAGTTATCATATTCCCAAGAAATTATCAAATTATTATTTCTTAATTAAAAATGAATAGTTTGATTAATAACAACAAAGTCATTTGAAAAAAAAAATGTTACGGTGGCTCGATTCGAATCAACGACGTCGGGTACAAAGAGTGAGCACTTTCATCATTGTGCAACGACTCCCTTGACATATGACATGAAATTAAAAAGAAATATAAAGCTTGATCAACGAAAACTCCACGACAAATTTTCATTAAAAATATCGAATCTCTACATAGAATGGATCCCCTCGAATTCAATTGAACATGTTGCATGATTTTCGTGCAGCTTGCGTTCTCATTGTATGATAAGAATGCTTAACCGATGCAATAGAAGCTGTAAAATTAACGTGACGTCGGGCCGCCATTAACATGATTCGACGCATGACCGGAAGTATTACATTACGATGTTGCATAAAACTAAGCTGAAAACAAAATAACAGGAAGATATTATCCATGAATAATAGATATTTTAAGAATGTTTATCAACTACTGTTCTTCCGTACTAGAAAAATTCGACGTCCATTGTAACATTTCATGTTATATTAATTAAACATCAAAGAAGTACCTAACCATTATTCAGTCTCAAAGTCGAGGAGGCAAAGGAAAATCGTGAGAATTCCCATCGAAACGGTTGCGAACCCCGGGATGAACAACATTCCGAAGTTAGACCAGGTGCCCGGGGAGAGTCGGCGTCTCCTGATTGCATGCAACACCCGTCGTAGCAGCTCCATGGAAACCTGTCAATTCGGTGATTGTCTCGATGCACATCCTGATGTACAGATCAGGTAAGTATGTCTTGTTTAGTGATAACGACAGCCATTCAATCACAATGTAGAATGTCACTGATCATTCTGGAAAGGGGGATCTGATATGCTTTCATAATATCCCCGTAGCGACCGAAGAACTTTCGCAATGATGATATAACCCTGAACAAGAAGCTTACTTGCAAGTCGTCTGGCTCTAATGATGAAATCTTCATATTTGGAACATGCCCTGACGTACCATATCAGCTGAGAAACAAAAACGCCATAAGCAGGAGTAGACGGAATGTTGCTATTCATGAAAGGGAAGTTGGTTATGTGGAAGCTGAAATCGTCACGCTTGTCATACAGTGAGGTGTTCAAATGGCCGTTTGTGTCGAAAGATAGAAGTATATCCAAGTACGAAGCGGATCTGTCGCTCTCTGTTGTTCCCTTGATCTCTAGTTCATAAGGATAGATTTCATGTAGATGGTCCTTAAATTTCGGATTATTGATGGACAACACGTGATCTATGTATCTGAATGTAAAACACCACAAAACTGTTGTAAATCAAAAACGCCAGCATCCGGATGATATTGTCTTCGGTATACTTTTTGTTTGAATCAGAGTGCTCTTTCGCGAAAAAAGTATCCTCACGCCCTATGACGAGGTATTTGTATCTCCTATTACCATTTTTTTTTTGTAAAAAAAGGTGTTGCGAATACTATTGGCAAGTCTGTTTTTGAGTTTTTGGTGTGGGATGGAAGTGTAGAACGCGGAGAAGTCCAAAGACTGCATGCTGGTTATATGATTGAAATTGGTGGCTTTTGAATTTTCCAAAAGTTTCTTAGAATGTTTTAGGATCCACATCTGATTGATTCCTTTTCTGGAATAAGTTGTCTCGTAATATGTTTGAAGACCTTGCTTAATGCGAGTTAATATTTTCTTAAGCAAAATGGAAAGAGTTTTTGTTGAGCACATGGACGAACCGGCGATGAAGCGATGCTTGTAAGGATTTTTGTGCATTTTGGGAATCCAGTAGATATAAGGTAGTTCAAGATCAGAGCCATCGGTGTGAATACCGAAAGACTCAAGAACATATTTGTGTCAAATATTTCGGATACAGATAAATTTGTAAGTGTGTATGATGGATTTCCAGGTGCTGAATGTAACCCAAGTTCCTCTTTCAGGCATTTGAAATAGTACGCCTTGCAAACGAAAGTTAAATTGTTTGCCGCTTTGTCAGCAGGAACGATTATATATTTTTCATGGAGGTCAGAAAGCTCTTTGGCAACAACAGGGTCATGAAAAATTGACTCGTGTCTATCTTTAACTGAATTCCGAAGACACCCTATTCTTCTTTTAAGTAATTCTCCGATGGATTTCACCCATTCGGCGAGTGTGTCTGGTTCTACGTTTTCCTTTTTTGCCCACCTCTGACGTACTCCACACATGCATCCATAATTATACCAAAGTTTTCCCACCATGTGAAGGAACGGGGTTCTCTGTACTTTGGACCTTTACTGAGAAGGTTTTTAAGTTTATTGTTACCAACGATATTAAGGTCACCAGTAACCACATATCCACACGGTTGATAGATGAATTTGTCGGCGATATTCTGATGAACCGGTGTCGGTAAAATGTAAGATGATTGATGATTCGTACAAGTCATGCAATTTCCTTAAAGGAAGAGAGTACAACTTCGTACGAACATGATGCAGACCTAACTGTTGGTTGACAAATGACAAAAGACCGTCGAAAGATATATCATTAATATCTGGCTTGTTGTATTTTCTTATACCATGACTTCGACGTCTTCTTGTAACATTACCGTTACAATGGACGCCACGGCTCAGGGATGTAAAATTCACACAACTCGTTTCATAAATACCGTATGAAATAGATAACGTAATTGATAAAAATAGCGTCAAAATATTATGATTCCGACTTCATTTCCTGCAAACAATGCGCCAACGTCGCCGTTTCTATTGTGACGTCACAAAGGATCTGGAGCGCTTCATCCAATGATCAGTGATATGCTACGTTTTATCATATAATGTATTTATGAAAGGCTTTATGTAACCGAATAAAGGGTGTATCATGTGATAAAATAAAATATTACTACGAATGAAAAAATAATAATATGTGTCGCCAATCCCTTACAATTCTGTCAAATCGTAGTCATCGTTGCGAATGTGGCTAAGGATAAACCTTTAATTATTAAATACCATACCTGCAGTGGTTAATGGAACTCCTGCAAAGGCTGCTGCTCCTGCTGGAGCTCCTACAAAAATACAAAATTTAAATATCCAATTATGCTAATATGTCCACTTATAAAATTTCCGACTTTGTCGAAGAATTCGATTTTAAAACTGGAAACTCTATTCTCTCACCCGGACAGAGTTAATCACAGACTAGCCCGTTCTGATACTATTATAATTTGAAATCACAGTAAGGGAGGAATGGACAATTTTCAAACCGTGTGTACAAAATACATATTATTAGTTATACAGTGTTTTACTGTTTCACTGAGGGGGATTTACTAGCCGAAACACGTGTCTGGTGCATTAAAACTGGCTTGAGGTTTTCGCCAAGAAGGAAAAGAGTTGGAACACTTGCGTATTATTATTATGAACACTAATTTCCTTTTGCAGTTTGTAGCAGTTAAACACGTTCACGATGACTGGATGTTTCACGTATAAGAATTACTTCTTACCAGCTCTGTCGCCTGAAAGAAGCTTCGTGTTGGCCTTCTCAACTTGACATCATATGTATTATTTTGCTATTTTGGAATCTAGTCTTTTAATCCAAAACTATCATCGAAATTAAAGGAGGTTGACATCTTAGCACCATCTTTAATGCTATTTTGGTCATCGAATTGAGACTGAATAAGTGATCGGTACTTCTTTGATGTTTATTTAACTATGCTACTGAATCAGCCCTACAGGAAATTGGGAGCCACGCACTCTTTCCAAAGTAAATGCACGAATTTAAATTCAAAAAATAAAACCAAAGGGCGCTACTAAAAATCGTTTCTAAAATTATCCAAAAATGAATTAACAATGTTCTACACTAACATCTCAGAATGTTTTAATATAATAATAAAATAAGCTTTCTTGTTTAAGAAAATATAGTTTGTCTTGTGAGATTGTCTTCTTGGTATACATGTATATACTAGTATTCTAAAATAATATCATGCATAATAAATTATAATATTAACATAATATGGCGTTACCTTGTCGTTGTAAGGCTGCAGCAGATTGTCTCTGTTGTACATCCCTTTGAGCCCCAGCTACAGCTGCATTTATCTGGTCAGGTGTAAAGTCTTGGGAGTGGACTATATAACCATGTAAGAACAGGAGAAAAAATTGATGAATGGAAAATGTCATATCCTGAAATAGAAAATCGTAATCCGTACAACAGTTCTTTACTGAAAGCAAATCCGTAGACTATTACTAGAAAGGCATGTAGAATTTTGAAAAAAATAGAATTATAAGCAAAGGAAGAAGTATTATATGGGAATGAAAATGAACATGACTAAACGGGAATGAGACCTGATACCCAAGAGGAGTTTGCATAATCTGTCGGTATACCACACTCCGATCAGATTATGTCACTTACAATTAAGTATATACCTTTTATTTAATGAACAAGTTTTCTGATTGTACTGCCAGAAATCAACGAGAAGAGTGCAAAATACAAATGATTCTCATCTAGAATAATATATAAGAAAGAGGGCATGGAATCCTTCTCGACTTTGAGACTGAGTAACTGATACATGTAGGTACTTCTTTAATGTTTATTGTTTTATCTATTATATCTGCTCGTTTTACGGTTTTTGTTTTAGAAGAAACCCTATGTTAAACTGAGATGATTTTGTTTTATTAAGCATGGCGTTTGTCACGTATACTCCCATTCTTTATCGTCCGGCATCCGGAAGACGAACACATTAGGAATGGTTTTACTTCCGCACATACTCCGAATAGGTAGCAATCACATAGTTTTCTTCCGTTTCCAACGGCAGCAAGCATGCATATGATACTGTCGATAGAAACGGCCGATTGCAAGCGAAGATAACGTCATGTTGTAAATTTCTAACTGGAGGATCTTAGTCGGGGAGTTCCAGAACCGGGTTTGAGAAAAAAAAAAAACAGTCGTATGATCTTAAGATAAGCGTATGGATATATTTCTTCTCTCTTTCATTTTTTTTTCTTACAATTCGTTTGTTTTCGTCCTTATTTTATTTTGTCCGATCCCATTTCTGAGTCCTACTTTTAGGACAAACTTCCTTTTGCGCGCTAATTGGTCGACTTCATGCAATCGACCTAGTATTTGCCAAGTTCGATCAATTTCGGTTGATCGTTTCTTCAAACGCATTTGAAAATTTCTGTTCACAAAATTTCCCTGGGTTCTGTAGCATCATATCCCAGCCATCTTGCTACGTCTTTCGGTATATTTAGGAAATATTTTTCACAGATTTTGGCCATATTACATTGTTTAGATTGAGGATCACTGACGAGAGTTCAATACCCGAAACATGCATGTCTGGTCCATGCTGTAAATCTATCCGCTCTAAAGTGATGCTAATGAATTTGAAGACGTTAAACATTGTACAGGCTATCAATATCAGATTCAAGATTGTAATAGGGGCAATTATCCGATAGAAAGAAACATTTTCGTGACTAGGGAAAACACGTGACCAGAGACAGGCATTCCGATGTTCTCGTACTTTATCCACTTCACAAAAATAGGTCATGTCGTTAAGGTAACGCTTTGGTACAGCAAGTTTCTAAACGTACAGCCGAGCTAAGCTGTTTCGTTGAGGATATACCATTTTGTTTGTTCTTACCAAAGACAAATTGATAAAAAGTGCAACAAAGAAATTAATGAGCGGTAAAAAAATAAATTACTTTAATGAACATCCTGTGCGTAGTCACAAAATTTAATAGGAACTTTTTAGAAGTTTCCCTAAAATTTAAAATTTCCCCCAAAATACTTATTCCGCTTTTCCCGCGAATATATTCAGAAAGGCTTTCGATTGTTCAAGTTTATTTGTGTTATAATGGAAGTTTCCTACGACCCATCCCTAGGAATATATTAATGACTGTGATGAGTATCAATTGCATCTTGAGATGTCAAGTGTAAATGTAGTAATGTACCTATTTTCTAACAGTTTCAGAATGATCAACACATAAGATTTTATTGTGTATCAATTTTTTTATTCCATGCAGAGCTTTATCAGTACATCTCTTTACTCTTTATTCTTCTAAGAGTCAATTTTTAACCTATTTCGACGAAGGAAAAATTTATAAATGTTGATATCGACGAAGCTTTTTTGGACACGCATACAACGCTATATGAGAACTGGTGCTTTCCTTTTAGCGCACCATGAACTGTGCATATGCTAAGTAGCGCCGATAACTCGCCGCGTCACATATATTGTGAGTTATTGACTTGAAAATCGTTGTTTTTTCTTGAAACAACATAATATATATTAGTAAAGTATCTAAGCAAACGTATTTGAACGTCTATGGTTCAATTACATGTATAATGAAGAGGTGCATAATATACCGCTCTCCCCCTCTTCCTTGAAAAAGATTGATTCCTTGCCACTTAAAAGTGATTGCTGGCGCCGAACAAGCTTATTTTTTAAAAGCTAATACTTATTAAATGTATGTTTATGCTCAACAGCCATTCAGACGCCGGCTTTTATTGAGTGGTTAGAATATCGAAAGTCAAATTTGATTTAGAAAGAGAAATTCTAAAAGGATCGGAATAACAGCATAAATTGAAGAAATCTGGATGAAGCGAACATCGATGGGTAACATATTTTTGTAGTACGATATAACAATGAAATGACTATTAGCTTTCTGTTGATGTTATGAACAACTTGAGAAATAGATGAGACAATAAAATTATGATTATTACACAATCGTCGGTCCAAAAAGAAAGGTAGGTTTCGGGATAGGTGGTATAAGAATGTGATGGAATTCACTAAACAAACACCTGTAAATTTAACATTATATCTGAGCACAGTTTATTGAAAGACTAGTGATCACTGCGAAACACACTCCTATATATGAACAAGAAAAGGGAACAAACAGACGGTGACAATGAGAACAACACCATCACATAATTTAAACATCATGTACAACTCTATATGCATGAATAGTTAAGTACAGGTCCACGTAATGCTAGGTTTACACTTAGCCACGATCGCCCCGATTGTCCCGATTGAGGTGAATCGTAGAGATCGTAAGAGAGCGTGGGGTTGAATCGTGACGATCGTAAGAGAGCGTGGTGGAATCGTGATGATCGTAGGAGATCGCAGAGATCGTGGCAAAATTTTTGATTCTCAAAAAATTTGCTACGATTGTCCAGATTGATCCTTACATCGTGAGAGAGCGTAGGAGAGCGTAGTGAGCATGATGGAGCGTAGTGGAGCGTAACAGATATTGACAAAGCGCAACAGATCGTAATATGCGATCGTAGGAGATCTTGGTGAAACACGTTCTCCTACGGTCCACTACGATTTCACTCACTCTTTGACGATTTGTTACGGTTTCCACGATTCAGTCCACGATCTACAAGATTCGTTGCGATTCCAATATTTCTATAATAAAAATTATAATAAGACAACCCGTTTTGATGGATTAAGTGTTTTTAACATCCGCAACAATTTCTAACATATGAAGAAGACTAAGAAAAGAAGTCTTGATAATCAGTGAGTTGCTGCATTAATTGTCTTCGAACAAAAGAAAGGAGGGGATCTCCAACAACACTAGGTTGCAGCACCCACAGCAAAATCCCAAAACACCCATGCAAAAAACACAGAACAGATACCCACAGAAAGAGACGCAAAATGGACAAGGAACACCAACTCACAACATAGAAACATAAAAGACTACACATAAACCAACGAGACCAATGGGCAACCGGTGCCGACTTAGGACGGCCATCTGCCAAGTAAATAGCAGACGGTGTGGTTATCCTGGATTACGTGCGCACAACCCTCTCACTTCTCCAGTTACCTAGAGGTCTCGAAGAACGTACAAATGTGGTGTAAAACAACCTCCTCACTGTAAGATGACGTCACACAAACAAGACCGCGAAACGCAGAGGCCCCAGAGACACAGATGAATATGTAAATGGATATAAAAAGAGGGCATGCGTAATACAGTCCGTGCTCTGCCGGCTGTAGCGAGCTCATGTATGTAATCACCCGAGGAGTCCGACTGACATTCAGAGAGGACAGGTGGTCGGGGCCCTGTCTTCTCTAAAGAGGTTTGGACAGGGCCCGTCATGGAGTCCCGTCGTCACAGTCAGTCAGAGTGCAAGTCTTAAGAATGCGCTCGTACAAGACTGTATATTGGTCAAGTACCAAGCTTACAAGTTAAATATATACACACAATCAAAGATTTGAATTGCTTAAGAAAAAATGTTAACTTTAAGTATCGAAAAAAAGAAAGATCAAATAAGGTTCATCAATGCCATTTCCTGCGTTTTGCGATATAAAATATTCATCTCCTTGATATTAAGCTTAATCTTGTTCGGATATTGCAAGTGGTATTGAAACTGGTTGTCTATTTCATATCAAATCGTGTTAAATCGCGGCAAATCGTAGTCCTGCATAGTAACAGATCGCAACAAAACTTGATAAGGGAACCGTGATAGAGCGTGGCAAAGCGTAATAGCTGATCTTGGTAATCGTAGGGGAACGAAGCTTGAGAGAACGGGATGCAAATCGTAACAGATCTTATCTACAATCGTAACAAATCGCTACAGCGCGTATCAGAGCGTGATGGAGCGTCGGAGAGCGTGCGAAGACCAATTTCATTTATAGAATCGTGGAGCTCCACGATTTTGCTCAATCGTAGACATCGTAGGGCATCGTGGCTAAGTGTTAACCTAGCATAAGGATCGGGCAGTTGAAAAACCTTAAAATTTTTGCAGAACATTTTCCTCTTGAAATGTGTTTAGAACAGCTTCCATATTAAGGTCCTGAAGGAATTTCTCTCGTAATTGGATGGTGAAGAAAGTTATAGGGGTAGCAAATCTGGTTAAATTATAGAGAGAAAATTTCCCGTCATATGTTTCCGTTCATAATCCTTTAAAAATTATGAGTTGAATATCTCGCTTTACCATTGCTACCTTTAAGCGAAAAATATTTAAAACACTTACTGTCAAACCCCTCGCGGGGAACTTTTTACGAGCTCCACACGGTAAAGGGCATAAGTGTGAAACAAATGAGCTAAAGAAGATCCTGACGATAATCTCAACAGCATTCACAATACAGCACCAAAGTGAGCAAGCGGACAAGGTGACTAGGTAAAAAATTATGGTATGCGTAGAAAGGTCTTGTCACTAGGAATACACTTGTGAAAGATCAAATCCCTATCACTTACCAATCAATCATTATTAAATGACCAAAAATGTATCCAAAAATAACAATGAAACAAAGTCATTTCATATACATTATCAATATTGAAATGTATGTTGTACTAACGTACTAACATATCTTTAAGAAAACGGAATTTTACCTTCTATTTGCAAACGGTGAAATAGAATCATTGGAAAATTGAAATGGTAATACAGAAGGAAAAGCACTACTCAAAAACTTAGCTTTTTAAGCCTTACAAGACATCATAATTGTACTCATTGGAAAATAGCAATATTTTACGCTTACAAATTGGCCAAGTCATTTTTCTCAACAAGGGTCGAGTATGTTAAAAGTATCAGCAACTCCTATTCATATAGGTAGATACATGTTTGTATTCACTGATCATTTAGGCATAAATATATTGTGTCCCATCTACATGTAGATTATGGCTATTGTATCATTCAAACTTGACCAGTGTAGGGTTTACGGACTTTGCGCATGAAAAAGATGATTTAACGTGTTGTTCCCTATGTGTAGAGCGAAAACGCAAAAATAATAATATTCGAAAATTTCATTTTCAAACAGTGCTCTAGCAGTTGAACATTTCCCTTGATATTCATATGTATCCATCTTAAAGCGATTTCACATAAAATCGAAATTATTGTTTTCTTAACTCGCTGTTAGTACTTAAACACGAGTTTCGGATATTTTAATCCTCATCAGTAGTACTTCATGTCAACCAGTTTAAATAAAGCATGTACTTTACCGCATGACAGAGCGACGTTTACTATTTATATAATAGTGTTAGGTTTAGTGTTCACTATGCCGAAATAGTAGTCAGGGTTCTGGCACATAGTGCACGACCCGAAGGGGAGTGCACTATGTGCCAGAACCCTGACTACTATTTCGGCATAGTGAACACTAAACCTAACACTATTGTCATTATTATGCTGACTGTTTTTGATAGTGTATTCCCTTCATAGAAAACGTTTTCAAGATATATGTTATGAACATTGATTGCACGAGTTACCTCTCTTTCAAAAACTCTGTGTTACAGACAAACATATTCTGGATTTACCCCTCTTTGACTGTAAAAGATCTATAGTGTGGTCGTTTAGTATAGGCATAATTTAACAAGAAAAAATATAGCAACATAAATTTGGCATTAATTCTAAAGGAAAAAATAACTATCTAGGAACATTTGTTTTTGATAGTTTATTCCCTTCATAGAAAACGTTTTCAAGATATATGTTATGAATATTGATTGTACGATTTACCTCTCTTTCAAAAATACCTTGTGCATATTCTGGATTTACCCCTCTTTGACTGTAAAAGATCTATAGTGTGGTCGATTATTTAACAAGAAAAATATAGCAATATAAATTTGGCATTGATTTTAAAGGAAAAAATAAATATTTAGGAACATTTGCTTGCGTATGCAAACAAATTTAATTAAATGTCTTGTCTGAAAACGACATGTCTGTATATATAAACAGGTCAGCATCACTTATGTTAAGAATGCTACTGTGGAAAGACAGGGGTGCACTGTTAGGGTGATAGTGCACACCACGAAAGGTGATAGTGTACACCTGAACCGTTCTCTGTCACAATATGGTAGTGTAGAACCTATCACAGAAGAAACTCACTGGAAGCATAATAATATCTAATATAACTCCGGTCTTAATTAGCATATTGTATCTGCACAAGGTGCACTCAATTATTACGATAGAACAGATATTTCAATATGATGATTTAATAGATGGGAATTATTTGGAAAAAAATAGCAATCCAAGGAATGCTTGTGTCGCCTGCGAAGCGGTTTATTATTCTAGAAAGTGGATCAAAATCATTGGTATCAGTAGAAAAGTTTTGTCAAATGAAATTCATCTGAAATATCAGACCTCTTAATTACAAATTAAAAGATATGGTGATTCTCAAATTTTCAGAAAAGAGTGTCAATCATCTAGGTCAAGGTCACTACATAACTACTGGTAACCAAAAGGTCTCGTCATAAGAAATATTAAAGACCTATCACATACCAATTAAAAGATATATACAACCTTAATTTCTGAGAAACGAAGGTCAAATAGCTAGGTCAAGGTCAAAAGGCAAAAAAATAATGGTATGTGTAGAAAGGCATTGTTACAAGGAAAATACATGTTAAATATCAAAGCCCTATCACCTACCAATCAAAAGATATAGCCAATTTTACTTTTCTTGAAAAGTAGGTCAAATATCTAGGTCAATGTCACAAGGTCAAATTTCATGGTCTGTGTAGAAAGGTCTTGCCACAAGGAATACACATGTGAAATATCAAAGCCCCATCACTTACCAATCAAAAGATATAGCGAATCTTATCTTTTTTTCAAAAGTAGGTCAAATATCTAGGTCAAGGTCACAAGGTCAAAAATTATGGTATGTGTAGAACGGTCTTGCCACAAGGAATACACATGTGAAATATCAAATTCCTATCACTTACCAATAAAAAGATCAAGCGAATCTTATCTTTTGTTCAAAAGTAGGTCAAATATCTAGGTCAATGTCACAAGGTCAAATTTCATGGTCTGTGTAGAAAGGTCTTGCCACAAGGAATACACATGTGAAATATCAAAGCCCTATCACTTACCAATCAAAAGATATAGCGAATATTATCTTTTTTTCAAAAGTAGGTCAAATATCTAGGTCAAGGTCACTAGGTCAAAATTAATGGTATTTGTAGAAAGGTCTTGTCATAAGGATTGCATGTGTGAAATATAAAGGTCCTAATATTTACCAATCAAAAGATATATTCATTCTTATTTTTTTGAAAAGTAGGTCAAATAAGTAGGTCAAGGTCACTAGGTCAAAAATTATGGTATGTGTAAGATGGTCTTGTCACAAGGAATACACATGTGAAATATCAAAGCCCTATCACTTACCAATCAAAAGTTATGGGCTGTGACACCCAAGGTGTGACAGACAGACAGACAGACGGACGGACAGACGGACAACGGACAAAGTGATCCCTAAGTGTCGCTATGCTTCGCAGGCGACACAAAAATTAGACGTTGAATGCAATTTTATATATACACAGCCATATACACAGCCTCACATGAAATTCATATGAAATGAGCATCATGTAAGTTTCACATGAAAATTCATATAAAATTCACATAAGACTCATGTGAAAAAAATCACATAAATTTATTTCACATGAATTTTTCTTTGCAACCTTCATGCGTCTCCTAATTGCATGAGCTCGCTACAGCCGGCAGAGCTCGAGCATGGACGCCTTTTTTAATTCTTGGGCCCCTGTGTCAAGCTGTCTGTTCGCATGTTCATCTTACAGTGAGGAGGTTACTTTACACAACACTTGTGCGTTCTTCGAGACCTCTGTGTAATCGGAAAAATGGAAGGGTTGCGTGCACGTAATCCGGATTTACACATCGCCTTGCGTGGGAAATGGCCGTCCTAAATTAGAACCGGTTGCCTATTGGTCTCATTGGTGTGTGTGTTTTTTTTTGTGTGTTTCTATGGTGTGATTTGTCTCTTTTGAGTCTCTTTCTGTGAGTGTCTGCACTGTGTTCTTGCATCAATTTGAGTATTTTGGGGTTTTGCAGGAAATCCCATCCTTTCTCTTTATCAGAAGATAATGAAAGTAAAACACAAAATCCAGAACTTACAATTATTAGGCATACAAGTTCTGGAAAAAAAACAGAACACAGATGGAGAGGAAATCACCAACAGAGAAAACATCGGAACATACTACTCTGACGAGGAAAAAAAAAACGCGGATAAACAGACGAAGACAGAACCATAGAAATAGGAAGGAAAACACCATCTAATGAATCTCCATATAGTCCTGTGTACGAACGGAATTTATTATAGCCTAATAGGTGGCGTTGAAAAAAGCGCGCACGGTATCTAAGAAATGGCAGCGTTCTAGCTCTGACCTTGGATAAAGAATTTGCATAAGAAAACTGCTTAAGGGCTTGCAAAAGGGTTTTAAATTAACTTATAATGATCGAAAAAAAGATGTTTGTCCGGATTTTGTGCGCACACCCCTTTCACTTACATCGTATGAGGGTTCATAGCTCTCCCCAGACGCAAATTTATTGTGTACTTAACCTATCTATATAATGGTGAGAGGTGATCAGTGTAAAATACTTGATATGTCCAGAAAAGGGTTCATCGGATTACTTCTAGGTTGTATCCCCGGTTTAGATAGCTATTGGTCGTCTCGTGTTCCAAATGCTATAGAATAGAAGTCAATGCTATGAGATTCTTTCATGGTCTTCTATGAAAGATACATCGGTCCCCCCGAAGGGTCTCAAAATCATGTAAAACCCGAGGCTTGCTAATGGTCAAAACAAAACTGAAAGAAAAGAGACGAAATTTGAAAAATGTCAAGTTGATCTATTTGCGAAAATTGTGCGATATTCGAATTCAGCGCCCCCGAAAATGGTTTGTTATATAAGAATAAACTACGTATATTAGGCATTTCAAAATTAGACGCAAGAGTACATAGAAAAACGATCTTAAAATCGATACCGGGTATTTTACTGCGACGTCGCCGCTAGCTTGTTTGTTTTGCGGGCTGAAATCATGACGTCACAATAGCTTAAACAATAGCGTCACGTGATATGTGATACTATAAGACTCTTTCATCTTTCACTATACCCGGTCATCTATGAAAGATACATCGGTTCCACCCGAGGGATCTCAAAATCATGTAAAACTCGAGGCTTGCCGAGGGTTTTGCAAAATTTTGAGACTCCGAGGGTGGAAACGATGTATCTTTCATAGAAGGCCATGAAAGAGTATTTTTTCTCTCATATCTAAGGGTCAAAAACAAAACTGAAAGAAAATGGACGAAATTTGAAAAATGTCAAGTTGATCTATTTGCGAAAATTTTGCGATAATCCAATTCAGCGCCCCCGAAAATGGTTTATTCTATAAGATTAGGCTTTTCAAAATAAAACGCAATAGTACATAGAAAAAACGATCTTAAAATCGATGTTTGATTGCGACGTTGCCGCTAGCTTGTTTGTTTTGCGGGCTGAAATCATGACGTCACAATAGCGTAAACAATCGAAACAATACGTCACGTGATATGTGATACAGCTGTCACGTGATATGTGATACAGAAGGAGCTCACATAGCTGTATTTCATGGGCCTACTCGGTAACACATACGCGGGTAGGAGAGAAAGAAGGAGCTCACATAGCTGTATTTCATGGGCCTACTCTGTAACACATACGCGGGTATGAGAGAAATAGAATATACATGTACGTATGCCCTCATGCATAAACATTCCAACAGAGACGCACGTTTGAAAATAACTAGTCTTAGATCTTATCATAAGGTTGATGTCTTTCTTTATAGACTCGTGCATGTAAAGTATGTTTCATTTGCATGATGATGTAATGTACATGATTAATGTCTGTATCGCTACTTTGAAAAAAATGTCGTACACTCTTTTTGACAAGGCGTCTTGTTAGCTTGTCGAATGTCAACTGCCTCCTTAAAATTAATCATTTGATCCAGAAAAAGGAAAATTCATTTCACGGCAAAACTATTTTCTTATTGTCTTTGGTGTTACTAGCCAAAGAAAATTACTGACGCATCTGATTTATACAAGAGATCTATCAGCAAATAGGTGTACATGTATATAAATAATCACTTAGTAAATAAAATTATTACCGTTTCTAATCATTGATGAGAATTTAATATTCGAAACACGTGTTTGGTGCATGGGAATTGGTTTGGAATTTTCTTCAAGAAGGTATAGAGTTGGAACCCTTCGACATCATTTAAAATACCACAAGATGCTTTCTCAGAACATCCTGCAAATACACCATCAATTGTGCCTCATATGAAATTCATGATGAATTTACACGAATTTCACATTAAAGTTTGCATGAAAGAAGCTGATAAGATAAGGCGTAAAATCTGCCCTGAAAAAGTGGAATTTTAAAAATGGGAAATTCAATAAACTTCTTTCACAAAATCGATGCCAGTTATTGATTTCATCATAATCAGCAGTTGGATTAAATTTATTGTGCATCGTTTTCCTTAATTTTGGGGCAAAATATGTCTTTTTTCCATAGAAATCAATGGAAAATGGAAAAGTTTTTAAAACATTGCCCCCCCCCCCTAGCTACAGAACGCCACTTTTACAGAAGGTGTATATCATTAATACACATCTCTTGACAAATTGGGGTTTTGTAGCTATGGGGGGAACGATGCCCCAGAGACGAAAAACTGAAAAAGGGAGGGTGGGGGCCTTTTTACGAATATGTGTTTTAGGCAATAATATAAGCAAAGTTTCATTTTTTCCTTTTAAAGTCATTCATTTATATTTTCTAAAAAAGTTCAAATGAAATTCACAAGATTTTGGAATGAAATAAACAAGAACAAGCTGTTTTTTTTCTAAACAGTATGTCTTTCACGGTAAAATGCCTACTGTTTAGCCAATTAATACAAAATACAACCATATTTCAGATTCAAGATTCTAAAATTTATGGATAAAGTGGAGACCAGTCTTATAAATTTGATTTCTAGTATCTTGTTTAGGCTATAACTATGTTTTAAAGTTTAAAGATATCCATATTAGCCAGATAGTTCTTAGTTTTCAACATTTTTAGCTCAATATTAGCTTCTTTTCAACATGGCTACCCCCTACTCTATGGACTGTAACTTAAGTATTTAGAAATAAGCTTAACAAAATAAAAGTTGTATGAGGAATCTCCATATACATAACATTTAAGTAATGATCAAGTTTTTCGTGTGTATAGATCATTGTGTAGAAGAAATACTTGATGAGATTCAGGGCTAAATACAGCCCTTATCCTATCAGCTCCTTTATATGAAAAGAGCAGGGACATTAAATTTACATGAATCTTTTTTACATGAAATTCATGTGAACTGAATTAATGTGAAATTCATGTGATTTTTTCACATAAATTTTATGAATTTATTCATAAATTTATAATTATGAATTTTACATGATTTTTCACGTGAAAATTACATAATGCTCATTTCATATGAATTTCATGTGTCTCGCAATTGGCTGTGTATATGTGAAATTGCATTCAACGTCTATTTTTTTTCTTAAAATAATTAACATGCTATTTAATTAATAGAAATATCTGTTCTATCGTAATCATTGAGTGCACCTTATGCAGATACAATATTAATTAATATTATTACTGCTAATAAGAAAAAAGTGAACGTCGCTCTGTCATGCGGAAAAGTACAGGTATATGAAATGACTTTGTTTCTTTGTTATTTTTCGATACATTTTTGGCCATTTGATATTGACGTCTTTGGACAATTCATTTGAAAATAATTTATTTCGGTCCCGAAATCAATATTAAGACGTTGTTTGTTGAAGTTCGCATATTGTGCACTAAAATAATCACACAAATAATATAGATTTCAGTTCATTTATACCTCACAAAGAAGTCTCTTTAAGGAGGCTCAATAATCGTTTGACGTCATCATATTCCCGGCGTCAATACTGGTTCGAATAGAACCGAGTGCGGTTTCGGTCTTCAAACTCCTCTAATTCGCTTGTTTCTTGACGGATTTCGACAAGTTTGGTATCGATGGAACCAGAAAATTATAATCTACAATCTGAGTGTAATATATATATAGTCAAATGCATCGTTAAATCTATACATTAAAAAATATCCCGTAAGTGAGACACCCTTGCTACTGCCGTAAACGTATTATTTTAAAACGTCATCATCGGAAATTCAACCGTGTATTGCTTAGCAATAAAATCAAGTAGAAAAACTAAAGTTTAATTATCAAACAGGATATTTCTTTGAGATTTTAGCAATATAATAGATAAAATATTTCAAGTTTGCTATCTCTAATTATCTTAGGTATTACAAATTTTTCTACAATTTTGTGAACTATCGTACTTTGCAGCGAGATGTTATCGAATAAAGTTTCCCTATTTAAAAACTTTGAGCGAGTGAATTTTAGTTTTAACCCTGCTTTGTTCATAGATATATCCATTTTACCAATGAGTGCACGTATTACCGAGAACGAGGGAGGTTAGTGACGTCTACTTATTGACCTTGAACGTCAAAATGTTTAAAAACGCTTCCGTTTACTTTTTTATTTCTCTTATTCATATTTCCGTATCTCTGATGCCCGGCGATCGTTTTGCTTTGAAAAAAAAAATACCGCTTATTTTACATTATTAACGCCGTTTAAAATATAACTAAATCTAGATCTAAATCTAAATTTCATCATCTGAATTACTTATTTCAGAATCGCCCCCTTCTTTAAACATTATTGACAACCCTAACCCCCCCCCCTTAAAATCGTTACTATGACAACCAAGTATTTTGAATCAGGATGAACGAAAACATGTACTTTTTTATAATTAATATTTAAGAACAGAGTTTGTCGTTGAGAAATATGTAAAAGAAAATAACTTCTGACAAAGACTTCTTATCACTTTGATGACAAATATGGGTACTGGGTACTTTTTTTTTTAGATTTTCATTTTGGGTGGGGGGTGCACAAAAATGTACGTTTCGGGAACAGGTTTAGCTATTTTACTCTTTGAAAGCATTATCTATAAAGAAATAGACATATTTGATTATATCATGGTGAAAATAATCACAAGAATGGTTTTAATCTGAAATTATTATCCCTATGTCATGTATTTATCTATCAAAATTCATTGTTTTGCGACAGATCTCGGAATTGATTTACACATGTATATTCAGAGGACCACTAGTCAATCAAATGAACGATGATATGTAATCTTACTTACTAATATAAATCATCAGACATGTATGTCAAATAAACAGAATAATTTTTTTGACTCTGACAAAGAATTCTTGGATTATTGAGCCACCTTAAATTGTTATTTGTTTTTAAATGAAATGTTATTTCCAAACATTTACATTTATACTAGTTGATTTCCCATGTTGAACGCCCATTTGGAAACTAGATAAATCGGGTTGCCTATTGTGACGATACAATACTGTAAATATAAGACATTACTTTCTCCCACTTGAGACTGAGAACTCTCAAATTTCCCTGGGGTGAGATAAATCGATCTCACCCTCTGACGTCATCGATCTCTTCCTCTGATGTCATCGCTACCAAAGCGACGTTATGGAAGCAAGGCAAACTGGTGATTATATAACAGACACTCTAGATAGTCGATAACGTGGGAGAAAAAACAATCAAACACCACCACGAGGGAGGGATGGCTAATTCTCAACCCTCGTGTAAAAATTTTGTGTCCATGACTCGGCAAGCCTCGTCATGGACTTGTAAAATTTATTACACTCGGGTTGAGAAATCGCCATCCCTCCCTCGTGGTGGTGTAAGATTATATTCTTCTTCTTCACTTTTGCTCATACCATGTGAGACACATAAGTTGTCTCAAAGGCTTCATTTGACCAATGATAAAAGCGAATCTTATTGTGACGTCACAGTAACGTCGTCAGAAAATATGGCGTTAGATGGCATTGTTTGAATTTCCTTTTTCGTACGTTTCATGGAAGAAGAAATAGATTTTTTCACTTTCTACTGATTGAGACAAAAAAAAATACACTCGTGACGTAAATTTTTCATCGTTTTCCTCGTTCCGCTACGCTCTGGGCACTCGAGAAAAGTTGAAATTTCCGTCACTCGTGTAAATTTGTATGTCTCACCCAGTAGATCTTGATAAAACCTATTAGTCATAAACATTTGGTGTTCATGGGTGTATAATTCTGGTTGGCACACGTGCAAATTTTCCAAGAATCGATTCGCGATTCATAGAATTTGCACATGACCTACAAGAATTATATATCAATGACACTGTGTAGCATCACATGACTTAAGTTGGTGAAACCACGAACAGAAAATTGAGGCATACCGCTCGTTTGGGGGAAAGAAAACAGGTACTGTTATGATTGTTTTGATTCAATTTTATCTTTTCATAGCCGATGTCCTAGTAAAACATGATATTTTGACGATTCTTTGTTTGTCGATCAAGAAATCATTGTAGTTTTTACAAACATTCTGACGAAAGTATGTCGTGGTCGAAATATGTTAAATACAATGTTGTGGTGGTTTCCACGCACATATCTACAGCTTTTGTCACAATGTTTGTAAAAACAACGGCGTTTTATTTTCTAACGAGTCAACGATTGTAAAAGTATCAGTTTAGACAAGAAAATATTGGCTAGAATCTAATCAAAGCAATTATTGCAGTTCCTGTTTTCTTTCCTCCAACTGAGCATTTTATTGATTCGTGGTTTCACCAACTAAAGTCACGTGATGCTACACAGTAAATGAACACCAAAAGTAAGTCAGTCATTTCTTAAAAGAAAGTGTATATGAAACAGAGAATATTAAGTATACTCGGGGATTCCGCGTTATTCCTAACTTTTAGGGATTTCGTGTAATCTCCGTATGAATAGTCATGTAATTCCTGAAATTGGTCCTGACAGGTATTTCATGTAATTCCTCAATTTTCCATGACTTTTCCTAACCTTAAGTTCTCCTTGTTCGGAAATTTTGAAATTTGATTTTTGAAATCAATGCTTTTTCGCTCGTTTGATGCTGAATATTATCTCTTTCAAGTAAAAGAGAACATAATGCCCAATTTGTGAAAATGTTTGAACTAGAATAGTTAATTTTTATCAAGGTATTGTTCAAATTTCGAAGTACATGTATAAGCACAAACAAAAATGAACTTATATAAAATGATTAATGTGGCGATCAGTGTACTGTAAAACATATAATGAAGGTATAAAACGAATACATTGGCTTAGTTTGAACATATTTATTCATGGGAAATTGTATACATTAATGACAATAATAATGAATGATGGGATCTGAAAAAAAAAACCACAACGCTTGTGTAAATACATCTCCGAAACGAATACATTAGCATGTGTAATCTTCATTTATTTTCTTCTGTATTAAGGAATCGTGAAGTTTTAAAGATTGCTATTCTGTCTAATCTATATATCTTTTTAATGAAAACTTACCTGTATCGTAGCGAAAGCACTTTAATAATAAAATATCGTTTTCCTTGATAAAATGTTTATATATACGCATGCATTGTGACGTATACCTTATCAATCATTGACTTTATTAATTAATCAGGTGCATTATTAATTGTCTTATTTATTTACGTTATTCACGATTAAGCAATTTTTAAATACATCAATTAACTTTTTCATACCGTCAGTGCAAATTTATCAAAGTTGCAAACAAATGGCAACCGACGACATGTAAATAATACAACATTTGTAAACTTCAGATAAAAATGAATCTGCAAATAAAAGGAACTTAGATAAACGTTTTACAATATCATACTATTAGAAATATTGGTGTAGCATCATAGTGAAAAAGGGTTACGTTTCTAATAAAGACCCTTTCATATTACTTTAGCGGTACATGTAGCTGTACTACTACATGCAATCACGTATTTGACAGACATTGCTTAATTTTGTGAGGCAGTCGTATAGTATTGTCATCGTTTATTTGCAACAACATTATCTTCGCGCTCTTTCTGCGTGCAATACTTGGAGACCATACCACTGAGTCACATTATTTATTTTATAAAAGATAAATACGAAGCGTGAAATAAAAGAAACTTAGATAAAAGTATTACAATATCATAGTCCTCCATGATAAATATATTATTGTTCCTGCTGACAAAGCAGCAAACACTTTTACTTTCGTTTGTTTGTCATACTATTTAAAATGCCTGAGATATATATAGGTACTTGGGTTACATTCAGCACCTGGAAATCCAACATACACACTTGTTTGTTTGCTTGCTTTGGTTCCTGTTTTATCCTGATTTTGAATGCCTTCGGTTTAGGATTTTTTTTGAATTATCGATTTTGTACTGTGTATTGGGATGTGGTCATTGTCCAAATTTGTCATACACTCTTGTATATATTTATCTGTATCTGAAATACTTGGCAATCACATATCTGTTCTTGAGTTTTCGGTATTCTTACATATGACTCTTATCTTGAACTACCTTTCATGTATATCTTCTGGATTCCCAAAATGCACAAAAATCCTCACAAACACCGGTTCATTGCCGGTGTGTCCAGGTGCTCCACAAAACCTCTATCCATTTTGCCTATGAAAACATTAACTCTCATCAAGCAAGGTCTTCAAACATACCGCGAGACAACATATTCCAGAAATGGAGTCAATCAGGTGTATATCCTACATAATTCTAAGGAACTAAGCCACCAGTTTCAATCATTACCAGCATAAAGTCTTTCGACCTCTCCACGCTCAACACACCATTCCACACCAAAAGCTCAAAAACAAACTTGCCGATATTATTCGCAACACCTTTCTTTCAAAAAAATGGGAACAAATACCTCGTCATAGGGCGGGAGGATACTTATTTCATGAAGGAACACTCTCGTTCAAACAAAAAGTATACTGAAGACGATATCACCCGGATGATTGCGTATTTTGATTGTAATGTTTAGAGGAACCTACTCTGGTAAAAAGTTGGCATCCCCAGGCGTACCTATTGCGCCCCACTGCTTGCGGACTTATTTTAATATCCACACGAAGCTAACTTCATCCAGACCTTTTTTTCTACTGGTCGAAAGCACTTCGCATCTCAAAACCTAAACACGGTCAAAACACTGCCGTTTCAAAATAATACGTTCTGAAAGGAACTCGTCTCACTAAAAAAGTAAATTGCACAAATCAAAGGACATGGACTATGCTATTTGTTTCTAATCGACAAAATAAAATCCTTAGATTGCTTAACGTCTTTAACAGTTTCTATATACATGTAATATATTTATTGTATCTGTATTCCATTAGACAGTATTAATTCGTTTAATCTGTTTCTGTGAACTATTTTTGGTTATGCTACGGTGGTGCCATCTAACATAAAAACTACATTGCAGTCATTGATATATTTTTCATTCCATGTGCTTGCTCCATTTTTCAATGATGACTTCTTTTGATTGTGTGTCATTCCGATGCGATTAATTTCGTACAACGATGTATTTTCTGTTTGATGATATTTTATATTCTGTCTCGACATTATCCGATCCATGCTTGTGTGTTCCTCTGTGATCACTACAATGTTGTCTTGTGAAGGATCGTCTCCTTATATCTACGTCTGAAAAGGCTCAAAGTTTGTTTAGGTTGCAGAATTGGAACATATTAATATGGCTTTATAATACAAGTTTTCCTTGCTTGATTATAATGTCTCCGGATTGCATCTATAGGACGTTAAACGTCTTCATATTCAACAGCATCATTCAAGAACAGTTAAATTTGCAGCACCAGACAACTCTCGTTTCGAGTACATAACTCTCGTCAGTGATCCTCAATCTAAACGATGTACGTAATATAACCAATGGGTTGGATATGATGTTTAACGTCTTCAAATCCATTAGCATCATTTTAGAGCAGATACATTTACAGCATGGACCAAACATGCTCGTTTCGGGTAATAAACCCTCGTCAGTGATCCTCGATCTAGACAATGTTATATGACCAAACTCTGTGAAAATCACATCCTAAATATACCGAAAGACGTAGCAAAATGGCTGGGATATGATGCTACAGGACCCAGGTTTTAGAAATTTGAGAAAATTTTGTAAACAGAAATTTTCAAATGCGTTTGAAGAAACAACCAACCGAAATTGATCGAACTTGGCTACATGTGCCCTCGGGGACACTTGGTCCACCAGCAGTGACACTAACCAAGTGGTACAATAGTTTAACGTCTTCAAATTCATTAGCATCATTTCAGAGCAAATGAATTTACAGCATGGACCAGACGTTTCGGGTAATAAGTGATCCTCAATCTAGACAATGTTATATGACCAAAGTCTGTGAAAATTATGTCCTAGATATACCGAAAGACGTAGCAAAATGGCTGGGATAGAGGCGGGTGCGGCTAGCCAACGGGATGCTTATTCCTCCCGGGCACCTGGTCCAACCTCTAGCTTGCTAGGGGTCCGTCGATGCTCCATTTGGTGCTCTATTGTGAGTGCTGTTGAGATTATCGTCAGGATCTTCTTTAACTCATTTATGTCGCACTTATGCCCTTTGCCGTGTGGAGCTCGTAAAAAAGTTCCTCGCGAGGGGTTTGACAGTAAGTGTTTTGAATAGTTTTCCCTGACTTTGTCGCCATAGCACTTTCTATATAGACAGAACCACAAACAGTGCATGTATTTAATATATTTTCATTTTTGTGCGTGAACATCGACGGCGGGGGCGGCTAGCCAACAGGGGATGCTAACTCCTCCCGGGCACCTGGTCCAACCTCTAGCTTGCTAGGGGTCCGTCGATGCTCCATTTGGTGCTCTACTGTGAGTGCTGTTGAGATTATCGTCAGTATCTTCTTGAACTCAATGATGCTACATGACCCAGGTTTTAGAAATTGAAGCTACAGCATCCACAATTTAGACATTTCAAGAAATTTTGATAACAGACTTCTTCGAATGTGTTGAAGAAACGATCAACCGAAGTTGATCGAACTTAGCTACATGTGCCCTCTTGGACTCCTGGTCCAACTGCAGTGACTCTCACCAAGTGCTACACATTTTAAACGTCTTCAAATTCAATAGCATCATGTATGAACAGATAAATTTGCAACATAGACCAGACATGCAAGTTTCGGATATCTACTTTCAACAAATTAATCATGGCCAATACGTCAGCTAGAACACGCTCTCTTGACTCTGAATTTCATAAAATAAAAAAACTGTTAATAAAAGCCTTTTAGTCCAAATATTTTGTTATATTAAAACTTGTAGAAACCTTGTTTAAAAATTGGAATACTTTTTACTCTTTTCAAAACTCTTGAATTTCTTTGGCCGAATCTTATGCTAACTTGATTAACAAAATACATGTAAGCAAATTTACCACTCCATGCTGTGAAGCTACATTCATTTACCTTTTTTACATTTGGGATTGATCATGAAGTCTTCAAATTGGATCCTGAAGTCTTTCAAACAGAATTCCTAAAGTCTTCAAAAGTACTGTATGTTTTGTACTGAATCCAGTTTTCAACTCTGAGTCAGCATCTTTTCAATCATGACCCATCACGGACCAACCGTGTAGCCGTGAGTCAATTACGCGCACACTTTTTTAGTAGAGAAGACAAAGGCGAATTGGTCCTGTGTCTAATCTGATTGTTGATCAGACCTATCGTGTTTTATCATTGGATGGCATCAGCCAGCAGTGTATTGTCTGATACTCTTTTGCCCAATTACTTTGGATATATCCCCTTTGATTTGTTGTATTTTGGGATTTCACCTAATGTCTTACACTAATAGGTATTTTTGTTCATATAACACAAAAACTATTATCTTGGAAGACATTTTTTATTCCCGAATAAATGGGAGTGTTATATGCAAATAATCACTATAACTA
Source organism: Pinctada fucata (assembly GCA_028142955.1). Lineage (NCBI taxonomy): Eukaryota > Metazoa > Mollusca > Bivalvia > Pterioida > Pteriidae > Pinctada > Pinctada fucata. Next base: position 71,938,596 of record AP027104.1, on the reverse strand, counting down.
CATCATTGCTAAGAATATAGCAGGTGGTCGTCGTAGTCCGGCTTTGAAATAATAGACTGCGCCACCTATATTGAATGTTGTTCTTACACTGGACTGTGTACATTGTTGATTTAGATAATATTGGCCTTCATGTTTGTATGATGTGATGTTATCTTCTCCGTCTTTTTCCCTTGTTCTCGACTCGAGAGAATACGTTCCGTTTTTTGGGGATTCCTTCCCGATCTTTGATTTTTCTCAAGAAAAAAGGGATCTCCAACAACATTCGATTGCAGCACCAACGGCGAAATAACAAAACGACCCTTGCAAAAACAAGGAGCAGACACGCACAGCAAGAGACGCAAAAGTGCAAAGGAACACCAAAACACACTATATAAACATTTAACACAAAAGACCAGACATAAACCATACTCGTATGTTTTTATTAATAGCTTAGTGCATGTTGTATCCTTGACATTTTACCCCTGACTTTGATAATCAATTAAATATTTCATCAAAATTCGCGGATTACTTCAGCAGTATCTATCCTTTGGAGCTTGAAGTCAAAGAAACTACAGAGACAAATAATTCAGCATCCAAACTGGACATAATATTGTCCTACGACTCTGATGGTCACATGAACACCTCACTCTACGACAAACATGACGACTTCAATTTCAGCATGTCAAACTTTCCTTTTCTGAGTAGCAACACCCCTTCATCGCCTGCTTATGGCGTGTTCATATCTCAGTTGATACGCTATGCCAGAGCAAATACCAAATATACGGATTTTGTTCTGAGAGCTAGGCGTCTTTCAGATAAGCTTCTCAGTCAGGGATATGTTTGTGACCGACTAACATCGTCACTAGGGAAGTTCTACAGTCGATATGGGGAACACGTCATATGGTGGATGATATTCTGGCAAAGACCATTTGAACCATTCAACCAAAGATTGTACTCTATGTCTTCCGAAATGGAAGTAACCGGGTGTGACAGTTCTACCGAATCGAAGCGGCGGGTGTTGCATGCATGCAGGAGATGCTTACTCTTCCTGGGCACCAGGTCTCACTCCCATATCGGGAGTTCGCCGCTTCTTCTCATATGATGGAGGTTTTTGTTTGTTTGCTTTGGTTCCTGTTTTATCCTGATTTTGTTTGCCTTCGGTTTCTGAATGATCGATTTTGTGCTGTATACTGGGATATGGTCATAATCCATATTTGTCACCCAAACACCTAGACTCATCATCCTGAAAAGTATATATCGGAAAGGTTTGACTACTTGCATTTAAAGTGAACAAAGCAGAGCTTAGAAATATATTTGTATTTCCAGGAGAGGTACGAGTTCCATATGTATAATTCCGAATATGTTTGATACATGCTGAATAAACTGTATATATATTTCATGAAGAAGATTCGGAATAATCTATTGTCCTGTTAACGTTGTTGTTCGGTTGGATTCTAACATTCGAAGCTAAAGACGCAACTGTTACATTCCACCAGGTGATACGGATTGAACACGTATTTGTCATTTGGTCGTTAATCTTTTAATCCGAGGTTCCAATGATTGTCCCAGTTATTTGTATATTTTTTCATAACAAAATAAATGTGTCAAGGAAAATGACATATCTTTCTAAGTTTGCATACTAATAAGTAAGCCAATAACTGTGGTTATTGCCTAATGTGCAATTCACTAATCGAAGTAGACAATATACGGATAGAATGAAGTTATGGATGGGTAAGTCGGGGCAATTCCTTTTGAATTTAAAATGTAGCATCTTATTTTGACTTCTAAGAAGTCTTAAACTTGAAATTTGTTTGAATATACAACGTAACAATTTTCATGCTATTTCTTCTATACTTTCCACTTGTTTCGATCGATATACTTTCGATTTTTAGAACTTACTCTTAGTTCTTATCATTACATGTAACCACAGCTTACCGCATCTAAGGGGTACTTTAAAATACATTACAGGTTCTATTTTTCTATGAGTAATTGTGAAATCAAAGGAACTGTTAATATTAGCCCTGCATTCATTCGATACCATAGACTGCGCTGTGCCTTCTTATTTAATTAAATGGTCAGTATAACATTTCTGACAGGTACTTTACCAAGATAAGATTTTTTGTAAGATTGAAATTATTACATTTTGCAAGGATCGGGATACCCTATCGAACAACATCAAATATTGAACAAAGATATGAAACTACACCCCCCCCCCCCCCATATTTTTACATACGTGTTTCGTTCTCCTTATTCCTGAAACTGAATAAAGAAGATTCAATTTGAAGGTAATGCATCAATATAATAGGCAACACGTGCAATTCAGACATTGAAAACATTTTCATTTTTGTACTAAATAGCTACTCACAAACAATAACAAATCAGCTTTCCTTTCACTTGGGCTTGTTGGTCGAAATCGACCATTCAGATTTGCAGATGTTGTCAACTCTAGGTTCTTCCGAATTGATTTTCATCTGATTCAAGACTGCAATATGAGAGGGCGTTACATTCCTGTAAGAGTTCTTCCCTTTTTGTGCGAACCTGATGGTACCGCTGTTAAATTCTTAATATAGATAAAAGATGATGCAAAGCAAAGTTTTCGGTAGGTGTTTTTGCAATTTGCCTATTACTGAGAAAACTGATGAATTTGGTATTATTTGAAAAAGAAGAAGATTTGCAAGTTATTTGGAAGTTGCAAAATTCTGTAAAAATTCTGTATTTCCTTAGAGGGGTTCATGAAAAGAGGTATCTTCCCCAAAAAATCATACTATTTTTACTGGTATTTGTCATAATACAAGCGTATCTCTTCTGCCTATGCTATTGTGATAGAACAAGCAAGTTACATCTACTACTTTGTACTTTGTAGTCCCACTACTCAATTTATTAGGTAAAATAAAAGAAAAGAGTTGTTGTCGTGACAACCAATTTGAAAAATTTGTTGAGGTCTCTCAAGCCGATCGAGAAAATACCTTTGTCAATTGTAAGCTACCTGAACAAGAAATAAATATAACGATGACCACGGAAAAACATAAAAATTCCGATGTCCTCCCCCTTTATCGACTTCACAAAAGTACATGTAAGAATGTCGTCATGACAATGCGTTGGTTCTTTACTTAGAATGCAGGTGTGCTAATGGGCTAAAATGATTCTTACCGTTTAGGCACGGGCCATTTTATATTCTGGGGGGGGGGGGGGGGGGGGGGGGGCTTGGGTTTTTTTTCGAAAAAAATAATTTTGCTCTGAATTTTGATGAAAAAAATAAATTTGCTTATGGTGTGACAGAAAAAAATAATTTTGCTCTTACAAGTAATCTGAATTTGAAGAATAACCATAAAATTCGCTTAAAATTCCTGAAATTTTTCCGCCTCGCTTCGCTCGCCGCAGTTTTTACTTTCTATGAAAAATTTTTCGCTCGCTTCGCTCGCCATAGTTTTCTTCTGTAATGGCAAGTTCATATTTGAAAATTTCAAAAGAATCAATTAATCAATTATTTATTCCTTAAGCCATACAGCTTATCGGTATACATGTACAATGCATATAAAAATATGGAAAAATATTGCAATAAATCTTAAATAATGTGCATGATAATATATGATACCACAAGGGCATGTAATGTAAAGAGATGTAAATACATTATGTACTTATATAAGCTCAGCATACAAACTCACAGACATCATAATGGAATTCAAAGTATGAATTAAACAAATGAAAGTCATACTTGTGCTGAAATAAAAGGATACTCCTAGGATCAATCAATGACAGTTGTAAATAAACATTAAATGAAGATACAGACATGATGTTATTGATAAAGGTGGAGAGAAGCCGCGGTCAAATATATTCGGACCTTAAATTAAAGGCATTTATTAAATATTTTCCTAGGTTACATAATTCTTTCACATTGTTGACGCTTAATAATTGAGTGAGTTTGAAAACGCTTGGTCTACTAAAATAATATCGTTTAATGAAAGTTTTCCTTAAATTATTGTAGAAAGGGCATTTTAATATGAAATGGAATTCGTCTTCAATATCTCCACTATTACAAAGAGTACATAGTCTATCACTTCTATTTTGGTTAGTGTATCGGCCTTTTTCAATATTAAGATTATGCGATGAAAGTCTTATTCGGGCTAAATACTTTTTACATAGAGGGCTTAAAGGTTTTGTAAGATAGTATTGCAAAGAAAAGTTATCTATTAAATGTTGGTATAAATGACCATGGGAAGAGTTTCTGATTTTTTCTAGTATGTTTTGTTGGGTTATATCGGTTACACGTTGTTTAATCATATTAAAGCATTGCAAAGCTGTTACATTATTCGAGTTCCAAAGATTGCTCAACCCTAACTTTTCAAGTTCTTTTTTGATTTGCGTAATCCAATTGTCATTATTTTGTATCATATCATTGTAACACTCTTTCAGTATGCAATTATCTGTATTCCTTAGTTTTAACCAATACTTAAATATCCTTAGTTTTCTGTACTCTTGTAGTGGTAATCTTCCTAACTCATTGTAAACTAGACAGCTAGCAGTACTCTGTTTAACTCCTAAAACTTTTTTACAGAAAGCTAAATGTACTTTTTCTACTTCGTCAGCTCTATGAAACCCCCATATTTCCGAACTGTAGCTTAAAATACTATTTACATATGTATCAAATATGGAACATTGTGTCTCCGTATTAAAAGAGAAATCATTTAATGTTTTAGATATCGCGAATGATGCCTTCCTACCCTGGTCAGCCACATGCTTCTGTGTTACATTAAATTTACCATTAAAATTAAATAACATTCCAAGGTAGTTGAACTTATTTACAACTTCTAGTTGTTTTGTGTCGTATGTCCACATTTCGTCTGACCTTAAGTTCCCTCCGTTCCTAAAAACCATTACCTTTGTTTTGCCTGTATTAACTGTCAAATGCCAATCATTTGTATAACTTTTGAGACTATCCAGCATCAGTTGTAATCCACTAGGGGTCTCACTAATCAAAACAGTATCATCAGCATACAATAGTAAGAATAAATTGATGTTTTGTATTTCGATGGATGGGCATGAGTTATTCATAAAATGCATTTCAAAATCATTAATATATAGTGACCAGAGAATCGGCGAGAGTACCTCCCCCTGTAATAAGCCCGTTTTGCTAATGAAGTAATCAGTTAGGTAACCTTTATGTTTTATACATGTTTTCACCTTAGAATAAAGAGATTTTATAATAGTCAACATCTTCCCACGTATCCCAATTTTAATCAACTTTGTCCATATACACTGCCTATCAATTGAGTCGAATGCTTTTTGGTAATCGATGAAGCAACAATATAATCGTTTTTTCTTTTTAAGGTATCGATTTATTAAAGCTTGGAGGGTGAAAATTGCATCAATAGTGCTCGATCCGGGTCTGAATCCAAATTGTGCATCAGTAATAATGCCATGATTTTTGTCCCATTCTAACAGTCTATGATTTAGTACAGAAGTAAATAATTTTCCTAAGCAGCTAATTATAGTAATACCTCGATAGTTATTTGTATCATTTATAATTCCTTTTTTGTAAATCGGAACGATGAACCCCGTTGACCAAGCTTCAGGGAAGTAACCTTTCGAAAATACGGAGTTAAATAATGTATGTAAAGTGGGTGTTAAAATATCTTTACCTGTAATAAATATTTCATTAACTAGTTTATCTTCCGCACAACTTTTACCCTTGTTTAACCTCTCTATAGCCCTTTTAATCTCGTTTTCGGTAATTACTGCATCTAATTCATCGAATAACGTCTGAAAAATTGGTTCTTCAAGGTCATTTGTACCCCCCTGAACCTGTTCACTGCTGTTAAACTGACTACTAAGCTTTTTGAAATGTTCAAAAAATTCTGAGCCTGTGATATCACATGTGACAGACTTACATTTTTTCTTACTGAAATGCTTATGAAATTCTTTAGGGTTGTGCTTTCTTAAATAATCTAGCATATTTCCTTTGTGCCTTTTATATTTATGCTTTAATCTATTGACCAATTTTTTGTACGAACTTTTTTTTTTCTTAATAAAAGAGTGCGGTTTTCATCATTTTTACATCTATTAAAGGACTTTAAAGCCGACACATATTCTGCATACAATTTTTTACAATTACTATCAAACCATGGTTTGTTACTTTTATGAATATTCTCTTTTTTACATGATTTTGGTTCTACAACTTGACACAAAGGTAAAACAATATCACTCAGCATTGTGCTAAATTGATTCACACACACATCTATTTCATTCTGACTATCAATGCTCATATTCAAACAATCATTTATATGATGAATATTTTCTAACAATGCAGTTTTACAGGCGTCATTGTTCTCATCTATCCATCGCACACTTTTACTCTGACTTCGATAGTAGTTTTCGTCATCGACATGTAAATGATTTGATTTATCCAAATGTGAATCTTTAGATATATCCCAATTACATGTAAAGGAAATAGGAGCATGATCAGAGAATGTATTGAACGAACCCGAGTTGAAATGTTGGATATCAGACAGACAGGAATCTTTAACAAGTAAATAATCGATCAGACTTGCTCCGTTCGATCCGAAAAAAGTAACATCACCGTATGGATCGTCTTTATGCCTGCCGTTAACGATACGTAAACCCGAACTTTTACATAATGACAATAACCTCCTCCCAAATTGATTAACGTGGGTATCGGTGTTCTTTCTCGATGGTAAGTGCATGTCAGGGGCGTAATTAACCAAAGGTTGTAAGATATCGGAGACCTGATCGGATACCACATCGTTTACTATGTAATCTTCTAAATTCCCACATCTTGCGTTCATATCACCTATAACACACAGAACCCTCTGAAATAAATCTGCTGATAGTATTTTCTAATTCTTGAAAGATGTTAACATCGTTTCTTGTGTAAAATACACTATTTTCTGGGGGTAAATAACAAGAAGCTACAAACAATGGTTCTGAATGCATGTTACTGAAACAATTAAAATGCATTATCAATATAATTCATTACTATAATAGATACATGTATCACCATATAGTGTCTGATTTTATATACAAGCTTGGAAGGAGAATTTAAATAAGTTTTTCACTAGTTTTCATTTTTACATGTAAAAACTTGCATCAGGCACTTTTACATGTTACATGACCCTTTATACATTTTGTTAACTAAACATTATATATCGCATATTGTAAAAATCTTTAACCTCTCTCAGTTTAGATGTGAATACAAGTTTTACATAAAAATAATGTTTGGAGAATCTTTAAAAGTAAAAATAAAGAATTTCTATTGAAAAACACAAAAATTCTTAACATTCACATCAATTGTTATAAAAAAAATTCCTTGCTCCAACTTTGCGAGAAAAAAATGATTTTGCCCCGGTCCGGGGCGAAAAAAATAATCTTGCTCCGACAAAAAACCCAAGCCCCCCCCCCCCCCCCCCCCCCCCCCCCACCCAGAATATCAAATGGACCGTGCCTTAGTCGACTGCTCTGTTTCGTTGAGGATATATATACTCTTTTGATATTGAAAAATTATACAATGCAAACCCAATTAGACAGTGCGTAGACACATTTTCCATAATTTCCACCGAATTCTCATCATTGGAGCGACTGCTTTTCTTTTCCCGTGTATACAGAAAGGTTTTTCATTGGTCAACTCAATTTGCGTTACAATGGAATTTACTTACAGGTCAAGTAATTTATGGATGACTATAACGAGTTGTCTGGAAAGCTAATACTTGTTATGCCCCAGTAATCGAAGATTCGGGGGCATATAGTTTTTTGTTACAGCATTACGATAAGACGCAATCCGAGCAAGTTGGTAATAGAAGCATCCATAGCAAAATTTTGAACAATCCTCTCCTTTCTTTTGTATTTGTTCAGTGTATCGGGACGGTATACGCGATACCCTGCAAAACTGTCTGGTTAGATCAAGAAAAAGTTAAGTTAGTTCTATGTTTGTTTTGATATCAACATAAGGTATAGAAAAATGAAAGTTTTGATTAAATGCACTTTATGGGATCCGGTCATTTTGCTTTCTTTTGGAAAGTAGTTCCAGAGAAGGGTTTGGTCCACACATTTTCCAGTTTATGGAAAAATATAACCTTAACTTTTCAGCCAACGGAAATCCTTGTAACATGTAAAATTGAATTATTTTCATTTGTTGACCTTGCATGTTTTGGATTGTAGCTATTTAGTACGACAGAGGTTAACATTTCCCTAAATTCAATTTCGTAGATAGGATTTCATACATGTAAGACGGATTCGGCATAGCTCAAGACATAAAAATGGTCTTAATTTTGATCCGTTTAATACAGGAAGTTTGATACAAGTACGCTATGACTACAACATGTAGTATGTCATTCCTTTGTTGAAAGACGTTGAGTCTATTTTACTTATTTTACACGCTCATTTCCCGTCCAATGATTTGACGAAAAGTTATTGGTGAAATAATTTAAAGTCAAGGATATTATAAGATCCTGGAACGAAGTAAAATCGAGGATGATGAATGGTCGTCTTTGTCATTGCTGTGCACCTGTAGACTGTATTCATAATTATCTTTTGCAAGATAAAAATCATATTTTCAATCATATAAACGGTAACGTTTCATTTTACATCAGAAATTGCTGAAATAATGAGCCGTAAAAACCTGCTGATTACGTAATAAAGTATCTGTATTTTTACCTATAAAGGATGAGGCAAGAACAAAACTACGTATTTATAGATTTCCCATTGCAGAACAAATAAGATGAACAGAGGCTTTGGTCTAATGAAAATGTAAATTTTGTTTTTACTAAAACAGGCAATGGTTTAGCCCCAGGAGTGTATTTATCACAATCTATAGCTAATACATGTACAATCATGAACCTTTAAACAGATAATTATAACATTATATTACAGTAATACAATGTATTCTGACATATCGTTTTAACAAAGGCAATGCATGTATCAGTCTGACTGTAAAATCAGATTGATTCTAGTATCACTTCCAAAAGAGTCAGAGATGTAAGAAATTATATTTTTCTAATTTATCAGCATTCAAATGAATCATCAGAAAATATTATATAACCAGGATGTAACGGCGATTCTGATTGGCTGGCGCGCGAGTCATTATTTTCCGATAATGACCTGTGACGGAAGATAATGATTCGGCGTGGTATTTGTCCTACATGTAATTTCATTATTTACGACAAAAATTAATAATAGTTATTTTGTTAAATATTTAAAGTTTAGATAAACTTTTCACAAAAAATCAATTAATTGCTGAATTCTTGATGGAAAATTATGTGTTCATATTGTTTTGAATCATTATGATAATAATGTGAAATGTGCAAAGCTTTTAGGTGTTTATATTGATGAATGTCTTACGTGGTCCTATCATACAGATGTTTTAGACAAGAAATTAAGTAAAAAAAATAGGTGTTTTAAAGAGGCTAAGTACTTTTATGTCCAAAACGGCATTACTCAAAATTTATAATTCTATAGTTTTTCCACATTTTAATTATTGTTGTACTGTGTGGTATAATGCAAAGAACAAGACACACATAGAAAGGCTTTTTAGATTGCAAAAGAGGGCAGCAAGAATCATTTTAGATATAAAAATACCTAGGTTTGTGTCAACATCTAACTTTTGTTTGAACATCTTAAATGGATGCCTCTGTCTGATTACTTTATTCATAGAGAGTCTATTCTTGTTTTTAAAGTTTTACATGGGCTCACACCTGAATATTTGAATGTTTTTAGCTTTGTAAATGAAATACATACAAGAAACACAAGACAGAAAGCAGTAAATCTTATTTATGTCAAGAGAGCAAGAACAGGGTGCATCTTTATGGAACTCTTTACCTGATTTTATTAGAAATTCTACAACATTGTCATCTTTTAAAAACGGGTATCTGAATTATTACTTTGACTCTTAAATTACAACATGTATATTGATTTTGTTTTACAGGTATGTATTTTTGTAAATGAACTGTGATATTTAGGTTTTATTTCATTAAGGTGATATAATGGACTTAATTTACTTCATATGTACATATTTTTAAGACAGGACAACATTGTAAACTAGTTCATTTTGTAGCGAAATGTGCTATCCTGTATAAATAAAGGAAATAAATAAATAAATAAATAAATAAATAAATAAATAAATAAATAAATAAATGAATAAATAAATAAATAAATAAATAAATAAATAAATAAATAAATAAATAAATACGATAATAGTTTCGTTATATAATGTAACAAATAAGGTTATTCGTTACTTCGTATCGGCCTCGGTCGATATTACAAATCTCATCTGATCATTATAATGATATTATGACCTCGACCAAGTTCATATTTGTATAGTAATAATCGATAACTCTTAAAGATAAATTTTCCCGATAATTGAAAAAAAAACCACATAACTCTTTTAGAAATCACCGGTCGCTCTTTGTGAGACAGTATATAATTAAATTCTAATTCATTCTGTTTGTTTCACGCAATATAATCTGATTGGTTCATAGGATTTCTACAAGTATGTACATGTATAACGACGATATACATGCCGCTAACCGACTCACTTGACATTCTTTTTTTAAAAAAATGTATTCCTACGTCAATTTGAATGTTACAAGCTTTAGCGAACTTTTTGCGTATGACGTCATGCTTCCCTTTGTTCTTAGCTCCTGTTACGTCATACTGTGACGTAAAACTACAAGGCTTGAGCTTGTAAATGATGTTCTCCACATGAAAACAACAGAGGAAGTACGTTTATCATTGGTTACACTTTGATTTTTCGCCATTGTAATAATACGAATCAGTCGTATTTCATACTTTTCTGTTGGTCGTTGTTAGTCCTCCGTCACCTCAAAAGCGATACGTGAGTCCCTCTGAGGGGTATAAAAAGTTAAAATATGCCACATGAATTGGAATAGGGATAAAAGTACTTTATTTTGTGGTTCCGACAGGTATATGTTGGATATACTGTTGGAAACATACGTTATACCTTCGAAGACAAGCCCCGACGGTATAACTGCGTTATCTTTCAAGCCACCGTTCCACTGCAATCCCGCTGTACCTGCGACCATTCCCGACCGCAATTTTCACAAGAGCGGGTAAAACTTTCCCGACCTTTTCATTTTTGTCTTGACATCACGCTCTATTCCCGACTGATTCCCGATCAATTTATGACCGATTCACGTTTCATCGCGGACTTACTCACGCTTTACCCGCTCTACTCACGATCATATTGCCGACCAAGTCCCGTTCTATCCGATCAAACTCCGATCTATTCCAGACCAAATCCCGATCTATTCCCGATGCAATCCCGATCTATTACCGACTGTCCCCGACGCATTCCCGCTCAAAACATAAATTCTAAATTAAACTGATCTCATTTGTCATCCAATGATCATATCGGCCAAGAAGAAGCGTATATTTCTCGTTTTGACCAAGCATTACCCAAAAGTGTCGCGATCAAAATTTTAAAAATTCCTTATTTAAAAATTGGCATTGGATAGCCAAGAATCATCACCGCGACATTTTGAAAATAAGTATTTTGAACAAATTAATATCAGTGCGAGAAGATGAATGAAATATACACCGATCCTATTCGAAGCGTCGTTTGATCGTAACTTGGTCCTATAAAGCGTGAATAGGTCGCAAGATGATCATGAAAAGGTCTAGGTAAGATCAGCAAACATTGAATCTGTAGTGGATAGATCGCGGTAAGAGCGTAGAAAAGACGGGTAAAGATCGGGAACAGGGCGAAATTAAAGCGTATCTTGTGCGTGAAGAGAGCGGGGTTTAGTTAAATGCCGATCAGACCACGCTAAAGCCACGCTATTTCCCGACAAGGACACGATTAACCTAGGCTGTACCCCCGACTATCCCGACCAAGCGCCGTCTATTTCACGACCAAAAAGAGAGCGGGGAAGTTTCCCGTATTTTTTCAACCGGTTGAAAGAATACGGGAAACTTTTCCCGACCTCTAAAGCGTGCCCGCTCTAATACCGATCGATTTTGGACCAACATACGCTGTACCAGACCAAGATACGACTAAGAGCCGTTCTCTCCCGACCTGGCAAATTCGAGGTCGGGAATGAACGTAGGTACAGCGGGATTGCAGTGGAACGGGGGCTTCAGTAATGAGTGTCTTATTTTTTGCGTTCATGGCTTTTCCATTCTGGTTCGACAGGCGTAAAGCTCGTGAACCGCGAAGGGGTTCTCGAAAGATTTGCACCTGTCGAACCAGAGTGTAAAAATCCATGAACGCAAAAAATAAGATACTCATTCCCTATATTTACATGTACATTCAGAAACATTCAGATATAAAACATCTTTGAAAACATCATCGAAATTATATACAAATTAAGTGAAAATTAAGATCTAAATGTTTCACGTGTGTCAATTCTCCCTACCAGGAAGGGCAAGAAATACTCCATTGCAAATGACCAAAATATACGGTTTGATATTAAAAATTACCGCATAGTTTTTATTTTTTTGTACATAATTTGAAGAGAATAAGGCCTTATTTATAATTAGAAAAGTCAGTGCGGCATAAATTCAATTCAGTGGCGCCATCTATACATTCAAGTACACATGAAGTCTGTGCACGTGGACGTTCACATTTAAAAATGGACTGTAACTGTTACAACTATTGTTAACGGTTTTATGATGAATTTTAACTTTTTATAAACAATTTAAAGAGAATAAAGCCATATTTATTATATCAGAGTACTCAGTGCCACATAAATTTATTTTGGTAGCGCCATCTACATTGAAGTAAACATCTACTCTGTGGAAACTGTTCATATACACGTACATAGAGTTATTATACATATTTCAATGGTTTTAAGGATTTTTGTGGTTGTCCCCGTCTGTTTCTTCTCTTTTATATCGTCTCATTCCCCGTACCCATGATGGGAGTCTCCTCCTGATCGCAAATTCAGCATCAGTATGCCATGCCCACCGTTTGAACTTCTTGCGCTCACGTTATGTGATTGGGGCCAACCTGTGTTCATCGTGAAATGAACGTCAAAACTGATTAGGCGTTTAACATAGGAAATCAACTTGCAAGGTAACTATAACAGTACATCCAACATATACCTGTCGGAACCAAAGACACACAGTACGTTTATCTCCCAAATGGACTTCAGATTCATCTGAAACCGCATTGAACCAAACATCTTTCCGACTGGTATATGTTGGCTTACCCCCGACGGCATAACGTATGTTTCCAACAGTATAGCCAACATATACCTGTGGAACCACAAAACACAGTACGTTTATCCCTATTCTAATTCATGTGACATATTTTAACTTTCTATACCCCTCAGATGGACTCAAGTATCGCGTTGCTACAGAAGACCAACAGGAATTATTCCGCTGTAAAATATATAATACAACTGCTTTGTATTTATTACAATGGTGGAATTCAAAGTGTTATCAACAATAAACTTACTTGCTATGTTGTTTATAAGTGGAGAACGCCATTTACAAGTTCAGAACTTGTAGTTTTACGTCACAGTATGACGTCACAGGAGCACAGAGAACCATGACGTCATACACAAAAAGTGCACTAAAGCTTGAAACGTGAAAATTTTTGTAGGAATACGAGGGCCGTTCCAAAAGTTAGTGGACATATGACTTAAAAATCACATTTGAAGTCATATGCGAATGAAATTTTCTAGAAATGAAAGGGATGCATTCAGAAAGAGAAAATGAAAAATATCAGTTTGAAATAATTTACAAAAAAGGCATAATTGTCACCTTTATACATGAAGGGGAGAGGCTACGGAGCAGTGAAATTTGAAATGTTGAAACGAACCCATCCCTTCCGTTATATCGCAAAAAAAAAAAAAAGAAAAAAAGTACTCGACTATCAATTTAACTTTGTATATCATTTATACTATTATTTTTCTTGACCACTGCGAAGTGTTAACAAAATTGGAACAGATTTACGACTTTTATGAGGGTTTATGCATGATACCGTTGATCAAACAAACAAAACATAGGTAATCACAGATTACGAAGCTCACCTCGTGGCAGCAAAATTCAATTCAAACATATTTCTAAGTAAATGTATATTGGCTTTTAAAGGCAAAATCATTCAAGCGTAAAAAGTAGGTCAAGGTCAATTTATGAAAGTTTGATCAATAATACATCCTATATGCAAGTTTGGTACATGTAGCACTTATAATATGCTCAATATTGGCTTTTAAAGGCAAAATCACTCAAGCGGAAAAATTAGGTCAAGGTCATTTTATGAAAGTTTTGATCAAAGATACACAGATATGTAAGTTTGGTACATGTAGCACTTATACTTTGCCCAATATAGGCTTTTAAAGGCAAAATCACTCGCGCGGAAAAAGTAGGTCAAGGTCATTTTTTGAAAGTTTGATCAAAGATACATCCAATATGCAAGTTTGGTACATGTAGCACTTATACTTTGCTCAATATTGGCTTCTAAAGACAAAATCACTCAAGCGGAAAAAGTAGGTCAAGGTCATTTTTTGAAAGTTTGATCAAAGATACATCCAATAAAGAAGTTTGGTACATGTAGCACTTATACTTTGCTCAATATTGGGTTTTAAAAGCAAAATCACATTTTTTTAGTGGAAAAAGTAGGTCAGATGCTGCATCCGATGCATGGGTCCATCTCGGCATCTCATGATGAATCACTTGTGCAAGTTTGATTACTGTAGCATCAGTACTTTGTCAGATACTGAGCTACCCCAAACTTCTTTACCAAGCCACTCTGAGCTACCCCAAACTTCTTAACCAAGTCAATTAAGCGGAAAATGTAGGTCAGATGCAGCATCCGATGCATGGGTTCACCTCGGCATCCAAATATGAATCACTTGTGCAAGTTTGGTTACTGTAGCACTTTGCCAAATACTGAGCTACCCCAAACTTCTTAACCGGACGCGGACGCAGACGCGCGGGGGTATAGCATAAGCTCACTCAACTTCGTCGCGGTGAGCTAAAAATTGATGTCGTCAGAGTTCTTTACAGAGCACCATACAGTCATTCAGTTTTGAATTCCTGTTGAATAAAACAGACTGAGACTTAACAGCTGATGGATACATCTTTAAACAGACCAAAAACATCAAAACGTATGTTGTTAAGGTAAATGAATGTGTTTTTCTGATGAACAGATAGATAAACACGCAATTTTGTTTGAAGTTGTACAAAAAAGTAAACGAAAATAAGTAAAGTGATGCCATTTTTCTCCCTTCATGGTGACCTGACTTTGAATGATTCAAAGATGAAAGTGCATTATGAAATAGAGGTAGAAATGTACATGAAAATAGAAGATGTCCTTCTTATCAAAATACATGAAAAGATATTTTAAATTTTGTACAGATGAGAGGTGTTTTATTTCTTCTAAAATGTCAAATTTATGCTGGACATGTGACGACGTTGTTACGTTTTGTTAGCTGCTCCGTGACCTAGAACTTAACGTTGTTCAAACGGGGATTTGAAAATTTGGTATTGACCAATCGTAATGAAAATTCGTATATCTATTCAAAATTATCCATTATATAAGGAAATCAACATGGTTTTTAGCACATTCTCTAGATCTTCCCCTAACTTAAGTTGTCCATGAACTATCGGAACAGGCCTCGTACATGTTAAAGTTTGTCAAGTGAAATCGGTTTGCAGCATGTATATCGTCGTTATACATGCCTGTAGAAATCAGAATGCGTGAAACAATCAAAATTGATTAGAATCAATAATATAATCTTTGTAAATATTTTCATCAGAAGAAATTTAGGTAAGGGAAATCCGTGCGCTGCAAACTTTTTTTCTTTTCAGAGAGATTGCCAAACGAAACATCATTAATCGACAATATTACGGGGACCTCATATTCGAATAGATACGCCTGTTGCCTTGTGGTTATCAATATTTTAATCGTAGTAAACTCCGATGTATACATGTACACTTTTAGTATAATGAACGTAATTTCTAATGACGCCTTGTCACACTCTATCGTTCAGTATCAAACTGAAAGATAGCCTTAATGCTTTCAATAAGACATAACATTGCCACAATTGCAATTTTGTTAGAGTTTAGTAGAGCAGGAAGAATTTATATATGATTGTTATTAATTTAGGACAACTACGCATATCATCTGATAGTTAAACTTGAGTTGATGTGAAGGAACATGACCAACTAAGGCTTTCACATTTTTAGCTCGCCGGGACGAATAAGTTCGGAGAGCTTTAAGAAATGAATCTTATATTTTTTATGTTTTATATCCATTTCTCATCATTTTCTGTTCATCTATTAATGGAAAACAGACTTTTCTTGGATCTAAAAACAATCAATCAACGCGCTATATTTCGTAAGTCGGAGGGTTTCGCAGTGATACGTCTGCCAAACAAGTTATGGCAGCCGCCAATATTTAAGCAGCGAACGATCATCTCTCTATATCTTTGGAATAAGGTACAGTTTGAGCAAATTCTACATTCACAGTTAATGTTTTAGTAAGTAGAAAAGAAATGGTACGCTTAAAATGATAAGCGAACATCAACAAATTGTATTTTAAATACAATTTGTTGATGTTTGCTATTATTCAGCAACGAGTTCATTCGTGTTTGAGGGAACACCCGGTTCTAAAAATAGTGCTATAAATAGACTTCCTTGAAAAATTGTGTTCATCGATGTATCAACAAAATTTCTCAGCCAATCAGAATCTTCGTTTCTTGAAAATGACAATGGAAATTAAATGATAATGCTATACCCTCGGCGTCGTAGTCGTCGTCCGTAGACAAAACTTTACCCTGGACTATATCTCTTGAACTATAAGGGGTAGGGCTTTGATATTTCAGATGAAGATACCTTGTGAAAAGACCTTTTAATTGAGACCATGACGTTTGACCTAGTGACTTTGACCTTGGCCTTTGACCTACTTTTCAATAACTATAACCTGGGTTATATTTCCTGAACTATAGGAGGTAGGGCTTTGAAATTTTACATGAAGATACCTTGTGAGAAGACCTTTCATTTGAGACCAAGACCTTTGACCTAGTGACCTTGACCTTAGGCTAGGACTTTGACCTACTTTTCAAAAACTTTTACCTTTGCTGTATTTCTTGAACTATAGGGGGTAGTGCTTTGATATTTCACATGTAGATACCTTGTGAGAATACCTTTCATGTGAGAACATAACCTTTGACCTTGTGAGCTTGGACTTTGAACTACTTTTCACAAAGTTTAACCTGGGCTATATCTCTTGAGCTATAAGGGTTAGGGCTCTGATATTTCACATGTAGATTCTTTCATTTGAGACCATGACCTTTGACCTAGTGACCTTGACCTAGGACTTTTACCTACTTTTCAAAAACTTTAACCTTAGCTATATTTCTTGAACTACATGTATAGGGTAGTGCTTTGATATTTCACATGTAGATACCTTGTGAGAAGACCTTTCATTTGAGACCATAACCTTTGACCTTGTGACCTTGGACTTTGACCTACTTTTCACAAAGTTTAACCTGGGCTATATATCTCTTGAGCTATAAGGGTTAGGGCTCTGATATTTCACATGTAGATTCTTTCATTTGAGACCATGGCCTCTGACCAAGTGACCTTGTCCTTGGACTTTGACCTCAACCATTCACCTACTTTTTAATTACATGTACTTATACTTTGGCAATATCTTTAACTCTCTAAGAAGATAAGACTAACATTAGATGCATAGAATCCTCATAACAATACTTTTGTATTTTGGAAGTTATTTGATTTTTGACAAAAACCCGCTACGGCGAGCCATTTTTGCTAAAGAGCCCCCCTTCCGGCTAAGTGAATAAGCTCGATAGCATTATCGATGCCCCTGTAATTAACAGAACAGACGCTTGGGTCAGTAAAATGATTGACAGACATGTTTTCTGGAAAAGATAAGAGGTCAATTACTCTATAACCACCTAACTTTTTTGGATCAAGACAGAGGGGCGAAACTCTTAGTGTAGGAAGGGAATTCGAAGGGTCCAGCTACATGTATGCGACCCTCGTCAAGTACCTTTTTAATCTGTTCACGTACTGCATCTGGTGCTCCATTAACTGATTTTAAGTTTTGGGCTAATCTTCGTACGCGTGGGCCCTGATAATTAAAATGAAATCCAAATTTAAAGCCATTTAAAAGCAAATCTGCAGTAGATCGATCGGGATATGTAATTGTGCTAGAGGGTTGACTCAATCTTAACAGGGGAATTAATTACTCAAGTCATATAAATGTTCATTGGAGCTTTTTGCACTTGACAGAGGGGTGGGGGCGCTGCATTTTGATCAAAGTGGACAAACGTAGACATATTTGCAGTTTGGAAAAAAACACCTTTCGCTGTTGTATGCATTGCACGTACGGTTTTGAAAAGTGGACTTGAAAAGAAGAACCGGGTTTTGAGTTTTTCTAACCTGGGTGTCTCTATTACCAGGGGGGTATGATGTGCAGAGTAGCCATAGCTCTGGGTCATGATACCCCAAGATGATCATGGAATATTAGCTTTTTTTAAGCGATATTCAGTGGCGGATCCAGCTTTTGAGTTAGAGGTGGCGTAAAAAATGGCGAGGGGTCTGGGGACCTAGGCGGTCCCCAGCGGGTTCAGGGCCCGGGCGGAGACGTGGTAGGGGGACCGTGGGGGCGAAGCTCCCCGGAAGCTAACGAATTTAAGCCTTTTAGGACCCATTTTCCTATCTGAAATTGATTAATGAATTGAAATTGATGCATTTGACAATAATATTAACTAGCATTTATATCTATGGAGTATGATCGTTTTACCAATGATTTACAAATTTTAGGGGGGAGGGGGCATTCGCCCCCTCTTGAATCCGCCACTGATATTGTTCGTTATATTTAACCCAACCTCATGGGAACGAGTTGAAGCAAGGCGAATGTCCCTCAATCATGTACTTAGCTGAGGTCTGTTAGATATCTAGGAGGAAATTGTGTGTTTTTGAACTTTCATTTTGTTTCTTTCTGATAACAAGTTCCCCAGATTTCTCCTATTTTATTTCCCGTGCATTTTTGAAAAGAAGAGAGGTCTACAAATTTGCCATCCAAAAATTGTTCTTCCAACTTTAAGGGACAAAACTGCCAATTGGGTAAAAAATTCTGGAAATAGGGGAGGGTGAGAAGTTAACTTCGCTTATAGAACCGGAAGGAATACATGTACCTGTACCTTGCTGGTGATCGACGTGGGCATTAGCAGCAGCCGGATGGACATCACTCGCAGACTGTACCACAGGGGCGGATCCAGGTGGAAGGGGTGTGGCAACGGGTGACGGCGAGGAGAGCTTGATGGAACTGGAGGGAGCCTGTAGAACATCCGCGTAGGTACGGGGAACAAACAGCAGGGCTGGATATAGTTGCAGAAGGCGTAGAATGTTAACGTCTTCAAATTGAATGATTAAATGAAGGTGCATGATCCACAGAAGAAGGCTGCTTAGAAGCAGAGCTAGTGGCACTGCTGGAAGATCGATATCTGGGCAACTTCGAAGGTTGGGAAAATGGGGTCAGCATCAGGAGCATTAGAAACGAAGTCTGCGTCAGCAAATCTGGAAGGTTCCGATTGCTTGCGGGCTTCAGGGGCCCTGGAAAACGTTCTGGACAGTGGCATGTTTAGACCGCTTAGGTGGCATGATGATTACAAAATAAGACAATTTTGGAGACAATTTTGATGCGCCTAAAAAAGTTGTTTGAATTAGACGTTTAACAGTCAAAGCGGGATAACTCGCGTGGTTGTTAAGCTATCATTCATCGAATTGCTAACTTTATTAACATTAAGGTATCCGTTGTACAAATGAGTAATTTTACATAGCCTTTTAACCATCTCCATTATAAAGTATGGCAAATTATATGCCTGGTAATGTACAATATTCTATATATTTTCTGAAAGGTAATACAGATATAAGACTCTCAGGTCTTAACGAGATATCACACGCGTTTCAGTAGCCTCCCTTAGACGAGAATTTTAAAGAAATCTCCACGCTGAAGATTTCCGATTTTCATAACTTAAAATGTCTTGATGTTCTAGCTTTGTTATAATCGCTCAATCGACAAGTCGACCCAATAGCTCAGAAGTATAGCTCTTGCCCACCAAGCGAGAAGACCGCGGTTCGAGCCTGAGCGCTGGGATAATAAGTAGAATGTTACTCGTACATGAAAACGAATGTTTTTTTTTTTTCTTTGCAAAGTAATGGTAAGCCTAGAGTGACCAACATTAGTCAATTTTTTGCTGAAATTGAACTTACAAATGTATTTGAAAATTTTGTTAAGACTTATTTACCTACATACATATGTCGTATCTATTCAGAAATAAGTCAGGTGTCAGTAAAGTGTTTGAATGTAGAGAAACTTATATAATATAGTTACTCATATGGTACATGTAATATCATTACACATGTGCACATACTGTCGTGTTATCTCACAAAGTGTGTATTCAGCTCTATTTATTTACACATTGACATCTTTGTGAGTGAAGGAACACTGCTGTGATATTTCAAAAAGATGATTATATAAATTCGGATGCTTCGTCTTTGGCCACATAGTAAAGAAAGATAACTCGAATTGCACTTTTAATTTTTTACATGATAACTTACACATTCAGTCAGATTTTGCAACATATGACGTGGTCATTGAATACTTTCTTTCTATAAGAATTTGCACAATATGTTGAGGGAATCATATGTACACTTTCATTTGAAAATCTTGGGCTGAAAAAATAATATAGCCAAAAAATGAGTATTTCCATTACAATCAATGGATGGCTAAACAGTCTGATCAATTTCAAAATCTCAAAATTTTGGATGGTGACCTCCTAATATTGTCCCTTACATCTTAATTAAATTAGGAAATCAGAATTATGCTTTTTTTCTGAAAATAAATGTTGTATAACACGAAACGTGTGATATCACCTTAAAAATGAAAGAGGAAACACTCTTGTACAATTTTGTTATTTTACATATGTTATATAGAGGAAATAGACAATTCATAAGTTATTGCCCTTTGTTTTTCTGACCCCAAAATTATTATCTCTGAGCAGTGGGCATTATAACCTTCCAGAAAATATATAGTTCATAGTACCTTACCATGCATGGAAAAATGCCCTATTGTACATTGGATACCTTAAAATTTATTACTGTGAATGTCCATCGGTTAATACGAGAATGATTTGGAAACTGCAACAAGGGAACGGCAGTTCAATATTCAATTTGCCTAGTCGTTGTGTTTTACGTGTTTCAGTATATATTATGATTGGTCTACTAGAAATGCAAATTCCTTTAGTTGATAAGAACAAAATAAATCTAATATATATTGATATAGGATCCATAAATTTGAAAATACAAGCAAAAACTTAATCGTGATCAGCGACTAACAGAGCTTTTCACTCCTATTTCTTTATGATACCAGGAAATAATTGACAGCTAATATTTCAATACGTGTAGATCTAATACATGTATTCATCGCAAAGCGATATAAGTCCCCTACCGGCATTAATCAATGTCCTGCATCTCTGCCTTGACCTAAACTAACACCAAAAAAATGAATGTCTTCATAAAATATTTGTTAACTCTGTGTATTAGAAAAGGTATGGAAAACAGAAAAATTTATGAAATTTGCTAAGTGCAGGGGTCATAACTCCTGTAAGAATTGATCAATCAAAACCAAACTTGAACTTGATCTGTATAATACTAAGATGTATGAATTCACAGTCACGTAAAAATGTTTTTTCCCCAATATCTGCAATTATAGCATGAGGAAAAAGACCGCAAGGCTGAGAATTTCGTTAAGTTTAAGGGGAAAAAAATCGGAAACCTGAGAATTTCATAAAATTTGCTAAGTTCAGGGGCCATGTAAAAAAGCCTACACTAACGCAGCAAGATACGCCCGTCGGGATTAATTCTTTATTATTTTAAGGCATTAGATGTATAATTCGGGATAATTGGTTCACCCATTTATTGAGTTCGGAATTCTAAATTTATGACATAGTTCTAATATAAAAAATATTGAAAATTTTCAACCAATGTGTTTTTGAAAAAAGTTAGTTCCTATAAGAGTTATGGGCCCTCAAAGCTTACATTGAAGTCTATGGAAAAACTAATATTTCAGCCATATTTTCCAAGAGAATAATTGGGGCTCAAATACAATGGATGGATGGATGAAAAATTTCTACAAATCTAAAATATTTATCAAATTTCACTGAAAAATATCAAGTTCACCGTTTAGATCTTTCGCACTTAATTTTTAAAGTTTTCTCCATCAAGGGCAGATTCTTAAAAATGCCCCTATTAAAAAAAAGCAATCCAAGGAATGCATGTGTCGCCTGCGAAGCGGCTTGATTATTCTAGGAAGTGGATCAAAATTATTGGTATCAGTAGAAAAGTCTTGTCAAATGAAATTCATTTGAAATATAGGACCTCTTAATTAAAAATTAAAAGATATGGTCATTCTCAAATTTTCAGGAAAGGGTGTCAATCATCTAGGTCAAGGTCACAATGTAAAAATTGGTATCGAAAAGGTCTCATCATAAGAAACATTAAAGGCCTATCACTTACCAATTAAAAGATAAATACCACCTTAATATTTTAGAAAAGAAGGTCAAATAGCTAGGTCAAGGTCAAACGGTAAAAAAATATGGTATGTGTAGAAAGGTATTGTTACAAGGAAAATACATGTGAAATATCAAAGCCCTATCACCTACCAATCTAAAGATATAGCCAATTTTACTTTTCTTGAAAAGAAGGTCAAATTTCTAGGTTAAGGTCTCAAGGTCAAATATTATGGTCTATGTAGAAAGTTCTTGTCAAATGGAATACACATGTGAAATAACAAAGCCCTATCACTTAACAATCAAAAGATATATACAATCTAAAGTAGGTCAAATATGTAGGTCAAGGTCAATAGGTAAAAAATTATGTTATGTGTTAAAAGGTGTTGTTACAATGAATACACATGTGAAATATCAAAGCCCTATCACTAACCAATAAAAAAGATATTAGCAAATCTTATCTTTTTTTCAAAAGTAGGCCAAATATGTAGGTCAAGGTCACAAGGTCAAAAGTTATGGTATGTGTAGAAAGGTCTTGCCACAAGGATCGCACGTATGAAATATCAAAGTCCTAACACTTACCAATCAAAAGAAATATCCATTCTTAATTTTTTTTGAAAAGTAGGTCAAATATGTAGGTCAAGGTTACTTAGGTAAAAAATTATGGTATGTATAGAAAGGTCTTGTCACAGGAAATACACATGTGAAATATCACAGCCCTGTCACTTACCAATAAAAGTTATGGGCTGTGACACCCAAAGTGTGACAGACAGAGAGACGGACTGACAGACGGACAACGGACAAAGTGACCCCTAAGTGTCGCTATGCTTCGCAGGCGACACAAAAATCTTTTTTTCCGTTACCTATCATCATAGTAGTATAAAAGTTTGTGTAACATCAAAAACGATTGAGCAATATGAAATTTATCATACATTTGGATATGATTTCGTTCATTTTTGTGTCGCCTGCGAAGCATAGCGACACTTAGGGATCACTTTGTCCGTTGTCCGTCTGTCCGTCCGTCTGTCCGTCTGTCTGTCTGTCACACTTTGGGTGTCACAGCCCATAACTTTTGATTGGTAAGTGATAGGGCTTTGATATTTCACATGTGTATTCCTTGTGACAAGACCTTGCTACACATACCAAAATTTTTGACCTAGTGACCTTGACCTACATATTTGACCTACTTTTCAAAAAAATTAAGAATGGATATATCTTTTGATTGGTAGGTGATAGGGCTTTGATATTTCACATGTGCAATCCTTGTGGCAAGACCTTTCTACACATACCATTATTTTTGACCTTGTGACCTTGACCTAGATATTTGACCTACTTTTGAAAAAAAGATAAGATTCGCTATATCTTTTGATTGGTAAGTGATAGGGCTTCGATATTTCACATGTGTATTCCTTCTGAAAAGACCTTTCTACACAGACCATTAAATTTGACCTTTTGACCTTGATCTAGATATTTGACCTACTTTTCAAGAAAAGTAATATTGGCTATATCTTTTGATTGGTAGGTGATAGGGCTTTGATACTTCACATGTATTTTCCTTGTAACAATGCCATTCTACACATACCATTTTTTTTTACCTTTTGACCTTGACCTACATATTTGACCTACTTTTCAAAAAAAATTAAGAATGGATATATCTTTTGATTGGTAAGTGATAGGGCTTTGGTATTTCACATGTGTATTCCTTGTGACAAGACCTTTCTACACAGACCATAAAATTTGACCTTTTGACCTTGATCTAGATATTTGACCTAGACCTACTTTTCAAGAATTTTGATCCACTTTCTAGAATAATAATTAAACCGCTTCGCAGGCGACACAAGCATTCCTTGGATTGCTATTTTTAACTTTTGGAATTTTAGATTTTTGAGTAAAAACCTAAACTTTCAAATATTCCGAACCGTTTTAGACATTTCAGTTTTTGTATACTGTTTAAAATATAAAAAACGATCGGTTTAACACTTAACAATTCAAAATTTCAAAATATTTTTAAATTTTTAATATTTGATATTTTAAACAAAAGCCTAAAGTATCAAAGATTTAAAATCCTATAGGGTTTTTAGAAGTTTTGGTACATGTATTTGACTAAAATATCAAAAATCTGAAACGTTTTTAACTTTTAGAATTTAAAATTTTTGACTAAATAACTAAAGTTCCAAATATCCAAAATTACAATTATCGTTTTAGATTTTTGGAGTCTTAGAATTTTTATATATTTAGAGTTCTTACATTCAAAAATTAAAAAAGTCAAAAGAATCTTTAAAGCATATGAATGATCATGATCCTATTGCTCTCACTAACAGTAGGAGTCGCAATCGGTACAGATTCTGAATCAGATATTAACCATAGACTACCATAGTAAATAGGAATTCAATATGGGGAGATAAGTTTGAGTATACAAATCCATTATGCCATAGGTCAAGCTTGTTAATCGCAGGATACCAGTTGACTAATCCTCAACTACTATCTGTCATTTACTATTAATTCCGTATATTTAAGGTGAATTCTTTATATATCATCATTGAATAATAGTCTTATTCTGACATGATGACCCCCACCCCCTGGATCAAATAATCGGGGGCATATTGTTTTTGTCCTATCTGTCTGTCTGTCTGTTGTCAACTTTAGCCTTCGCCATAACTTTTGAACCATATGCATTAGAGATAGAGGCGGGTCCGTGTAACACTTAACAATTCAAATTTCTAAAACGTTTTGGAATTTTAGGTTTTTGATATTTTAACCAAAAACCTAAAATTTCAAAGTTTTGAAATCGTTTTGAGTTTTTAGAAGTTTATATTTTTGGCTAAAATTTCAAAAATCTATCACATTTTTAACTTTTGGAACTTTAGATTTTTGAGTAAAAACCTAAACTTTCAAAAATTCAAAACCGTTTTAGACAATTCAGTTTTTGTATACTGTTTAAAATATAAAAACGGTCAGTTTTACACTTAACAATTCAAAATTTTAAAATATTTTTTGATTTTTGATATTTGGTATTTTAAACAAAAACCTTAAGTATCAAAATTTTAAAATCGTACAGAGATTTTACAAGTTTTGATTTTTGACTAAAATATCAAAAATCTGAAACGTTTTGAACTTTTAGAATTTAAGATTTTTGACAAAAAAAAAAAACTAAACTTCAAAAATATCCAAAATCACAATTATCGTTTTAGATTTTTGGAGTCTTAGAATTTTTATATATTAACAGTTTACATTCAAAAATTTAAAAAGTCAAAAGAATCTTTAAGGCATGTGAATGATCATGATCCTATTGCCTTCACTAATAGTAGGAGGTGCAATCGGTACAGATTCTGAATCAGATATTAACAATAGACTACCATAGTAAAAAGGAATATGGGGAGATAAGTTTTGGCATATAAATCCATTATGCCATAGGTCAAGCTTGTTAATCGCAGGAGACCAGTTGACTAATCCTCAACTACTATCTGCCATTTACTATTAATTCCGTATATCTAAGGTGAATTCTTTATAATATATCATCATTGAATAATCGTCTTATCATGACATGATGACCCCCGCCCCCGGATCAAATGATCGGGGGCATATTGTTTTTGTCCTATCTGTCTGTCTGTCTGTTGTCAACTTTAACCTTCGCCATAACGTTTGAACCATATCATATGCATTAGAGATAGAGACGTCATATTTGGCTTGCATACTCAATTAATAAAGCCCTTTCAAAGGACACCAAGGTCAATGACCTTGTAACATTTACCATGACATTTATGCTAAATATAAAAATAGCATTTTCCGACTTTGTTGTCACCGTGGGCACATACACATCTAAATTTCAAAACATTAAAATCGATAAGATTTTTGAAATTTTAGTCAAAAATCTAAACTTCTAAAAACTCAAAACGATTTTAAAACTTTGAAATTCTAGGTTTTTGGTTAAAATATCAAAAATCTAAAATTCTAAAACGTTTTAGAAATTTGATTTGTTAAGTGTTACACGGACCGAGACGCCATCTTTGGCTTGCATACTCAATTAATAAAGCCCTTTCAAAGGACACCAAGGTCAATGACCTTGTGACCTTAACCATGACATTTATGCTTAATATAAAAATAGCATTTTCCGACTTTGTTGTCACCGTGGGCACATTCACATCTTGTTTTCTACTTTGTTTCCTTTCGTGATGTGCTGTATTAAGTGCGATCTTTATGACTAGAACTCTCCAAGCCATCTGTTTTGAACGTAAAAACTCTAAAAATCTAAAGTTCTAAAAATCCAAAAACCTAAAGCGGTATTTGTGATTTTTGGATATTTAGAAGTTCAAGTTTTTAGTCAAAAATCTATAATTCTAAAAGTTCAAAACGTTTTAGTTTATTGATATTTCAGTCAAAAATCTAAACATCTAAAAATTTTATACGATTTTAAAACTTTGATAGTTTAGGATTTTGTTTAGAATATCAAAGATCTAAAATTCTACAACATTTTAAAATTTTGAATTGTTAAGTGTAAAACGAACTGTTTTAATATTTTAAACAGTATACAAAAACTGAAAAATCTAAAACGGTTTTGAACATTTGAAAGTTTAGGTTTTAACTAAAACATCTAAAATTCCAAACGTTAAAAACGAGTTAGATTTTTGAAATTTTAGTCAAAAATTTAAACAACTAAAAACTCAAAACGATTTTAAAACTTTGAAATTTTAGGTTTTTGGTTAAAATATTAAAAATCTAATTTTCTAAAACGTTTAAGAAATTTGAATTGTTAAGTGTTACACGGCACCCGATACGACCGAGGTTATCCTATTCAGTAGGAGTTGTGTTATGTCGGGTTTGGCTGCTCAAATGATAACATGGTATACCATTTTACCATATGGTATCGTGTTTTCCTTTTGCGAATACATCTCACGGGAGGTAACTTGCATTCCTTCAAGTTCTTGGTGGACAGATCAGGTTAGGGTAGGAAAAGGGGGGCGATCTGACTGGGGAAGCAGAGGGATTAGGATGGAGAGAATTAAAATGTTGCTCCACATAATTTGTATATATTTTTTTTTCATAAATTTATATAAGTTTGCTTTCAAACGTTAATATTGTATTAGTAAAAAAAAATTGATATGATAAAAAATTACACCGTAGATTTTTATTATGTTATGTGAGATGATTACAGTACATGTACATACACGTACATCTATTTGTCATGGTGGTTTCCCATGAAGGATTTAACCGAATAAAATAGATCGAACGTCTTTAAAAAAACGGATAAGAAATTCCATTGCAGGTTTCTATTATATACTGTACACATGACGTAATCCTAAAATGGCGGGAAATATGTGAATTTGCTTATGCCACGATCATGACGAAATTAAGAGACCAACAAGACTCCAGAAGCTAGAGCCACCGTCATTATTGCATTATTTTGTTATACGGACCCACTATGCACCAGTAAGTTATTAAGGTTGACAAATCAATAAGGGTCCAAATATGGAGCACCGCCCTACTGTACTGGTGTCGGAACAGTTTCCGGACGATTTTGAAGGTTTTTCGGGGATAACTCCTCCGTCCATCGATGAAAAGCATTCAAATTTCTCTCAAATAATGCTATGCCCTTCCCACAGATACTCATGTTGAAAGAAAATATTAATATCAATTCTCTGTAATATGACGTTATTTTAAACGGAGGTCCGTAATTGATATATAATTACGGAAAACACTAACCTAAACGATAATGTTCTAAGTTA
This sequence comes from Pinctada fucata, assembly GCA_028142955.1. Classification (NCBI taxonomy): domain Eukaryota; kingdom Metazoa; phylum Mollusca; class Bivalvia; order Pterioida; family Pteriidae; genus Pinctada; species Pinctada fucata. The sequence continues at coordinate 71,910,380 of AP027104.1, read as the reverse complement.
CTACAATTTATTCTAATTCTCGATTCCACAATATAGATGCGGCTACTCCACGCACTTACGCTATACAAATCTACTAAATAACTACGATTCCAAAATAAAATGTACGTAAAAGAGTACGCTAAAAAGATCCGTCTAAAAGTAAGAAGTGCTAAAAGAAGTTAAGTAAGTCTAGAAGTAGAGGCGAAAAGTAGTCCCGAAATTTGACGTGATCCCCCTTTTTATACTGGCCCTAAATTTGGAAGAAGCTACGCCCTTGATTCCAATGATCACGCCTTGATTCGAAAGATATCCCGCTTTTTGCTTGTCAATAATTTCCCAGTTCCTGAAAACCCTCCCCGGAAATACCAAATAGAGAGCGACCTGCGCGGGCGTTAAGAGGATTAACTCGTCACTCTCCCCTGTCCGATTAACCCGATAAATGTGTCCATTTTTACTAAGAATAGAACTTATCCAAACAGAAGCAGTGGGCTCGACTGCCATGCCTAACACTTATCTAGGTACTTAATCTCTTAATCCCCCAAAACAATAACAATTAAACATGTCTGAGTAGCCGTTTTCTCTTGGCACTGAACAACAATAGATTATTATCAAATAAAACTAGTATTTCGAATAGAATTTAAATGTATTACAAATTAACCAAAATTTAGCATTTTTGACCCCCAAAAATCGTTACACTATCTCCCACCAAGGAACAAACTCCTGGTTGTTCACAAATGAAATATCAGACTAAAATAAAATAGGAATATAAAACGAGTAGAATTATGCATAATGATCATATATATAGTTATCACAAGATTAAAGTTTGTACGGTATACGCTCTCACTTTCAATTGTCCACTTTAAATGCAAATTCCATAGGAGAAAAAAAATTACAGTTTGTTGCACTTTAATACTCTTCGTTATGTTCAGTTTTTCTGTTGAGGTTCCACGAAACATTGTCCAAATTTTGTATTGTCCAAAGCACAAATGGAATGGCGACCTCGCTGGTAACACAGAAAACCAGGTCAACGGCCGGGTCAAGCCAAAAGGTGTGGCGACCCAAACCTGGTGAACAAGACAGGCGCCAGATTATCTCGATCACCAGTATAGTCGTCCCTTTTCTGCCGACCTACCCTCAAACGGATGCGCATGTTTGGGGTCTAAGGCCAGGTCTGTTCAGTCCCTCATGTCCAAGAGACTGGTCATGGACCCGCTTACCCGATAAAACCAAGATAGGAATATATCGGTATGGCCATTAGCGTTGTTAAAATTCCAAAAATGACTAAATCCGAAACACCGTAAATTCCAAATTTCAATATTTTGCTGCAGACACTGGCAATGACTTTTAAATTTCCCAAATTCAGATTTAGAGATATTTTCAAATTAATCGGATATGTCTCCAAATAAACTCCAAAACAACGAATATAACGCTTCAAAAATTCTCCACACCGTCATCTTGAGATACGAGAATCGTAAAACCGACGTCGATCCTATTGTGAAATCTCCTGCAGTGGCCCAGCCAATGTATCGGTGTCTGGAAAGCCTCCCATTGCTTCATCCAGTCTCTGCACACATCCGTCATAATCCAATTCAACCTCTTTGGACTTCCCATCTATCCCGCTGACGTGAGAAAAACGGACTGTGATGCTCCTCTACGGAAAAATAGAAGTATTCCCCGAAACTTCATATCCTCCAATTCCGTATCTCCTCGAGGACGAATCACACGATACGTCTGCAAATCACAATCTCCAGGAATGCGACAACGACTCCCTTCCTGAACTACTAGATGTACTATGGACGAATCCTCAAAAATTTAAATCCAAACGAATTCCTCTAAATAAAATATTGACGACACCATGTCCCGATTTTTAAAGATTTCCTCGCAAAACAATCTAGTATATATTTCAATTTTCAAAAACACTTTGCCAATGCTGCGAACCAAAAAGATAAACTTAACAACAACGTTTTTGTTTTAAGATTCCAAAAAGACATGATCGAATTCCAAAATTCGAAACTAATCTGTGATAACATAATGGTACGATCGAAGTCCCATTTCTACACTACCGTCAAACACACAAAACTCCAAAGAAAAATATACACATTTCTGATTAATTGCACTTCAAAATTGCAACATAGGTATGGTATGAATTAAGTATCTCCGGTCACAACAAGACTTTCTGTAATTCCAAATTTTCGTAATTTTAAATCCATTGTCCCATTACAAAACAGTGTATCAAAATCCTTTCCATTATTACATGGATACCTTAAATCACTTCTTTGAGCATCATTTGCAGTTGGGCAATCCGTAATTAAATCGTTCACGTGACCAGGAACTGAAGATCCAATCAAGGAAAGAGAGGAGGTTAACAAAAACACAAAGTTCAACATTTCTACCATTTTCGTACAATCCAAATTTCTATAATATAAAATCCAACGTTGAACGACAAAGGCGATTGTATAATTCCTTATCAATAAAATCCACAATTTTAGAAAATAAAATTCGATTTTGAACACGAAAGGCGCGTGTGTAAGTCCATATCCAATGAAATGAATTTTTAAAAATAGTTAATCCAAAAATAAAGTACAAAGGCGCGTGTGTAAGTTCATATCCCACCGCTGTACACCAATATGACGATTTTTTTTTTTACTGTACCGTATTTGATCTAAATTATGGAAGATACGTAACTAGACGATAATGTTCTAAGTTACTACAATTTATTCTAATTCTCGATTCCACAATATAGATGCGGCTACTCCACGCACTTACGCTATACAAATCTACTAAATAACTACGATTCCAAAATAAAATGTACGTAAAAGAGTACGCTAAAAAGATCCGTCTAAAAGTAAGAAGTGCTAAAAGAAGTTAAGTAAGTCTAGAAGTAGAGGCGAAAAGTAGTCCCGAAATTTGACGTGATCCCCCTTTTTATACTGGCCCTAAATTTGGAAGAAGCTACGCCCTTGATTCCAATGATCACGCCTTGATTCGAAAGATATCCCGCTTTTTGCTTGTCAATAATTTCCCAGTTCCTGAAAACCCTCCCCGGAAATACCAAATAGAGAGCGACCTGCGCGGGCGTTAAGAGGATTAACTCGTCACTCTCCCCTGTCCGATTAACCCGATAAATGTGTCCATTTTTACTAAGAATAGAACTTATCCAAACAGAAGCAGTGGGCTCGACTGCCATGCCTAACACTTATCTAGGTACTTAATCTCTTAATCCCCCAAAACAATAACAATTAAACATGTCTGAGTAGCCGTTTTCTCTTGGCACTGAACAACAATAGATTATTATCAAATAAAACTAGTATTTCGAATAGAATTTAAATGTATTACAAATTAACCAAAATTTAGCATTTTTGACCCCCAAAAATCGTTACAGTAAGGACCAAAGTAAGTTTAAAATAGCATGTCACAGATTTTGATAATTCTTATTATATAACATGTTTATGATAACCTAAGAATGAAAATACAACTCTTTGATGAAATTGACCTTCCGTTGCCATGGTAACAAGGCCCCAATTTTCAACAGGTATTTTGAAGTCTAAAATAAGAGGTTTTCAGGCATCTGGTTGCCATGGAAACCGGTATCAATTCAGATTCCTCATAACAAATAACATTTATTCTTTACTTCTATTTTGTCAATCCATATAAAATTAAATGGCACTCCATACAGTAAATCAGCAAAATTCAGACAAAAAATGTCAATCTTTTCCTTGAAAATATACCCCAAAATTAGGTCTGTTTTTCGTCAATGTTGATGTTTTTCACATTTGAATAAAAAAATAAGCAATGGGTAAGTTAAATATTTCTTAATTGAGTGTTAATCTATGTTGGCTGATCTAAAACTTGAGGGGAAAATCTAAGTGGGGAACATAACAGAAATGCTAGTTTTAAGCTGAAAAAGTGGTTGCTATGGCAACATTTGATATCAGATGGTCTCACGTAGGGTATCTTTTGATTCACTTTTAATATATATAGACAAAGTTTGCAATGGCAAAGGTATATGTTTACGATAACATTGATGAGTATCAATTGCTGTATGACCTTGATTCTATTCCAAGGTCATTCAAATTTAGGTCAAGGTCATTTCAAATTTCCGCAAAAATTTATTCCAAAATTTGATTTTTTCTTGTTTTTGACATCGTTTTTTTGTTGTTTTACTATACTTATTTTGTTTGGTGTTTTTGCTTGATTTAAGTCTTCCAATAAAACAAGAAAATGAGATAGTGCTTAAGTGTGTATGGTATTTTTGTATAGAATTAGTCTCGTCCAAAAAGAGAAAAAATCATGAAAATTTTCTATTTCTGTCACAAATTGCCGATGAGAAATGAAATACTTAAAGAATGCTGATGTCTATGAAACAAAGGGAGTAGATACACTCTTTCGTGCATATTCAATATCATATAATGGATTTCCCATAATTTCATAACATTTTAACGTGACATCATATATTTCCCTTGAAAATTCATAAAAAACGCTAAAATTTAATTACTAAGCCTGAGTGACCTTGAAATTAAACGATATGACCTTGAAATGTTTTCAAGGTTATTTTCTAATTTATATCCTCTTTGTTAATGGTCACATGAAGTTTGATTATAATGAACAGAATACGGCCTTCACAATAGCCCTTTAATGTTTGCGTGTGCTTTAACATATGTGTCAAATGTTGCCATGGTAACCTATTTCGGCATTTAATTCATAGAAAACCAATAAGTTCCCCACTGCAGATTTTCTCATTTTCAGAAGACCACAAATAGTTATTTAAAAAACTATAAGCTTTATTACTTAAAAACCATTGCTTTTGCAGTAATTGCATTGCAAAAACTGGCAAAAAGGGCCTCAAAAGGGGTTGGAAAAAGGCCTTACAAATGCTTGAATTTTCCTTACGTTTGATCCCAAATAACAGTAAAATAAGAATAAATGGTTCAGATTTCTAAATTCAATATTCTTATGGAAGGACAAAGGAATGCTTTTGGGAAGATTCAAGTCTCCACATATTTATATTCCATGGAAACATAGACCATGAAAATGTCTCGTTTATCACGTATTCCAGACCCCCAAAATTTTTGACATGGTTACCATGGCAACCAATGCTCCAATTCCACAATAATATCTAAATTCCGGCATAACACATTATATATGACTTTTGTACCAAAAATCTTTCATTTCTGTGACATGCTATTTTTCAATGTTGCTGAAATTGTTTATCGGAATCGGTATTAAATCTTTCAAGAAATATGGTTTTTAGACCGATTTTATGACCCTATATTTTTGCCATTTTTCGCAATTTACTGGAACAGTTTCCGGACACCTGATTCAAAAATCTGTCAATCTCAATCAATTTCGGCCCAAACTGGATGATTTTTGGATATTATTTCCTTCCTTCTTTTCTAAAAATGAATGTAAAAATAAGCTTGAAAATAGAACCGAAACTTCTCAAATCACGTAGATTAAAGCAGTATAGCTCTCGGCGACTTCCCCCCGGTGCGCGATATTAAACGGGTCAGAAAGAGGTAAAAAGATGGTGTGATAAAGCATCTTAGATGCAAAATTTTGTTTATCTGATTCGTGATTTGAATTCTGCATTTAAAAATCTACAAAATTGTCACAAAATTTTGAAAATGATTTCCTTCAAAGTACTTGAAAAGGTCGACTGTCCGGAAACTGTTACTGTCCGGAAACTGTTCTAACACCAGTACTGTCATAACTGAAATAAGAGAGACTCAGTAACCCTAGACTTATCGTACCAATGCTCGGACACTACCAATGCTCGGACAACACCAATGCTCGGACACCTAGTGTACATGTATTTTGCTCTACTGGTGTTGGAAAAGTTTCCGGACGATTTTGAAGGTTTTTCTGGGATAACTCCTCTGTCCTTCAATGGAAAACATTCAAATTTCTCTCAAATAATGATATGCCCTTCCCACAGATACTCATGTTGAAAGAAAATATGAAATCTCTCAAGAAATATGGTTTATAGACAGATTTTATGACCCTTTATTTTTGCCATTTTTCGCAAATCACTGGAACAGTTTCCGGACACTAGCTTTTAAATCTGTCAAACTCAATCAATTTCGGCCCAAACTGGATGATTTATGAATATTGTTTTCTTCAATCTTTTCTACAAATGACTGTGTAAAAATGATTTCGAAAATAGAACCGAAACTTCTCAAATCATAGAGATTAAAATAGTATGACGAAAAATTTTTTACGGTACCGTATTTACTCAAATGTTGTGATTCTTTTTATCACTCCGAAGTTTACACAGTCACACTAATTTTGCGTCTTAATCGCAGAATGAGTGTGGTCTGCGGTTTCGCTGCCACCACCGTAATTATTATATAAATTACGGAAACACGTAACTAAACGATAATGTTCTAAGTTACTACAATTTATTCTAATTCTCGATTCCACAATATAGATGCGGCAACTTCACGCACTTACGCTATACAAATCTACTAAATAACTACGATTCCAAAATAAAATGTACGTAAAAGAGTACGCTAAAAAGATCCGTCTAAAAGTAAGAAGTGCTAAAAGAAGTTAAGTAAGTCTAGAAGTAGAGGCGAAAAGTAGTCCCGAAATTTGACGTGATCCCCCTTTTTATACTGGCCCTAAATTTGGAAGAAGCTACGCCCTTGATTCCAATGATCACGCCTTGATTCGAAAGATATCCCGCTTTTTGCTTGTCAATAATTTCCCAGTTCCTGAAAACCCTCCCCGGAAATACCAAATAGAGAGCGACCTGCGCGGGCGTTAAGAGGATTAACTCGTCACTCTCCCCTGTCCGATTAACCCGATAAATGTGTCCATTTTTACTAAGAATAGAACTTATCCAAACAGAAGCAGTGGGCTCGACTGCCATGCCTAACACTTATCTAGGTACTTAATCTCTTAATCCCCCAAAACAATAACAATTAAACATGTCTGAGTAGCCGTTTTCTCTTGGCACTGAACAACAATAGATTATTATCAAATAAAACTAGTATTTCGAATAGAATTTAAATGTATTACAAATTAACCAAAATTTAGCATTTTTGACCCCCAAAAATCGTTACACTATCTCCCACCAAGGAACAAACTCCTGGTTGTTCACAAATGAAATATCAGACTAAAATAAAATAGGAATATAAAACGAGTAGAATTATGCATAATGATCATATATATAGTTATCACAAGATTAAAGTTTGTACGGTATACGCTCTCACTTTCAATTGTCCACTTTAAATGCAAATTCCATAAGAGAAAAAAAGATACAGTTTGTTGCACTTTAATACTCTTCGTTATGTTCAGTTTTTCTGTTGAGGTTCCACGAAACATTGTCCAAATTTTGTATTGTCCAAAGCACAAATGGAATGGCGACCTCGCTGGCAACACAGAAAACCAGGTCAACGGCCGAGTCAAGCCAAAAGGTGTGGCGACCCAAACCTGGTGAACAAGACAGGCGCCAGATTATCTTGATCACCAGTATAGTCGTCCCTTTTCTGCCGACCTACCCTCAAACGGATGCACATGTTTGGGGTCTAAGGCCAGGTCTGTTCAGTCCCTCATGTCCAAGAGACTGGTCATGGACCCGCTTACCCGATAAAACTAAGATAGGAATATATCGGTATGGCCATTAGCGTTGTTAAAATTCCAAAAATGACTAAATCCAAAACACCGTAAATTCCAAATTTCAATATTTTGCTGCAGACACTGACAATGACTTTTAAATTTCCCAAATTCAGATTTAAAGATATATTTGAAATGATTTTCAACACAAAAACTCCAAAACAACGAAACTAACTCTTCGAAAATCCTCCACACCGTCATCTTGAGTTACGAAAATCACAAAACCGACGTCGATCCTATTGTGAAATCTCCTGCAGTGGCCCAGCCAATGTGTCGGTGCCTGGAAAGCCTCCCATTGCTTCATCCAGTCTCTGCACATCCGTCATAATCCAATTCAACCTCTTTGGACTTCCCATCTATCCCGCTGACGTGAGAAAAACGGACTGTGATGTCCCTCTACGGAAAAATAGAAGTATTCCCCGAAACTTCATATCCTCCGATTCCGTATCTCCTCGAGGACGAATCACACGATACGTCTGCAAATCACAATCTCCAGGAATGCGACAACGACTCCCTTCCTGAACTACTAGATGTACTATGTACGAATCCTCAAAAAATTAAATCAAAACGAATTCCTCTAAATGAAAAATTGACGACACCATGTCCCGATTTTTAAAGAATTCCTCGCAAAACAATCTAGTATATATTTCAATTTTCAAAAACACTTTGCCAATGCTGCTAACCAAAAAGATAAACTTAACAACAACGTTTTTATTTTAAGATTCCAAAAAGACATGATCGAATAACTAATCTGTGATAACATGATGATAAAAATCCTATTTCTACTCCCTGTCAAACACAAGAAAACTTCAACAATATATTTACACACTTTTGATTCAAATCATTTCAAAATCAAAATTCAGTTATAGAAGAGATCCGAATGTTCCCGTCACTATTTTCCGCTCGATACTTTCGATTTTTCGTAAAATCAAATCCATTCTGCTGGTACATTTTTCGTTTAAAAAACAGCTGAAACGCATTATCCTCTCTGTTACCACTACGGTGCATAAATCCATTCCTTCGAGAATCACTTGCATTAGAACTATCCGTATTTAAATCGTACACATGACCAGGAACTGACGCTCCAATTATAGAAACAAAAACTAACAATAACACAAAGTTCCACATTTCTGTCATTCTCGTAGAATCCCAAGTTTTATAATAAAAAATCCAACGTTGAACGACATATGCGAGTGTATAATTCCATATCAATAAAATCCACAATTTTAGAAAATAAAATTAGACGTTGAACACGAAAGGCGCGTGTGTAAGTCCATATCCAATGAAATGATTTTTTTCAAAAAGTTAATCCAAAAATAAAGTACAAAGGCGCGTGTGTAAGTTCAAATCCCTCCGCTGTACACCAATATGACGTTATTTTAAACGGAGGTCCGTAATTGATATATAATTACGGAAAACACTAACCTAAACGATAATGTTCTAAGTTACTACAATTTATTCTAATTCTCGATTCCACAATATAGATGCGGCTACTCCACGCACTTACGCTATACAAATCTACTAAATAACTACGATTCCAAAATAAAATGTACGTAAAAGAGTACGCTAAAAAGATCCGTCTAAAAGTAAGAAGTGCTAAAAGAAGTTAAGTAAGTCTAGAAGTAGAGGCGAAAAGTAGTCCCGAAATTTGACGTGATCCCCCTTTTTATACTGGCCCTAAATTTGGAAGAAGCTACGCCCTTGATTCCAATGATCACGCCTTGATTCGAAAGATATCCCCCTTTTTGCTTGTCAATAATTTCCCAGTTCCTGAAAACCCTCCCCGGAAATACCAAATAGAGAGCGACCTGCGCGGGCGTTAAGAGGATTAACTCGTCACTCTCCCCTGTCCGATTAACCCGATAAATGTGTCCATTTTTACTAAGAATAGAACTTATCCAAACAGAAGCAGTGGGCTCGACTGCCATGCCTAACACTTATCTAGGTACTTAATCTCTTAATCCCCCAAAACAATAACAATTAAACATGTCTGAGTAGCCGTTTTCTCTTGGCACTGAACAACAATAGATTATTATCAAATAAAACTAGTATTTCGAATAGAATTTAAATGTATTACAAATTAACCAAAATTTAGCATTTTTGACCCCCAAAAAATCGTTACAATAGTATAGCTCTCGCCGACTTCTCCCCGGTGCGCGATATTAAACGGGGCAGAAAGGGGTAAAAAGGTGGTGTGATAAAGCAACTTAGATGCAAAATTTTGTTTATATGATTCGTGATTTGAATTTTGCATTTAAATATCTACAAAATTGTCACAAAATTTTGAAAATAATTTTCTTCAAAGTACTTGAAATGGGCGACTGTCCGGAAACTGTTACTGTCCGGAAACTGTTCTGACACCAGTATGGGTTGACCAAGAGTCACGACAATTCTTCATAAAAATATAACTTGGATGTTTTAACGATATCAAATACAAGATTCAAAACTGATACATTTTTATCAACAAATTTCTTACTTTTTTCCCTTCTGCTTGAATTTTCACGTGTCCAGAAGCAATGTCAACCATCTTCTATTCAAGCAATGAATTCAAAGAACTGGATGAATTATGTGTGATTGTCTTTAAATATTCTATTAGACATTGAACTTCACTTACAGATACATAGACGATGTGTTGTCCATCAATTATCCAAAATTCGCGAATTATCTGAGCAGTATCTATCCTTCAGAGCTTGAAGTCAAAGAAACTACAGAGACAAATAATTCAGCATCCTATTTGGACATAATGTTGTCCTACGACACTGATGGTCACATGAATACCTCACTCTATGACAAACGTGACGACTTCAATTTCAACATTACAAACTTTCCCTTTCTGAGTAGCAACATCCCTTCATCGCCAGCTTATGATGTGTTCATATCTCAGTTGATACGCTATGCCAGAGCAAGTACCAAATATACGGATTTTGTTCTGAGAGCTAGGCGTCTTTCAGATAAGCTTCTCAGTCAGGGATATGTTTGTGACCGACTAACATCGTCACTGAGGAAGTTCTACGGTCGATATGGGGAACTCGTCATACACTATGATATCCCACTCTCCAGAATGGTGGATGATATTCTGTCATAGACCATTTGCACCATCCAACCAAAGATTATACTGTATGTCTTCCGAAATGGAAGTAACCGGATGTGACATTTCTACAAATTCAAGCGGTGGGTGTTGCATGCAAGCAGGAGATGCTTACTCTTCCTGGGCACCTGGTCTCACTCCCTTATCAGGAGTTCACTTCTTTTCATATGGTGGAGGTTTTTGTTTGTTTGCTTTGGTTCCTGTTTTATCCTGATTTTGTATGCCTTCGGTTTCTGATTTTCTGAATTATCGATTGTGTGCTGTATACGGGGATATGGTCATTATCCATATTTGTCATTAGATAAAAATAAAGTTTTGATAACTGTTATCTTCCCTATAGGAGTAAGTATGCGTTTTGACTAAATAACTATAAGTTTTTATTATTTCAATGATCTTTTGCTTATAGTTTAATTCGATCATTTCATTTAAGTTTATACGAAATATTATACCTAAATATGTAAATGGTTGATTTGTCCAAATCAATGGAGTGTCACAAAGCCTTTCACTACTATCTTTCTTTGAACCAAGCCAAATACACCTACATTTTTTAAAATTTGGTTTTAAACCCGAATATTTTTTATATTGATCTACAATGTAGCAGCGAAAGTGCATTTCTTAGAGAGGAAAAGGTGATATCGAGGAAGAGTCCAGTATCATCTGCATATTGACTAATTTTGAATTCTTTATTATCGATTTTTATGCCCTTTATACCCTCATGATTTCTTACTAGTCGATTTGATAATTTCTGAACCTAGAAATTTCCTTTCCTATGAACTTTTTTTTATGATTCTTTTCTATGGGATAGTACTGAACGATTCTAGCTTAGTTGCCAATCTGGCAACCTTGGGCAACTCTTTTTATCGGCGGAAATTCAAAATGACCGTCAAATGCCTTCCACAAATAGATGAAATTAAATTCTTTCGCCATATATTTAGTGTGGCACATAAAATCAGGGATTTTGAGGGTCATCAAACCCATTTCCGATGTCATTTTTACAATTTGAGTTAATTCAGGACTAAACATTCAAGATGGCCGCCAACTTTCTACCTCATTATGGTACAATGTGAATAATTCAATAAAACGTTCGTGTAACATGTCTTATTTGTAGTTGCAATGGTCATAGAATACATTTATTTTGCTGTTTGCGTTGTTTTCAGCTAACACATGCTTCTGGGACAACTCTGCTTATAGAGAGAAATTCAAAATGGCCACCAATTAGTCTCCTACTACTGTGTAAAATGCAATAATTTCTTGATATATGAATTGTAACACATCTAATCAGGGCTTTTAAGGACCAAGAAATCCAAATCTGGTGTCATTCTGCTTATTAGTTTATTAAAGGCTAAACACAAAATGACTCCTCACTTCAATATTCACATTTCGTTACGAATAACTGTAGTGCATCTTATTTGTGATCCAAAAGATGGTACAAATCATGTCTAATGTCCTTTTGTTGATATGAGCTTACATATGCTCTTTTTACATAGATTGCAAATATTGTATGTTTTAAGAAAGGGGGATAAGAGTCGACCTGAAACAAGAATCTACATAATAGGTATATAAAATATCATGTCAAATACTTAAGTGATTGTCCTTTTTGAAACTCTGCATTTTCGATAGTGAAGTTGTCTATCTTTGATCCTTCTTATCTTGTTAATAATGTCACCATAAAATGCAGGTTGTGAAATACCCAAAGTAATATACTCTGTTGCCTGTATTGGTCCGAATTTCAGAAGAAGTTGACAATAATTTTTGTAAAATTTCCAGAAAGTCTTTACTAGTTTGTGAAAGCGAAAACCTTGTCCTAAAAGTTTCTTGGTAATTTGTAAATTTCTACTATGAAAATCCAAAACATCAGTACATGCTCTAGCATACCGGATGAGCTGTGAAATATAGATACCATAGGACGGTAATCTAGGATCATCACCATCAAGCCAGGGGAAATTTACTTGGTTAAATCCAAAATCATCTCTTTTGTCATACACACTTGTATGGATCTCTCCATTAACAATTTTGATATTTAAGTCCAAAAATGGTGTTTCTTTGTTTGAAACGTTTGCCTTGTTTAAAATCAATTCTTGTGGATAAATAACATTTTTATATTTCTCAAAAACAAGATAGATTGTCGATAGCAAGAATATCATCCAGGTACCTAGAAGTACCAATGAAACATTTCACATCATCATTTTTTCTTTGTTTTTGAAGATTTTGGATAAATTCCTTTTCATACGTGTATAAAAATAAATCTGCAACAAGAGGCGCACAATTAGTACCCATTGGAATCCCTACAACCTGCTTGTAGAGTTTCTCACCAAATCTTACATAAATATTGTCCAAAAGGAAGGACAAGGCAATACACAGGTCACCACATGTCCATGATTTGTATGATTTGTAATCTGTGGCGGAAAAGAAACCCTTCGATTCAGAAGTACAAATATACGTTTTCCCCTCTCGATCAAAGCACCATTTAATGAGTTTGGACAGTCGATCATTTATTTTGTCGTGAGGAAGCGTGGTGTACATATTAGAAAAGTCGTATGAAGATATCGTATTTGCTTCAAAATTTCTTGATTTCATTTTGTCAATCACATCCCCTGAATTTTTAATAGACCAAAAGAAGTTTACGCCATTCCTGTTCATGACAGTTTCACAGTATTTTGCCACGTGTTGGATTTGAAATATCTTTCAGATTTAGAAATGAGTTAAAGAAGATCCTGACGATAATCTCAACAGCACTCACAATAGAGCACAAAATTAAACATCGACGGACCCCTAGCAAGCTAGAGGTGGGACCAGGTGCCCGGGAGGAGTAAGCATCCCCTGTTAGCTAGCCGCACCCGCCGTCGATGTTTATGAAGCATGGAAATGAAAATATATAAAATTCATGCACTGTCTGACGTTATGTCTATATAGAAAGTGCTATGGCGACAATGTCAGGGAAGTATATTCAAAACACTTACTGTCAAACCCCTCGCGGGGAACTTTTTTACGAGCTCCACACGGCAAAGGGCATAAGTGTGACACAAATGAGTTAAAGAAGATCCTGACGATAATCTCAACAGCACTCACAATAGAGCACAAAATTAAACATCGACGGACCCCTAGCAAGCTAGAGGTGGGACCAGGTGCCCGGGAGGAGTAAGCATCCCCTGTTAGCTAGCCGCACCCGCCGTCGATGTTTATGATTGGATTTTCAAAAAGTTGAGGATTTTTTGTGGTAGTTATTTATTCGAATATCGGTAATATCCAAAATGAGGTTTTTCCAGTCATTCAGAGCATGCGATTCGACTTCCGATTTACACCATCGTTTGGTATAGATATCTAAAGCTTCCTTTAGCACTTCGCGACATTTGATAAAATCTATCTTGGATGGGATTCTATACTTAGGTCCTTTCTTAAGAAGACCACGGAGCTGCCTGTCTTTGATAATTGAAAAGTCACCTGTAATAATATGACCAGCTGGTTTATATAGATATGCAGACGTTGCACATTCTCAAGAAGCAGGACATGATTCAAGTATTTTAGGATCTTGTGTAACTTTGTTGTAGTTAAAAATGAAATTTCGAATAGGTCTCTTATATTTGTAACAAATAAGAGGAAGTTCTAAATTTTCAAAATATTGAGGAATGGCACTTTGTACGCGATGATCCCGAAAAATATTAGAGATGTTCAGAAGATCAAATCCTTTGTTAATAAATTGAATTTTTATAAATCGTCTTTTAGGGGAGGTGTTTTTAACCAAAGGATATAGTTTATTTTGTGCGAATACAACGATGATATTTAGCCTGAATCAATCAGTGTTTCTTAAGAATGCAACCAGTGCTTCATCCAAGATAGATTTTAATTGAACTGCTGGAACTGAAGAGAGAGCATGTAGCAGTTCATGTCTGCCGCCGTTGCGTGCAATGATCAGTAGACTTTTCAGTGCAATGATCAGTAGACTTTTCAGGTGACTTTTCAATTATCCAAGACAGACAGCTCCGTGGTCTTCTTAAAAAAGGACCTAAGTATAGAATCCCATCCAGATAGATTTTGTCAAATGCCGTGAGGTGCTTACGGAAGCCTTAGATAATTATACGAAAAGATGGTGTAAATCAGAAGGAGTCGAACCGCATGCTCTGAATGACTGGGAAAACCTCATTTTAGATATAACGGATATTCGAATAGATAACTTCCATAAAAACCCTTATCTTTTTCAAAATCCACGTTCCAAATCAGAAAGATATTTCAAATCCAAACTAAGTAAATTACATGAAAAATATGTCTTTGCACCAGCTGATAAAGCAGCCAACAACACCATTATCATTTGAAAACGTTACTTCATATCAACTTTGGTTTCGGAACTTTCGTCTACTAATACATATCAGTCATTCCAGAAAAATCGCGACACTTAGTGATTTTACCTGTCACTAGGTCCTAATTTGTGATGTTCATAACCTACTGCTGCAACTGGGTGCTCATTTGAGAAGAACAACCTTTTTCTCTCACATACATAATCAAATACTGACCGAGCATTACATATTTACGGAGTAGGCTATCCTAAAGAAATTAACCAATAAATCGATGTCGCTGAGCTCTTTCACTATTTTTCCTAAGATTCTAAGAATAGTGAGGGTACTTAAAAACAAAATCTGATATCACGTTTTATAGCAATTAATATCTATTTTATCACATAAGTATGAATTTTTTAAAAAAAATAACAAAATGCAAGGTCATGGTTCAAAATCTCGCTGTCGCTGAAATATCCCTAACCTCCATAACAAGGTAGTCATTGTCTATCAAAATTTTATTTCCATTATTTTGGAATACTCAAGAGGCCTTACCAACAAGTGATTATGATATCAGTTTGATTTTTTAACAAAAAAATCCTTTTCAACTTACCAATTATGAGTTTTCAGAAAAGGAAGTTCTTCTATTGGAGTGTCACATATAAGAACCTAACCTACATAACGGACTTTTCTTTGCAAATAGCCAGATAAACTTTTTTAAAGATCATATTGCTCAACACACGTAATAATATCAATCAGCTGGTGTATGCATATAAATTTGTGTAGTGCTCCTCTTTCCAAAATATCTTATTAACTATGAAAACATAACCTCCATAACTATACAACCTACGTAACGGTAATAATTCTTACGCTTTATTATAGATCTGGCGATCAAATTTTCATCCGGGTTTTAAGCAGCGTGTAACTAGTAGACGTATTTAAGCTCCTCTGAATATATAAATCGAAGATATAGGGGGATGTACGACTAAAGATGCGTTAATGTGTAACGTCCGTAACGATCACATTCAAGTTCCTCAGTTTGCCTTTTTTATTTCTTTTTGATGTGTTTTTCGGAAGAGGGCCGATCAAGCGTTGAATAATGTTGAGGAAAAAATGTTACTTGTATTTCTATCTCTTCGATATCTAATTTTTTAATGAATTGAGCAGTATAGCCTCCGTAACACTGTTTTGAAAATACCAATTATCATTTTCTGGATGTCCAACTAATTGAGAGGACATACGCAATACAAGTTGGGTATTATTTAACTATAGTAATTGAATTTCTCATTACGATATATCTCTTTCAATCAACATATATACTTTTTATTGTATGATATTATCATAGAGACGTGAGAAGAGGATTTCCTAGGACAGCTAAGCTCAAATATAGGAAAAATAACATAAAATAATTCCAAAAACTTTATAAACTGTGTTAATGCAGCAATGTCAGATAAGCAAACGTTTATCTGTAGAAGAAAATGATTATTTAGATAAATTAGAAAGGTGTTAAAACACATATTGTACTTTGCAATAACCTACGTAACATAAGACTAACGGTTTATAAGATCAATGAAGGCCCCTTTACTATGATCAAACTTACGGGGAAATTTTGGATATTCATAGTGAAAACGCAGAACTGTGAATCTGCATAACTGAATAAGTGAATTAGCTCCTGCTTGTCATGAAAAAAGTCTTTAGAAGAAATACGATTTGAATAAACAATGAAAATCCGCTATCAATACATGTTCTTTTAACTGAGCATTGAATTATTTCTCACAATTCCTAAAAAGTACTGTGCGTTTTGTTCGGTTATAGGTTAATGTTCAGAGGCATACAGGTTTCAAACTTCTGTAAAATATAACTTCAAAGTAGACATGAGTTTAACTGTCAATCACCTCCGTAACACTGAATCTGACCCCACTACCTTCAGAAGCCCATAACTCGAATAAGAAAAATATTTTGTGTGTAAAAATAGAAATTCATATTAATTGATAGTTATATAATACAGTCCAGTATATATTATGCCTCACGTTTAATGTTTATTTTTGCCCAATTTCAAAATTCAAGTGTCGCACTTTTTCTGGAATCACTGATATATCAAAAGCAATGAAAGTGCATCTAACATTTTAAGCAAGCATAACAGTGAACTGTCTTCATTCAATATCTCTATTTCTAAATTGGATCTCCCAACACTATATTGCATACCGAAACTGCACAAGTCTCCTTACAAATTTCGATTTATTGCTAATTCTAGTACTGCTCCACTACAATTTTGTCTAGAAAACTGACGTCAGCACTCACTGCTATTAAAGAACATATAACTAGATATTGTGAAACGGTTCTAAACAGGAACGATGTAAATTTATTTTGGTCTATTAAGAATTCAGGGGATGTGATTGACAAAATGAAATCTGGAAATTTCCAAGCCAATACGATTTCTTCATACGACTTCTCTAATATGTACACCACACTTCCTCATGACAGAATTCATGATCGATTATCTAATCTCATTAAATGGTGTTTTGATCGAGAGCGAAAAACTTACATTTGTACATCTGAATCGAAGGGTTTCTTTTCCTCAACAGACGACAAATCATACAAAACATGGACATGTAGTGACCTGTGTAATGCCTTGTCCTTCCTCTTGGACAATATTTATGTTAGATTTGGTGAGGATCTATACAAGCAGGTTGTAGGAATTCCTATGTGTACTAACTGTGCGCCTCTTGTTGGAGATTTATTTTTATACACTTATGAAAAAGAATTTATCCAAAATCTTCAAAAGCAAAGAAAATTTGATGATCTGAAATGTTTCAATAATACTTCTAGGTATCTGGATGATATTTTAACCATTGACAATCCTGCTTTTGAATTATATAAGAATGAAATTTATCCACAAGAATTAACACTTAACAAGGCAAACCTTTCAAATACAGAAACACCGTTTTTGGACCTAAATATCAAAATTGTAAACGGAAAGATTCATACAAGTGTATATGACAAAAGGGATGATTTTGGATTCAACATAGTAAATTTCTCCTGGCTTGACGGTGATGTTCCAAGATTACCGTCATACGGCATTTGCATATCACAGCCCATCCGGTACGCTAGACCATGTACTGATATTTTGGATTTTCACAGTAGAAATTTACAAATTACCAAAAAAAACTTTTAGGTCAAGGTTTCCGCTTTCATAAACTAGTTAAGACTTTCTGGAAATTTTACAAAAAATACAGTCAACTTCTTTTAAAATTCGGATCTATACATGCAACAGAGTACATTACTATGGGTATTACACAACCTGTCTTTTATGGTGATATGATAAACAAAATAAAAAGGATCAAAGGTAGGCAGCATAACCATCGAAAATGCGTCAGAATCATCAAACGCCTTTTATACCGTGGATATGATCCCAATGTCACCAGACGGACACTAGGCTTGGTACTTGACCAATCTACAGTCTTGTACAAGCGCATCCTTGAGACTTGCACTCTGACTGACTATGACGACGGGACTCCATAACGGGCCCTGTACAAACCTCTTTAGAAAAGACATGACCCGACCACCTGTCCTCTCTGAATGTCAGTCGGACTCCTCGGGTGATTACATACATGAGCTCGCTATAGCCGGCAGAGCACGGACTGTATTACGCATGCCCTCTTTTTATATCCATTTACATATTCATCTGTGTCTCTGGGGCCTCTACGTTTCGCGGTCTTGTTTGCGTGATGTCATCTTACAGTGAGGAGGTTGTTTTACACCACAATTCTTCGAGACTTCTGGGTAATTGGAGAAGTGAGAGGGTTGTTCGCACGTAATCCAGGATAAACACACCATTTGCTACTTGCGTGACAAATGGCCGTCCAAAGTCGGCACCGGTTGCCTATTGGTCTCGTCGGTTTAAGTGTAGTCTTTTGTGTTTGATGTTTACATGTCGTGTGTCTCTTTTCCGTCTCGTGCTGTACTCGTCTTTTGTGTTTTTGCATCGGGTGTTTTGGTGTTTTGCTGTTGATGCTGCAACGGGGTCTTGTTGGAGATCTCCTCCCTTCTTTTTTCTACTTTCCATTGCATTCTTGCCGATTGGAAAAGAGCTATACAGGCCAAGCAAAGAAATTACCATGATGGTCAAAAGAGCCAAAATAGCCAAGTTACCTCAAGTTTACTTGCTTACCCTAGAATCCTCTGCGTCAAAAAAACTGGTCTTATATGATCAATAGGGAAACTTTATTTTTGTCTTTTGAGTACCATTTTAATCAAACAAATGAAATGTTCATCTTTGCATTACATTTTGACGAATCTTAGTCTGTTAAAGTTGAAACCATCCAATCTTAAATGTCTATCTTATATATTTTTCACCATATAGTAAGTCTTATAAAATACTAGCTTGTGATATTTCTTTTTAGAAAAATACAATATTCATACATGATTGATTTATTATGTTTACTTATTGTTTCTTCCATATTATTGTAAGTTCCCAACTAAGAAGGTAATCTTGAAATAAGCATATACAAGCTCAAGTCGTAGCAAGATCCCTGCGAAGGAATACTAAGACCCTCAAATTACTAATACGATGAGTTGTCCTTACTTTTTCTTATGAAAAAAATTAAGTTAGAATTAACGTATTCAAGGATCATTGCAACTACAAATAGGATGTGTCACACGAACTTTTTATTAAAATCTACACATTATACCACAATGAGGTTGAAATTTGGCGGCCATCTTGAATTTTTAGCCTAGAATAAGCTCAAAATGCCAAGATGACACTGAAAATGAGTTTGTTGAAACTCAAAACCCCTGACTGGATGTACCACACTTAATATGTAATGAACGAATTAAATTTTACCTATTGATGAAAAGCATTTGGTGGCCATTTTGAAATTCCCCCGATAAGCAGAGTTGTCTCAGAAGCATGTGTCAGTTGAAACAACAAAACCAGCGAAATTAATGTATTCTAGGACCATTGCAACTACAAATAAGACATGTTTCACGAAAGTTTTATTGAAATATTCACATTGTACCATAATGAGGTAGAAATTTGGCGGCCATCTTGATTTTTTAGCCCTGAATGAACTCTAATTGTAAAAATGACATCGGATGGGTTTGTTGACCATGAATTGATGAAAACCCCTGATATGATGTGACACACTTAATATATAAAGAAAAAAAATAATTTTATCTACTGAGGGATGGCATTTGACGGCCATTTTGAATTTCCGCCAATAAAAAGAGTTGCCCAAGGTTGCCAGTACTATCCCATAGATAAGAATCATCAAAAAAAGTTCATAGGAAAGGACATGTCTAGGTCGGCCACATGTTATATAAGTCTGTCAAATCGACTATACCAATATCCCTAAGATCTCTACAAACAATATATTGATGCCCTCTTATTTTGTAAATAATTAAATACGTCTTTTCGTTTATTGTAATCGCCCAGACCCCAACAATTGACTGAAATAAAACGCCAATTACTATTCATTTTCTTGTGCAATATAAAACAGACAGACAAGTATTTCTATCAACTTTGCATTGATTCAATAATAACCTAGCACATTTCAAACACATGCATACAACTTTCATACCTACACACACCTCGAACAAGGAAAGTAAACAAAACACACATATAAATAATGTCGAAGGGTAAACTACAGGCTGACACATGCCCTTCTCGCTCTTCAAGTAGTCACCTTCAAGCTCCTGTTTAATCATTTGCAATTAATTATTAAGCTGATTTCATGACAAAGGGATTTAACAAGAGACTTAGCAGATTTTCACGTCGATACATTCTGTTAGTCTCAAAGTGAAAGTACGAGTACTCGGAAGTGAAAAATGTTCCCCGATTTTACTCGGCCGGTACAATCGGAAGCCTCCGATTTTATAAATTGCCTTTCTGATTATCGGAAACGTACGTTCGTTTCCGATTATCTTGCGCCAAATTTGAACTGAAAAAAAATCTTTTATTTTTCAGATGAGATTGAGAGTCCTCATAGCGAATAAAGGAGCTGATAAGATAAGACGTAAAATCTGCCCTAAAAAGTGGAATTTTGAAAATGGAAATTCTAAGAAAAAATGTTCGTTAAATTAATACATATACGATATCCCATCAAAACCTGAAGTTACTTTAGATCTATTATGCATAATATTGCTAATATTTAGGTCAAAACTTGTCTTTTTCCCATAGAACTCAATAGAAAACGGAAAAGTTTTTTTTTAACATTGTTCCCCCCGGAGATACAGAACGCCACTTGTACTGGAGGTCTATTTCCATGATACAAAATTTCTGGAAAAGTGGGGTTCTGTATCTCCGGGGGGAACACTACCCCAGAGACGAAAAACCAAAAAAGGAAGGGGGGTGCATTCGTTAAAGGATCGATCTTTAAGATCATTAAATATGGAAAATTTGACTATTTTTCCTCCTTAATCCATCAAAAAATATGTTCTTAATACGATCGAATGAAATGTACCACAATTCCAAACGAAATCAGCTCCTTGTCGCTATTTATTTACAATATGTAAAATGTCATTTAAAATTACTAATATTTCTCAGTTAACACATTAGATAACACATTGTAAGAGGAAGGAGAAAAAATATCAAAAAAGAGTATTTCCAGTAACTTTGCGAAGAAAATACCAATAATGGAATATTCGATTTCTGTAATGTTAACTCACATTTTCAGTTCATTCAGCACATCAAGCAATATTTTTTCCATCATGTCAAAACGTTTTGGACCAATCTCACAACCACCGTACCATCTCGAGACAACAACCGCGACATTCTTTACATTCTTCTATCTTAGAATAGTTAGAAGTCTTTTTCCCGCTCCGAATTCGGAATCATCAGAAAAACAATCTTCTTCGTTTGTGCAATATTATGATTGGCACCCACATACCTTGCATCCGAAAATGTGTATGATGAGAGAAAATGTAGGAAATTATCAATGTAAAATCCATTATAAATACATTTGGCTTAGTTCAGCTCGTAGATTCTCCGACACGAGTTACTGAAACAACTTCATCTTTGATTGACCTTATTTTAACATCACCAAATTTACATTCTACAGATAAAGGTACTATTGAACCTTTCTGTAGCGATCATCATGCAGTCAAGTTTTCTACTAGTTTCATGACTACCAAGCAATACTCTTACACACGTAAAATTTGGAAGTATGAAGAGGGTGATTACGACAAATTTAGAGAATTGCTAGCGAACAGTGATTGGAATTTTGATAATGAGAAAATAGATGAAAACGTTGACAAGGTGACAAAATAACATAATTAATGCTGCCGAAAATTCAATTCCAAACAAAAATGTTTTTATACGTTCTCGAGACCCTGCGTGGTTTCATAATAATTTACGTTAAATAATCAGAAAACGAAATCAAGTTCAAAGGGTTCACCTGAAAACTGGCGCAAATTTAAAGAACTACGGAACAAAGTAATAACAGAAATACGAAATGCTAAAATAAATCATTTAAAAAAATTGCAACCAATGTTAAAGACGGCAAATTATCAAATAAAAACTGGTGGAAACCAATCAATCTTTGAAAGATGAAAAAAATTCTAAAATTGCAATTCTGATTAAAGAAAATTCCTATTACAAAAGCCCTTCAGAGAAATCAGAATTATTGAATGAATACTTCAGTGATCAGAGCAATGTAGATGACAGCCACGCCTCCTTCAGTGATCAGAGCAATGTAGATGACAGCCACGCCTCCCTCTCACCATTTCAAATTCCATCGAATTCTATTGACCAAATTTTTATTTCTGATAATGATGTTAATTATGTTCTACTAAACCTTGATTCTAATAAAGCATGTGTCCCCGATAAAAAAAGCCCTACATTACTTAAAGAAGGAGCGCCCATTCTGTCCTCACATCTATCTAAACTTTTCAACAAATCATTACGACTTGCATCATTCCCCAATTTTTGGAAAATAGCTAATATCATACCAGTTTATAAAAAAGGTGACAAGACAGATGTTTCCAATTACCGTCCTATTTCTCTTTTAAGTTGCCTAGGGAAGGTTTTTGAAAAATGCGTCTTTAAACATCTGTATAATTACATAATTGAGCATAAGTAAATTACTTCTTCTCAATCAGGCTTTACGCCAAATGATTCCTTAGTGCGGCAAATACGCCATATGGATAGATCAAAGTTCTATCCACCGCCACCAAGAAATAAGTATTCAAATGTAAATCAAATGAAAATCATATTAAATTGTAGATAGGTTATGAAATATGAAATCAAATCGACTTTTAGATTGCAGATATTCGCAAAATCAATTAAGCACTCGCCACAACCATAAACCTCCTTACTTGGATACACAAATGCATTTGTTCTTAAAAAGATTTGAAGAGCCTCTTGTAGTCTATATAGTAATAAGTCGTCACCCAGATCAGTAAGATGTACCCCGTCCTCTTTGAAAAATCATTAATTTTCTATTGAGAGTTCAGGCTACATAACATACGCTCCCTTATTAGCAATAAGATGGTTAGCTCGGTTGATTCGAACCCTTACATTGTTCAGTCGCTTAAGATCCGTCTCCGATCTCCACTTAAAACGAGGTAAGATTTGAGACCAAACAAGTTTTGTATTTTCAAATTTTGTGGATAATCTCACAAGAGTCTCTTCAATTTGTTTGCGCAAAACAATGGACTTTAAAGAACCAATATCGTTCCCACCACAACGAATTACAAGAATATGTGGTGGGTCTTCAAAATTAAGCAAATGTACAAGTTTTTGTTCAAGTTGAGACCATGTCAAGACGCCATGGCCTTGCCAAAAAATTGAGTGCATAGCGTTCAAGTGCAAGGTTGACTCCATCAAATTCCTGGCTTTAACAGAAGCATGACGTATAATTGACGACCCAACTATCCAAATGCGTGTTGATTTCTCTGAAAATGTCCAAAAATATTATCTACTTCACAGACTAGCACTTGGTATCCTTGGTATCGCTTCTTTTCATGTGGTGATGGATTTTGTTTGTTTACTTTGGTTCCTGTTTTATCCTGATTTTGTATGCCTTCGGTTTCTGATTTTCTGAATTATCAATTTTGTGCTGTATACAGGGATATGGTCATTATTCGAATTTGTCAACCTTTAAGTAGTTCTTGAAAACATTTGACTTCCAAAGACCGAAACTTTATATTTCGTCATCAGGTAAGCTGGCTAATGATGCCAATGTAGCTGCACCTATACGAAATGAATGAGTCTTGTACAGTAGGTAGTTTACACCAGCAACAATTATAGAATTTTTCAAAACCGAAAAATTTGATATCTTGTGACCGGCAATCCGTTAAAGTGTTTAGAATATAAACCCGGGAGTCAAATGCTGCATCATCTGTTGCAGATATAACTATCGTTGTATCTCTACTGAACTGATCTGTTTTGGAATGCGGAATGCAAAGATCAACTGATCTTTAAGTTGGTCTATAAGATATGTTTTCTTGAATAAGAACGTGACCTTGCCTACCTATCGAATCAGGCACAATTTCACCAACCCTCCTAAACCCGTAAAATGCAATCGTGAACAAAGAGGAAAACAAAATTACCTCAAAATTAGAGAAGCTTACTTCTTGTAATGCAATAAGTATTTTCATCAGAATGACAAATATGGATAATGACCATATCCCTGTATACAGCACAAAATCGATAATTCAGAAAACCAAAAACCGAAGGCATACAAAATCAGGACAAAAATAGGAACCAAAGCAAACAAACAAAAACCTCCACCACATGAAAATTAGGTAACTCCCTATATGGGAGCGAGACCATATCCCAGGAAGAGTAAGCATCTCCCGCTTGCACGCATTACCCGCCACTTCAATTCAGTAAAACTGTCCATCCGATTTCTTCCATTTCGGAAGACATAGAGTACAATCTTTGGCTGGATGGTTCAAATGGTCTATGACAGAATATCATCCACCATTCTGGAGAGTGGGACATCATAGTGTGTGACGAGTTCCCATATCGACCGTAGAACTTCCTCAGTGACGACATTAGTCGGTCACAAACATATCCCTGACTGAAAAGCTTATCTGAAAGACGCCTAGCTCTTAGAACAAAATCCGTATATTTGGTACTTGCTGTGGCATAGCGTATCAACTGAGATATGAACACGCCATAAGCAGGCGATGAAGGAATGTTGCTACTCAGAAAAGGAAAGGTTGTAATGCTGACATTGAAGTGGTCACGTTTGTCATAGAGTGAGGTGTTCATGTGACCACCAGTGTCAAAGGACAACATTATGTCCAGATCGGATGCTGAATTATTTGTCTCTGCAGTTTCTTTGACTTCAAGCTCCGAAGGATAGATACTGCTGAAGTAATCCGCGAATTTTGGATTATTGATGGACAACACATCGTCTTTGTATTTTTAAGTGAAGTTGAAGTCAGAAGCTAAGTATCTTTTCCCTTCAGAGACCAACGATTGAATGAATTCAGCTTCGTACGAGTAAAGGAAAATGTCGTCAAGGAGTGGGGCACAATTGGTCCCCATAGGAATTCCTCCAAACACCACAAAAATGTTGTCGATCAGAAAGTTAAACATCTGAATAATATCTGTTTCAGTATACTTATTTTCAGAATCAAACTTTTCTTTTACGAAGAAGGTTTTGTCATAGTTAACAGCAATAAATTTGTATTTTGCGATTACCGTTCTTAATTGTAAACGCATTACTTATCATTTTTGCAAGTCTTTCTTTCAATTTCGACTGTGGAATTGTAGTGTAAAGTGTCGAAAAATCGAATGGACTCTACTAAAATGAGGGGATTTCAGATGTTCTAAAGGTTCCTTCGAATTCTTTACAATCTATATCTGGTTGATGCTACTGCGGCAATATACTGTCGAACAATGTTTTTGAAGCCCAGATTTTATTTCAGATAAAACTTTGGTGAGTAAGGTCGATACAGATTTGGTAGAACATTTTGAGGAACCAGCGATGAAACGTTGTTTGTACGGATTCTTATGCATTTTAGGTATGTAGTATCAGTATGGTAAATCTAAATCTAAATTGCTAGTGTCGAAGCCAAAGGAAGCAAGAGCTGGTTTGTGGTTATCTATTATTTCAGAGGCAGAAAGGTTTATTTGGGTGTAAGTGGCATTTCCATGTGTCGAATTTAAACCCAGCTCTTTAACTAGACTGTCAAAATAGTACTTTTTGCAAGTGAATGTGTAATTTTTTAGGCTTTGTCCGCTGGTGTGATGACATAATGTTCTTGGAGGAAGGTTAGCTCTGTGATAACATTAGGGTCTTTAAACATATCGAATCTGGTGTTCACAGTTGATTTTAATCAGTAAATTTTAGATAAAAGTAACCCTCTAATGGATTTTATCCATTCGGAAAAGGTGTCGAGCTGTACATCTTCTTTCCCCCAACGTCTTGCATGTTCCTCACAAGAGTCCATGATAATTTTTACATTTTGGTTCCATGAAAAGGACATACTTTCTCTGTATTTGGGACCGTTCTTTAACATTTCTCTAAACTTGTCGTTCTTGTTATACTAAGGTCACCAGTAATAACGTGTCCACAAGGAGAGTAGTTGAAGTCCGATAAAGAACATTCGCAAGGAAGTGGATGTAGTGAGGGATTACTTAAATCAATTCACTGCAAAAATCGTTTGTAATTTAGATGCAACTGTTGGTGGTGTAGCGATAGGAAATACAAGGAGTTTCTCTTTTTTTTCAAATATGGTGGGATTTTTTCTGTGACACTTTTGTGATTTAAAATTTGACCAAGATTCAGTTGATCAATACCTTTGTTTGCAAATCTTACTTTAATGAAAGGACGGTTTGTTTTCTCCTCTGATTTACAAAAAAAAATGTATCTGTCAATACTTGTCATAACCATTGTCAATACTTGTCAGTGACAAATATGAATAATGACCATATCCCTGTATACAGCAAAGAATCATCTCATGAATGAATTAAGAAAATCAGAAACCGAAGGCATACAAAATCAGGATAAAACAGGAATCAAATCAAATCAAACAAACAAAAACCTCCACCACATGAAAAGAAGAGCGATACCAGGTGCCCAGGAAGAGTAAGCATCTCCTGCTTGCATGCAACACCCGCCGCTTCAATTCCGGTTACTTCCATGTCGGAAGACATAAAGTACAATCTTTGGTTGGATGGCTCATATGGTCTATGACAGAATATCATCCACCATTCTGTAGAGTGGGACATCATAGTGTAAGACGAGTTCACAATATCGACCGTAGAACTTCCTCAGTGACGACATTAGTCGGTCACAAACATATCCCTGACTGAAAAGCTTATCTGAAAGACGCCTAGCTCTTAGAACAAAATCCGTATATTTGGTACTTGCTCTGGCATAGCGTATCAACTGAGATATGAACATGCCATAAGCAGGTGATGAAGGGATGTTGCTACTCAGAAAAGGAACGTTTGTAATGCTGAAATCGAAGTCGTCATGTTTGTCATAGAGTGAGGTGTTCGTGTGACCATCAGTGTCGTAGGACAACATTATGTGCAAATAGGATGCTGAATTATTTGTCTCTGTAGTTTCTTTGACTTCAAGCTCCGAAGGATAGATACTGCTGAAGTAATCCTCGAATTTTGGATTATTGATGGACGACACATCGTCTATGTATCTTTATCTGAAGTTGAAGTCAGAAGCTAGGTATCTTTTCCCCTCAGAGACCAAGGATTGAATGAATTCAGCTTCGTACGAGTAAAGGAAAATGTCGGCAAGGAGTGGGGCACAATTGGTCCCAATTGGAATTCCGACAAATTACCTTACAGTCAAATAAAAGATGAACAATATAATTACGTTCATTGCTGTGTGGGGCAAGTGGTTTATGATAATAATATTATTATTCTTTATTGTGTGAGGTTAACACAATTAGCGTGAGTTAGTCTTCCTTGGGACCCTCCTTCAAACATAATTAACAAAAAAAAAGAAGGATCAAAGATAGACAGAATAACTATCGAAAATGCGTCAGAGTCATTAAACGCCTTTTATACCGACGAAATGATCCTAATGTCACCAGACGGACACAAGGATTGGTACTTGACCAATCTACAGTCTTGTACGAGCGCATTCTTAAGACTTGCACTCTGACTGACTGCGACGACGGGACTCCATGACGGGCCCTGTCAAAACCTCTTTAGAGAAGACAGGGCCCCGACCGCCTGTCCTCATTGAATGTCAGTCGGATTCCTCGGGTGATAACATATATGAGCTCGCTACAGCCGGCAGAGCACGGACTGTATTACGCACGTCCTCTTATTATATCCATTTACATATTATACATCTGTGCTGCTTGGACGTCTGTGTTTTACGGTATTGTTTGTATATGGTCATCTAACAGTGAGGAGGTTGTTTTACACCGAAATTGTGCGTTCTTCGAGACCTCTGGGAAATCGGAATAGTGGGAGGGTTGTGCGCACCTTATTCAGGATAACCACGCCGTCTGCTATTTATGTGGCAGATGGCCGTCCTAAGTCGGCACCAGTTGCCCATTGGTTGGTTTATGTGTAGTCTTTTATGTTTATTGTTTCTATGGTGTGAGTTGGTGTTCCTTGTCCTTTTTGCGTCTCTTTCTGTAGGTGTCTGTTCTGTGTTTTTTTGCATGGGATGTTTTGGGGTTTTGCTGTGGATGCTGCAACCTAGTGTTGTTGGAGATCCCCTCCTTTCTTCCATGAGAACTTCAGTTTCGAGATTATTTAACCATCGAGAATATATATAGCTGATGTCATATGATACGAAAAATAGAACACCTCTGATGATTCTCTTGATAGACCAAAACCTTAAACTACAATAGTTTCCCTTTTGTTACATTTAAACACCTTCTTAACAATGGATGTTAATTCGAGTTTTCATTACATCATCTTTCTTCTTCACTGTATAGTATGATGTATTATTTCCTAAATTCATTTCATTGTTTTGTAGTGTTGTTATTTTATTGCTTACATGTATATGTGTTTCGCTTGTGCCGCCTGGTAAAAGTATAGCAAATTATTGCCTTATATGGTTCAATTATCAGTACTACGTGTGCGATATCTTCTCTATTTTCAAATGCCCCAAATAACGTTTACTATAATTAAATTTCCTTTGCTTTTGAAGGTTTTGGATAAGTTCTTTTCCATCAGTGTATAAAAATTAAAATGCAACGGGAGGCGCATAGTACGTACCCATAGAGATACCTACAAAGTGCTGGTAGAGATTCTCTCCAAATCTAACATTAAGAAAACAACAAAAATATAAATTGATAGATTTTAATGATATCATAAGAAACGCTTTAAATTTTATAAGCTCAATAGCTTTAAGACAATCTCATTTTCCTAATACTTTCTCCGATAATGAATTCTGCCTGTTAAAAGCATAAATGCTGGATCTTGAAATCTGTTGGAAACCGGTAGTCCTCTCCTTCCTGACAACATGGCAGCTTTTGCGGCCGCCGATTGGAAAGCACTTGGAGGTAGATTATTCCAGAGTAATGGAATTTTGGTAAGAATGTCTTGATTTTTCAGTAGATTACAGTTCACCCTTGAAGATAAAACAATTTTTAATGAAACAATCAGTGAATGAATGTCTAACAAAAAGCCCGAAATCAGATTTTAAAAATCTCAATTAGATGACTTGATTTGTTTTAAATAAAAACATAAAACAGATCTGAAGTTAACGTATCCAATATACAAATGGAGATCTCGCGGACGTCTCGTCCATTTAAACAGTGTTAAAATTTTCTCGGTAATCTTCGGCAGTGTCTCGATATTTTCTGTGGCTTGAGCGACGGTCGGCATGTTGACCTTCCATGACACAAACCATTTTTAACGTTGTATTATGTATATTTAGGTAAAAATATGCCATGATTCCAACTATATAATACAGTTGATATCTATTTGTACAACGGATACCTTAAAAGAATATACAATTCCTGTTTCTTATCTGCAATATGAAAACAATTAATAGGCGAACTTCCTTTCAATACATCATTACTTGAATTATTCTTTTCAATGCATACAGGATGCCACTGTTCAGCAAATTATTATAAATCGCTCATGCATGTTGAGTACATGAACATGTATAATATTTTGTACATATGCTTCAATATTGACAATGTTAACCACTAGGTTTGTATCGCTGCTCGCCTGGTTTAAGTGTTTACGCACTGCATTGGAATATATTCTAAATTTTCTGACATCAAATTAGACCTGAATTTATTCAACTGAAGGGTATCTCAATCATTGAATAGCTCTGTCCTTAGCTTGGATTTCGGCATAATGTTTTCGGTCATGTTTAGATTCATGCCCCTTGTGCCACAAAATTTGGAGCCGCTCATTTTTTTGCAAGAGGATATTAACGTTTTTTTTTTAGACGGCGCAAGAAAATCCACTTTGGCTTTATTTAACCTTTTTGACATTACAGGAAGGAGGGGACTAAGTACTTATGATGAGGATTTAATAACCGAAACAAGTGTCTAGTACAATTAAATTGATACTATAGACCATATATTTCAATTTTGGCATTTTCAACAACTAGGTTGGTATCGCTGCTGGTAGACTGTAAGTCCCCGAGTATATCACTCGCCTAATTTTAGTCTTTATTTCCATGCGCCTAACCTACAACGATTTTTAACCATATTTTCCTCTAAAATACGCTTCTGAATACATCCTACACAAAATTTGGAGCCGCTCATTTTTGGCAAGAGGAAATTAACAGTATTTACTGTAGACGGCGCCAGGATATTATTCAACCTGTTTGACATTAAACAAAGGAGGAGACTAAGTACTACTGACGAGGGTTTAAATATCCGAAATACGTGTATACGAAGTACAATTAAATTGGTACTATAGAACATATATTTCAATATTGACATTCCAAAAAGTTCTAAATTTAATATTTTTATACATTGTACAAGTTTTATATTTATACGTATGGTCACTCCATCTAGGAAAGATACCAATGAAAGTGCAAAATGCAGTGAAAGGTATGACATTCCAACAAACTCAAGCAAAGGTAAAACATAACAGAAAACAAAGAAAATAAATCTTTGATTGTTGTGCGATACAAGTCCAATATCGGCATAAATCAATGTCCTGCACCTCTGCCTAGAACGCTTCAATGAAACATGAATTTAAACTTGGCCTTCACTTGCACAAAAAGATGAATGCCCTCTCTAAAACCAGTTCATTACCTGCAAAAAAAAGCTATGGAAATCTTACATATGTATGGAATTTGCTAAGTCAAGGGTCCTAAATTTTGTAAAAATACGTTACCCAAACACTAAAAATGTGTTCGCAACCCAAAAAGCAGTTCAATTCAATATGTACACCAATAGCCACAAAAAGTCCCCAAAACTGAAAATTTCATGAAATTTGCTATGTCTAAGGGATATAGCTGCTGTGAAAATAAGTCAATCGAACCAAGCACAATCTTGATTTGTATAAAGGAAAGGATGTGGTCTTCAACGACAGCAAAACCACAAAACACCTAACGCAAAAACACGGAGCAGACACTCACAGAAAAAGACGTAAAAGAGACAAGGAACACGAACTCGCACCAGAGAAACATCAAACACATGATACCACACATAAACAAACGATACACTAAGATGTATTAGCATGTCAAAAATTAGTTCATTATTTGCAATAACAGTTAAGAAAAGTCTGACAAACAGTGAAAATTTCATGAAATGTGCCAAGTCTAAGGGCTATAATTCTTGTGAAAACAAATCAATCGGAACCAAACTCGAACGTGATCTGTACAGTATAATGAACATGTATTAACATACTACAATCATTTTATTATCTGCAATAACAGTCAAGAAAAGGCCGGAAAACTGAACATTTCATTAAATTATTAAATTAACTAGGTCTAAGGGATATAACCATTGTGAAAACGAGTCAATCGAAACCAAACACGAACTTGATCTGTGTCACACAAAACTGTATCCTTTAACTCATGCACAGCCACA
The DNA here is from genome assembly GCA_028142955.1 of Pinctada fucata. Lineage (NCBI taxonomy): Eukaryota > Metazoa > Mollusca > Bivalvia > Pterioida > Pteriidae > Pinctada > Pinctada fucata. The sequence goes on along the minus strand of AP027104.1, from coordinate 71,878,487 downwards.
GTTAGATCTTTTTGCAGAATTGAGACACTTCAGAAATAATAAATCGTATCATTTGTCAAGGGATGATGATCAGGTGAAAGTAGATTGAATTCTTGTCCAGTCGACCGTTGATTTTATTTTTTGTCTTAATTTTGGACAATTTCATTTCAAGGTCAATCACTGACCTGTTTATTGATTCTGAAAAATAATTCATTTCTATGTAGCCACATGATTTACAACGTCTTTTTGTATATCAAGCTCGTTTTATTATTTTTTTTTTCGGAATTAACACTTTGAAAAAGAATAACTTTCGATATCGATGTTTTATAGCGTCGAGTCATGTTTTAGATAATTTTTTGGTGTAGCTATGCTGCCACTATAGTTCCAAGACAAACACCGAGGTAGAATCGAATGTTAAACGTCTTCAAATACAATAGCATCATTTATAACCAGATAAATTTACAGCATGGACCAGACATGCACGTTTCGGGTACTAATTTTCCGTGTATTTCATTATTCATTCTTCATTTCTCCTTTTTATTTGGCACTTGTATTCTGCTCATGAAAAATAACGAGATCCGGGCATTCATATTATCGATGCAAATTCACTTGTTCATTAAAGGCAGATGTTTTGCGAAAAGGGAATTATAATATTTATTTGAAATTGGAATCATCACAGACAATCGGAAATCAAATTTTCATTTGGGATATTTAAGAAATTAGTCTTCGTCTAGCGCGTTGATGTAAAAGTTACCTGCATCAACATAAAAAATGTAAGATTCATTTCTTATCATTTTATGTAATCTACCTATTTGTTTCTTGGATATAAAAACAATCCATCATCGCACTATATTTCGTAAGAGCGCAGAGAGGGTTGCGCAGTGATACATGTACAATTGTCTCCAACGACGAAAACGAGTTATGGCAGCCGCCATGATTTAAACAGCGAACGACCAACATTCTCTCTATATATCTTTGGAATAAGGATCAATTTGAGAAAGTCCGATATGTGCAGTTTTTTTAATAAGTAGAAAAATGTGAAGCAATCATCAACAAATTGTACGAGTTTATTTGTGTTTGATGGAACCCCCGGTTCCTACAATAGTGCTACAATGTATAAAAAGACAACCGTGAAAAATTTTGTTGATCGACGTATCAACAAAATTTCTGAGCCGATCAGAATCTTCGTTTCTTGAAAATAACAATGGGAATGAAATGATAAAACATTCTTTGTACGTGATATTGTGTCACCAGAATGAGGATTCTTATATCCGAAAATTTATCCGTGCTTGTCCAATTAGTTACTTTTAACTCCATTATTTTAATAAACAATTTTCACCGTGACGAACTTCGCACTTCCTACTTCGAACTTCGCACTTTCATAACGATAGACAGTTTTATAAGTGGGTTACCAGTAGAACAGGAAATCCGATATACCAATTTCATTAAGTATACTAATCAAAATGTAGATGACTCCGCTTATGAATTTATACGTGAAAGACAGCTACGCCACTGATTCTTCAATGTTCGAAGTGCGAAGTACGATGTTCGAAGTGCGAAGTCCGTCTTGGTGAAAGATGTCTATTAGTAATTGAGTTTTAGCGAACTTTATAAAGAGTTACATGTAAAAAAAAAATGGACAGAAAATGATCATATTGAGACAATATCACAATGAAAGAACTGATAAGATGATGGAGTGACGTCATAATTAATCAAAAGATGGTTAAAATAACACTTTGAGAATCTTACACTGGATTGAAGGGACCTGGTATATCCATTGCACGTATCTGCACATTACTGAAGCTTCTCATTGTACTACACAAAATCTTTGCTAGAGATGTCTGTTTTATTGCTTGGAGTTGTCCTAGAAAGATAGATACTTTTTCATGAACAAACGTAGAAAGAACTGAAAATTCAGTCATTTCAAAAACATTCTTCATCGAAATTTACTGCCATTGAAAAGGAAAACTTTGTCTTTGAATTGAAAAAAAAGTTTGGTGAGAAACCATTATATGCAAAGTTGTATACCAGGTGTAAATGCCATGACAGGATCTGGTCGTTCATAAAAGAACCTGTCTCCTCTTTTGTAGTTGGAAAACTGCAGCCCAATGATGCATGAAAATGTTGGACCAACAAGAGCTCCAGGCCTTCGCATCTCTGTCATTGCGCCAGTAAATAGGTCTATATCATCAACATGTCTAAAACAATCATAAGAACTTATTGCATTTGTTTCATGAAAAAAAAACTCTTACTAGAAACTCTGTTTCATGTTATGTTGATGCAAGCATTTAGAATGAATAAAGAAAGGTATCATGCCTGTAAGTTTGCCGAAGTATGTTGGCTTCGAACGGACTGTGATGACTAAGGCCTATAAAATTTGGTGTGAATATAAGTGCCCTCCTACCCGTACACCAATATCGCCATACTGTGTAGGATGGAAGCCCATGGTCTCTACCTCTCTGTATGTTTAAAGCCGCCAAGTCCATTGTCCCAGTAGCCCCTCCTCCCCTTGGACAAAGAGAACCCGTGCATGGAAAAAGGTTATGTTGTAGACCGTCAACGAATGTTCTATCTGCTCCTGATTTCCGGGATAATTTCATCCATCTTGCAAAGCCCTCGGTGTTACCTCCGGGAAAGGGGAGTCGATGGGTCTCCATCCGATCAAAATGATTCTGAAGAAGGAAGTTGTTAACTGGAGTTCCAGCAGGATCTATTTGATCATGTACGTTACGCACTAAAGAATGACCAAATCTGTAGGCAGCTACAGAAAAACTACTTGTGGTTCTAGGATCAACGAATGAACTGTACGTGTCTCTGTATAACGGTGCTGGGCGAAGATTGAATATATTCATAAAGAAACCGTCCAACACTCGTGGAAGGAACTCATTGTACGTAATATGTTGAAGTTCAGCAATGACAATACGTTTCGCCTCTTGATACAGTAACTCAGGTGTCCAAGCTAAAGGAACAGCTCGTAATGCATCCACAATATCATTGTGGCGCCTCAAGAATATAATATGCATAACAGTCAGTGGAACTGTTTCCAGGGCTCTGTGGTCACCTTTAAATTGTAAAATACAAAGTCTGTATAGTTCTTTTTAAGTACTGTTAGATATTTAAAAGGTATAATAACGTATAAACCTACAGTTATTGAGATAAAAAAATCATGACGACAATCTCAACAGCATTCACAAATTGAGCATCGACGGACCCCTAGCAAGCTAGAGGTTGGACCAGATGCCCGGGACGAGTAAGCCTCCCCTATTCGGCTAGCCGGAGCCGCCGTCGATATTCACGCACGAAAATAAAAACAATATATATAAAAAATGTACTGTCTGAGGTTATGTCTATATAGAAAGTGCTATGGCGACCATGTCAGGGAAACATTTCAAAACACTTACTGTCAATATCATTCAAATTAGGAGACGACCATTTAATCCTGAAGGGGGAAGGGGCTGGCAGTTTTCGGAAATTAATATTCTGGCCAAGAAAATGTTAAAAATAAATAATCTTATCCTTTTTGTTGCAGAAATAAATATTCTGGCGCATATATGTGTTCAAAATCAAAATTTTTCGGTAGGCTACGCTCGACATTCACTGAAACACATTTCAGTTTGCTACGCTAGCAAAAAGACCAGAACATACACTAAAATATTTCGGGCTCACTCCGCTCGCACCTCTACATAATTTGTATATCAATTAAGTTTTATTTACACATCTGCACAGTATTACAATTGCAAGTATAAATTAAAAATAGAAATCCAAGGAATGCTTGTGTCGCATGCGAAGCGGTTTGATTATTATTCAAGAAAGTGGATCAAAATTATTGATCAGTAGAAAAGTCTTGTCAAATGAAACTCATCTAGGTCAAGGTCACTACGTAAAAATTGGTAACAAAAAGGTCTCATCATAAGAAATATTAAAGACCTATCACCTACCAATTAAAAGATACATACAACCTTATAAAAGAAGGTCAAATAGCTAGGTCAAGATCAAAAGGTAAAAAAAAATATGGTATGTGTAGAATGACATTGTTACAAGGAAAATACATGTAAAATATCAAAGCCCTATCACCTACCAATCAAAAGATATAGCCAATATTACTTTTCTTAAAAAGTAGGTCTAATAACCAGATCAAGGTCAAAATGTCAAATATAATGGTCTGTGTAGAAAGGTCTTGCCAAAAGGATTGCACATGTGAAATATCAAAGTCCTAACACTTACTAATCAAAAGATATATCCATTTTTAATTTTTATAAAGTAGGTCAAATATGTAGGTCAAGGTCACTAGGTCAAAAATTATTGTATGTATAGGAAGGTCTTGTCACAAGGAAAACACATGTGAAATATCAAAGCCCTATCACTTACCAATCAAAATATTTAGCGAATCTTATCTTTTTTTCAAAAGTAGGTCAAATATCTAGGTAAAGGCCACTTAATCAAAAATTATGGTATGTGTAGGAAGGTCTTGTCACAAGTAATACACATGTGAAATATCAAAGCCATATCACTTACCAATCAAAAGTTATGGGCTGTGACACCCAAAGTGTGATAGACAGACGGACTGACAGACGGACGGACGGGCGGACAGACGGACAACGGACAAAGTGATCCCTAAGTGTCGCTTTGCTTCGCAGGCGACACAAAAATACATATTTATTTTAAGCTTCAATTCTTATAGAAAAGCCTACAGTACATTACACACCGACTACATACTTTTGTACTCGACGTGGCAAAAACTTTCTTCACATACCCCTCTCCAAAATGCTGTGAAAACCTCAATGAATTTAGAATATGCATGTGATACATGTACATATCTGATATGTATATAGACTTATTGAGACAAGAAAGTATTGCACATTGTAAATAATTGATGGCATATTCATGATAACCAGGGTGTGTGCATATATTCTTAAGTTTAATCAATTAATTAATTAATTTATTTATTTATTTATTTATTTATTTATTTATTTATTTATTTATTTATTTATTTATTTATTTATTTATTTATTTATTTACATTAAATTCATTCCTTTATTTTTCCAAACGTTTCGGCCATTGGCCTTCATCAGTAGAATGTTTATGTTTCTATAAACATTCCACTGATGAAGGCCAATTGCCGAAACGTTTGGAAAAATAAAGGAATGAATTTAATGTTACTTTACCTATAAAAGTGACTTTATTGTTTATTTATTTATTTATTATTTTACTTATTTTTTTTATTAATTTGCTTGTCAGGATTGTAACAGGTTGAAAATAAATATTTTGACTTTGATTTAATGGAAAATAAATAATCCGGCCGGCTTAGCGTTGAAAACAAAAAATCTGAACCGAAAAAAATTGCCAGCGCCCCTCCGCCCCCCCCCCCCCCTTTGTAATAAGTAAGTCCATATTGTTTATATGTCTGAAAAGTCTTTTAATTAGTTTTTGCAAACACTTCAAGAGTTCTGCTAAGTTAAGAACGTTTCTGTCGTCGATAAACTATTGAAGTGTTTGCAAAAATTGTGAATTTTTCGTATGCCTAGACGATATGGATTGATTTATTATTCATTGTCCTACTGCAACGGCTCATAAATGAAAATTTACCAAAAACTGTCTAAGGAATCACAACACCATGCGTTTCGATCCCGCGCAGTGTTCCAGAAAAATGACTATATTAAATATTTTAGTGTTTATGTGAAAAAGGTGAACATACCTGCGTCAAAACACTGGTCATCGTAGGTTGTACATGGAGCTTCTGTTGGATCCATAAAGGTCATCACCTTTAACTGATCCAAATTGTCTCTCCACAGATATGCTACAATTGAAAATGCATAATAAGTATTAAATTATCAAATATTTTCTGAGTTTCATGCCCTGTTCACACGAGTGCGCATTAAATCTAATTCGCATTAAATTTGATGCGCTTTATTCTAATGCGAATTAGATTCGCATTGCGTTCACACGACACATTCTATCTAATTCGCATTAGATTTTGGTACATTTGCACTGAGAGCCGTATACTTTAGATAGTAAAAGGGTCGAACGCATGCCTGTATATTGTTTTGCTCATGATAATTCACCACTTCGTAAGTTGGGCTTATGCATGAATTGCATGACGTCATTGTGAGATAAAATGACGTCATAATATAATGTCACTCTACGCAAGTAAAGAGACGCAGTACTTAGAGTGTTCTTTGTGAATGAAATCAAGTATTTTTTACCCTTTATTCTATGTTTCGAGGTACAAGGGTTATTAAAAGTGCCCAGTTATGATGGAAATGTACTGTAGGATTCTAGTATATCATATACGCATGCGCCAGATTTAATGCGAATTAGATCGCTTTGCGTTCACACGACAAAATCTAATGCGCATTAAATCTAATGCGAATTAAACTAATGCGCATTAGATTCTCCGTGTGAACGCAACTAAAATCTAATGCGTATTAAATTAGATTTAATGCGCATTAAACCCGTCGTGTAAACAGGGCATCAATTTGAACTGCTTAATAGCACAATCTTATCAAACGGTGATAAGCCTATTTGTTTCTCGTCCAATACAATGTACATGTAAGGCTTACATGGCTATGCTACAAAGGAAGGGATCTCCAACAACACCAATTTGTAGCACCCACAGCAAAACCCCAAAACACCCATTGCAAAAACACAAAGCAGACAAATGAGTTAAAGAAGATCCTGACGGTAATCTCAACAGCACTCACAATAGAGCACCAAATTGAGCATCGACGGACCCCTAGCAAGCTAGAGGTGGGAAGCACAAAAAGAGACACGCAAGGGACAAGGAACGTCAACGCACAACACAGAAACATCAAACACAAAGGACTACACATAAACCATCGAGACCAATGGGCAACCGGTGCCACGGAAATAGCAGAATGTATGGTTATCCTGGATTACGTGCGCACAACCCTCCCATTTTTCCGATTACCCAGAGGTCTCGAAGAACGTACAATTGTGATGTAAAACAACCTCCTCACTGTCAGATGACCACACACAAACAAGACCGCAAAACGCAGGGGCCCAAGCAACACAGATGAATATGTAAATGGATATAAAAAGAGGGCCTACGTAATACAATCCGTGCTCTGCCGCCGCGAGCTCATGTATGTTATCACCCGAGGAGTCCGTCTGACATTCAGAGAGGACAGGTGGTAGATTAGTCAAGTCACGGCTCCGAACCTTATTATGCAAATTATATGCATAAAATCGGAAGAATCTCGAGTCAAGATTTTACCTTACACACGACGGAAAAGAAAGTCCGTTCCTATTCTAATTTTATAGTAGTCTCGTCTAAAACATTCTCTCGTGGACTTCCGTTCGAAATTTGAACACGTAGAAATGCTTCTTTCATGCAAGTAAACCAACTGTTCAAGAGTACAGACACATGGCTCATCTTAAGGTATGTTTTTAAATTGATTTATGTATCACGTGGAACACATATGATGGGATTTTAAATTCTTCTTCTTATCAGAAATACTCGACCAGGGAGTGCCCCATGTTTTCGAGTGAATGAGTTTCATGATTAATTATCGCTGTAATCGAATATCTCACAAATATTTGTTCTTTAAAGCCATTTCTGTCTTTCATTACATCTTCATGAACTTCTAAATTTAAGTGCACACCATGAATTTGAATAAATTTGATGTCAGTGTTAGTTATAATCAGTATCAAATATCAGTTCTGTAGCCTAGCTAGTGTTGTAGTGTTGGTGAAAAAGTATTTGAATGGGTTTAAAATTATTTAAAGGGGATGAATTTTAAATCAATTGAATATTTTATTTATTCTTTACAGTAACATAAACTTAACTGCCAGACAGAAGAAGGAATATACTCTGAGAAAGTCTTCATGCGCATGTGTGCATCAGATCCAATGAAAGAAAGTGCATCAGAATAGTGGAATGCTTATAGTGCTACTAGTACTGACTTGTAAAGTTGAAGAAATACTGTGGAATATGATATTGCAATTGTACTACCATATATGATGTTGGCCACCATGGTGTGAAAATAATTCACTTGTGAAAGGAGAATGAAGAAAATTGTTCAAGTGCATATTTCTACATGTACATGAAAAACATATTCAATGTGTACATCGACCACATATTCCTTGTGAAACTGTGATCCAGTATGAAATGAGAATTTGTGTTATAATGTAGAGGAATTCATCATCAATAGAAGAATTGTGAGATCGACAGATGGAACTGTATTACAGCATCTTGCAGTAAACATGCTGATATATAGCACTGAAGGGTAAGTTGTACATATACATGTATACTAATATACATGTTATGATAATTTTGTAAATCTGATAATCATGATAATACAAGTACAAATGACATTGTATTTATTTCATATTTTACATGTGTATCCCTTGTGATTCACCTTAAATGGATAATACTTTTTAATGGTAAGTTACATGCTTTCATATTTCATGTGTACATGTATTGTTTGAAACAAGACCTTCTCATGCATACCAAAATTTGTGTCCTGGTGACCTTGACCTTGGAAAAATGACCTACTTTTTAAAATCTTACACCATGGCCATAACTTTTGAATGTTGAGTGAAATATAGACCTGTGCTTTCCTCGTGACAATTTCCAATGATGCCAAATTGTTGACCTTGAACTTGGAGATTGACCTACTTCACTATTATTTTTCTAAAGTAATATTATGCTTTTAAGTGATAGGGCTTTGTATTCCTTTTGATAAGGTCTTCCTATTAATACCAAAATTTTGACCTTGTGACCTTGACCTTGGATACTGATCAATTTTTTAATAACTTTAACCATGTTAACCTTGCCCTTGGTCATAAAATAAATTGCAAGTGATAGGGCTATCATATTTTACATGTGTATCCCTTGTAGTAAGGCCTTCACATCAATACCTGAATTTTTACCTTGAGTCCGTGACCTTGGAGTATGAAATACTTTTCTACATTATATCTGACAATAAGGGGATTTATGTTCCACAAAAAAACATGGGTTTAATTTTTCTTAGTCCTAAGCCTTGACATAAAGTAGGGCTCTTACACGTGAAACACATTTTTAGCTCGAGATACTGGTCATAGTCGAGCTTATGCGGTACCCTCTTGTCCGGCGTCTGTCCGTAAACAATTCTTGTGCTTGCAACTCCTCTGAAATTATAAGAGACAGAAATGTAACTCTTTTTGCATGAGACTTGGTCAGACTGGTCTAGTTGTGCAGTGTGCACCTGACATTTTGTTTGAGCCCCTGACCCCCAGGGTCCTAGAAAATGGATGTGGTCATTTTCTCCTGTATGATCCTATGCAATCTTGTATTCGCAACTTCTCTGACACTATAAATGATGGAGACTTGATTCTTTTTGCAATACGATGCGTCTGTGTTCAAGTAGTGCACCTGATATTTTGTTTGAGTTCCTGGCCCCCAGTGACTAAGAAAATGGATGTGGCCATATTAGAATTCACTTGTCATTAAGTGAATTAAAAAACAACCTGGAGAGCTATAGTCTCATCAGAGACTTCTGGTTTGGATTGGATTAGACCTTTCATATTGGGAAAATTGGCAATATTTTCTTCAAAAATGAATACTGTATGATAGATTTGGATGCCTTTTCATTTTAAATTTAGCATTTTTTACTTTCTTTTTTTTTTAAAGAATTTTCTATGAGGTAAAATTGGTCAATAAATAGGGAAAATTATACTGTTTTGCATAATTTGAGAATGACCGATTGAAAGCCCTGTAATTATATTTGTATGTTAGTACTATTACAGAAACTTTACATGTCATGTAATTTTATATACATGTACATCATAATGATAAATGTATGCAAAATTCATTCATTTTAGAGCTTATTTAATATCAAAATGAAGATATTAATTCATTACATCTTTTACTTTCAGAGTGAGACTGACAGCATCTTCTGTACATACATGATGGCTCATTTCTCATTCCTCATTCCTCATTTCTTGGTATCAGATTGAACATCTACCTCGTCCTAAAGTTTTACTATAGACACTAGAGAAATCACTGTTTGATGTCTAGAACATTTGAATTTTGAACATGTTTTATGTTTACTTTCGTGTGCTTACCGGTACATGTACATGTATGTACTAGGTTATAAATGCATTGAAAACTTTTTACTTGAGAATAGACCTGCACCTGTTGAATGGGGATATTTTTTTTTATTTATTTCATTATTTTCATAGCAACAATTTATGACTTTAAATTCTAGGTACATACCAGTATAGACAGGGATGTACATTGTATATAAAGTTAAATACTTCCCTGATATAGACTAGACATGTAAACTCATATAAAATATTAATTTCGAAAAGAAATACTATGATAAATTATAGAGAAAGAAAAATATCCTTTCACAAGTACAAAAACATTATGTTGTAAATTGATGATACCGGTACTATTACATTTATATATATATGTTGCAGTTATAATGATTCTTCTTTCAGAGTTTGAATAAAATTGACATTTAAACTTAATAAATCTTATAACTGATACTTATATTCTTCTTGAGACTAGAACACAAATATTCTTAGAACACTGTGATGAAGAAATCTAGTGAGAACATTGTCATATACATTGTATGAAATAATGAATTTTCTCTTGTTAAGCATAGCAAACTTGGTTGATCATCCTTTCATCAATACTGTTTAGAGTGTCTTACCCCATACTGGTAATCATGAATAAAAACATTGATACTTTAAGTTCATTACTCTGCTACACAGTATACATTTGTGTAAGAATATCTAGTAGCCTTGACCTACATGTTCAGGGATTTTTTTTGCCCCTTTTTGGGGCCGTTATTCGGCCCCATTCCCAATGAGAAATAGTATCTTTTTTTCCCAATTGTGGCTCTAAAATTTCCCAATCACATAGAGATGGAATAATAACTGAAATTAGTTAAATTTACTGGTTCAAAAGAAGCAAATTTACTAATTATTTGCCATATTGTTGTAAGCATAAGAAATTAAAGCTTATTTGAAAGAAAATTATCTGATTAAACATTCAATTCTGAACTTTTTATTGTATAAACTGTCATTTAACTTCTATTTAAGTACTTCCCAAAATATTCCCAAACGTCGTTAATTTTCCCAATTGCGTGGGCCCCGACCCCATTCCCAAATTACTGAAAAAAATCACTGATGTTCATGTATACAATTGACCTACTTTCCTAATACTTTGGATTTGCTACAACACTGGTCTGGCAAATGATAGATAGATGATATGGTATATACATGTATGTGCTTTGTCAGATTGTGTCAAGAAATTACTCAAGATAGATTTTGATTCAATATGTGACCTTGAACTACACGTTTGACCTTTTTTTCGTTGAATTAAAGAATCTGAACTTGGAGAGTGATGTATATATATATTGAAGAATTTGAAACATGAAGTATCAGAGAATCCTGACAAAACTGAATCATTGGCAGTTGTGAAATGTCTGAGATAGTCTATTTTCACGTCTAATGCTTAAGGTGCTGGAGAAAGACGTTTTTCCTTTCATTCCTCAGAAAATGCTAGATTTTTCTGCCAGTCATGCTGAAGAATATTTTTGCAAAATATTCCGAGCTGGATTTACAAAAACCCCCCTCCCTAAAAACCAAATGGTTGCACATGTTTACAAGAATGGACAAGAGAGAGAAAACCATGCGCATAACCAGGCGTACCGTTAGAACGCAGTTGCTTCCACGTCGTTTTGCAAAAAAAAAAATGAAAGAAACATTGACGTAGAATACTGCCCTGTAAATGAGCAAAATTCATTAGATTCTGATACTTTGCCCCTTGAATATCCACAAGGGCTTCTACCTAGACCCACTTGAGGCTGCTTACACTTGAAAAGTACTCTAGCTAAGCGCCTGAAGATGAATGCATATACATAAAATGTATACACTTCGTATGAGTGAGAGGGAAAAAATTTCCGTTATTGTACATGCATGTATTTGTTAAAACGGTCAGAATCTAATGAAATTACATTTATTTATATAAAGTATCGTGATTCTATGAGATGAAAAAAATATGTTAGTTTGCTGTGGTTGGGGGATTCATTTAATATATTGAAATTCATCAAAATTTTGGAAAAATTCAGAATATCATTCCTTTTGGTCGAGACAATTTTGTAGATTACAGAATTTGAGTTTAGAGGGGGCGTGGCCGGAATACCTCAAAGTCCTGTAGCAGGTTCTTTGGGGAACCCCACTCCCCAGCGGAAAATTATCTCACATGATATGTAATGTATATAGTGAGCCAGCGAATTTTTTTCAATTATTAATTACTTTAATATATATCAGAAACAGACCGGTAAAAATAAAAATAAAGGTTGAGTCGTGGTGTTTGAGCCCAAGTAATTCCTTATTTTGACGACTTTAGTGGAGAGGGGAGGGGGGGGCGCATGCCAGAGGATTGGTAGGCAAAAATCAGGATAGAAGCAGTAAACTTGTTAGAGAATTTTAGATGTAGGTGCCGCCGTGTGCACACCCCCCCCCCCTCTCCCCGCGCTATTGAATCGGATGGGGGCTAATGTATTAGAAATTATCAGTGTTTCCTGCTGTTATCGAGAAATATAAAATTAAAATCTTATGGGTACAAATGTATGCAAAATTGATAATGTATAGAATCGCTCAGTATTCAATCGAAGCGGGGTAAACGAACCGCAACGATAAACTTTGAAACGAACTATAAAAAGTGAAATTCGTGATTCTTCAGTGCAGTAACGAATTATCCATGGCTTGAATATTTAAATAGCAAAGTTCAAAAAAATTTAAATGACAATAACATTGGGAGCCGTGCAAGTATTGATCCTAGTGTCCGTCTGGTGACATTAGGATCATACCCATGGTATAAAAGGCGTTTGATGATTCTGACGCATTTTCGATAGTGATGTTGTCTATCTTTGATCCTTCTTATCTTGTTAATAATGCCACCATAAAATGCAGGTTGTGAAATACCCAAAGTAGTATACTCTGTTGCCTGTATTGGTCCGAATTTCAGAAGAAGTTGACAATAATTTTTGTAAAATTTCCAGAAAGCCTTTACTAGTTTGTGAAAGCGAAAATCTTGTCCTAAAAGTTTTTGGTAATTTGTAAATTTCTACTATGAAAATCCAAAACATCAGAACATGCTCTAGCATATCGGATGAGCTGTAAAGTATAGATACCATAGGACGGTAATCTAGGAACATTACCATCAAGCCAGGGGAAATTTACTTTGTGAAATCCAAAATCATCTCTTTTGTCATACACACTTGTATGGATCTCTCCATTAACAATTTTGATATTTAGGTCCAAAAATGGTGTTTCTTTGGTTGAAACGTTTGCCTTGTTTAAAATCAATTCTTGTGGATAAATAACATTTTTATATTTCTCAAAAAACAAGATTGTCGATAGCAAGAATATCATCCAGGTACCTAGAAGTACCAATGAAACATTTCACATCATCATTTTTTTCTATGTTTTTGAAGATTTTGGATAAATTCATTTTCATACGTGTATAAGAATAAATCTGCAACAAGAGGCGCACAATTAGTACCCATAGGAATCCCTACAACCTGCTTGAAGAGTTTCTCACCAAATCTTACATAAATATTGTCCAAAAGGAAGGACAAGGCAATACACAGGTCACCACATGCCCATGGTTTGTATGATTTGTAATCTGTGGCGAAAAAGAAGCGTGGTGTACATATTAGAAAGGTCGTAAGAAGATATCGTATTTGCTTCAAAATTTCTTGATTTCATTCTGTCAATCACATCCCCTGAATATTTAATAGACCAAAAGAAGTTTACGTTATTCCTGTTCATGACAGTTTCACAGTATTTTGCCACCTGTTCCTTTATAGCCGTGAGTGCTGACGTCAGATTTCTAGACAAAATTGTTGTTGAGTAGTTGCTAGAATCAGCAATGTATCGAAACTTGTAAGGAGACTTGTGAAGTTTTGGTATACAGTATATTGTAGGGAGATCCAATTTAGAAATAGGGATGTTAAAAGAAGAAATTTCACTGTTATGTTTGTTCAAAATATTGGGAACACTTTCGTTGCTTTTGATATAAGTTTTAGTAGAGGAAAGTTCCGAAACTAATGTTGATATGTAGTAGCGTTTTCAAATAATCATGGTGTTGTTGGCTGCTTTGTCTGCAGGCGCGAAGACATATTTTTCGTGTAAATTACGTAACTTGGATTTGATACTATAACCAGGAAAATTGTATATTATTTTCATCCTGGTCATAAACGTTTAGACTGTTATTCTCCTAAATTCAAACTTTCGATTTTCTACTAATTTGAATCATTTCTTTATTTGTAACATCGTTTTCATTTACTTTAACGACGTCAGAATTTCTCTTCAGTATTAATTGTGTTTTATTCTGTTTATTTACCAGTTTATCCAAGTTAAAGATTTCGAACGTTTCAGTTGGTCTCAACTTACTTTCCAATTAACTTGTCTCTTTCATGTCTTGACACGTATAAATATTCTACGGCCGTACAGCATCAACTCTCGCGTCCAGCGTAATCCATGTATAATTGTTCTGTTAATCTCTTTAATCCTCGTATGTAAACTTTTCTATACGTCTTGTGTAATTGTTATTCGTTCGATCGTTTCGTGTCATTTGTTATTTTTTCCATTGTTAAAACTCTATTTACATTTTGTCTATTTTACGACCACGCCATCGTCATCATCAGAGATAAGATTTTGTTCTTACGAACTTGGGAATACGGCGTTCTTCGTTTACCTATCTACGGCCCGCAGTGCCATCATCACGTATACTTGTATCTTCTTTTTATACCAACATTCCCGCCAAGTTCAACTTACGATCAGAACTACGGACGCACAACACAACAACAACGTATAACCAAACCCCTTTGTTATACTACCACTAATTTAAGATTATTTGTATGGGTCTTCCGACAATGTGTTTCGACATACGTATAATGCGTAACACGCAAATCTTGGTACCACAAGATTGGAAAATTCTTAAACTTGCATCAAGTGAAAACAAGTTTATTCGACAAAAACAACAAAATTCTTGAAAGTCTAAGTATATACCGTGAGCTTTGGAAATACGTCATTAATGGTACCCGGATTAAAATAAGGGTTACATACTGAACAAGTATTAGTTTTTAAAAAAGCTTGTCCGGTGTCAGCTACGCGCATTGATTCAGTTTTCTGTCCAATTTTTCGGGTGATACCTGCATCAACAGAAAAATATAAGATTCATTTCTTATCATTTAATTATGGAAAACATACTGTTTTCTTGGATCTAAAAACAATCAATCACCGCACTATATTTCGTAAGTCGGAAGGTTTCGCAGTGATACGTCTGCCAAAACAAGTTGTGGCAGCCGCCATGTTTCAAACAGCGAACGATCGTCTCTCTATATCTTTGGAATAAGGACTAGTTTGAGCAAAATCTACATGCACTGTTGATTTTTGAGTAAGTAGAAAAGAAATGGTACCCTTGAAATGATAAGCAAACATCTACAAATTGTATTTTCAGCAACGAGTTTATTCGTGTTTGAGGGAACCCCCAGTTCTAAAAATAGTGCTATAAATAGACTTCCGTGAAAAATTGCGTTGATCGATGTATCAACAAAATTTCTCAGCCAATCAGAATCTTCGTTTCTTTAAAATGACGATGGAAATTAAATGATTAATTTATAACCGGATGACATGGAACCGATCTATTTCACAATGGGGGGGAGGGGGTACTCTACACATCTTCAGTTATACATTGTACATGTTATGTATTAATTTACCATGTAATTGCAGTTACACATATATAATATATTATTTTGCCAAGTGCATTGGTGCTCCTTATATATATGAGGAATGTACATGTTCTGAACTGAATGGCACATTCCTGCATATTTTAAATAAGCGCGCCAATGGAAACTTGCATTGAAAGTAGGACAAAATAAATGAGGAAGAAGACGAACGAATTGAAAAAAAATAAAGAGAGACTAAATATATCCATATGAATATATAGACGAATCCAGAGTACAAAAGTTATCACCCGTAACAAAAATTCACAGCACCACGGGCAAAAGCAACTTCCGATTTACGTAGCGTCATTGGAAACAATGCACAGACAGTCTAATAAATTGCTTTGCGTTCTTCTAATATTGTTGTATTCTATTGTTTTTTTTCTGTCACTATCAAATGGTAGTATATCTTGCATTTTATGTAGAAGGTCGTAATGGGTATAAAAATAATTATCACGCCTCAGACAAAAATGTTGGAATCTGATTGGTCAGATCATGGTCACATGACGCCGTGAAAAAAGCCGTATCAGGCTTGTAAATCCGTATCGGGCGAGTAGTTTATTATGACGTCGTGAATTGTTTGATACAGAGACCCCAACACTTACAGTTAGAGGTCTTCGACGTGATAAATTTGTTACAAGGTTAGTTAGTGACATGATACGGAAAAATACATGGTATGAAAAGAAAACCCGTATCGGGCTCGGCTTTCGCCTCGCCCGATAGAAAGCCGAGCCCGATACGGGTTTTCTTTTCACACCATGTATTTTTCCGTATCAGGTCACTAACTAACCGGGTAACTAATAATATTGAATTTTACATACATTTAGATACCTTTTAATAGGCCTACTGTATAGATAAGACACGAGTAGACGTCCGGGCTACATCCGTCTACAGACACAACACACCTACCTCTTTTCATTTTTTTTTTTTTCTTTTTATAAAAGGGATATTTCAAGTTTGTATAATTCTGATAAAAGTACTCTCATAGCACTTTTAAAAATTGACCAAAGTTCCTTTTTTAAAAATACTACCTACTAGCCTTTTATTAGAAGGTATTGAAATCAGCGATTTCTTCTTTCTCTCTCTCAAGCATTCCCTCTGGATTCTTTCAAAATGAATAGTTTCTTCATTTGAGAACAGATTGGATATTTCCCGGTCCCTTTACTTTTTTTTAATTTAGCACCTTTGTCACAAAAATAAGAAAGAAAGAGGTAGGTTGTTCAAAAAGTTTGTGACCCTCCCCCCAACCTTTCTTCTTCTTATTATTATTTTTTTCTCATTTGTGTTGGTCACTGAACCGTATTCAAAAAGGAGGTTATAATAAAAGAAAAGAAAAGTTACTGTTTTTTTATCAAATAATCCCATTGACTCCAAATGTTTTGTGTCAAAAAAAATCCACGTCCCTTTCTTTCTTAATGAAAAAAAAAGATAGTAAAGGAATTCCATTGTTAATCATGGGTTCTAACTATACATTTTGTAGTTATTCCGATAAATCAAATCTGTCAAAACAACGGTTGTATGGCTAATTTTATAATTTCATAAAAAGAACTCATTATTTCCCAGCCAAGAAGATTTAGGATTATATTTAGTGTATTCTTCCTCTTTGCCCGCCCCCTTTCCCTCTTGATTGAAACGCCTACAGAATTCTACCCGTCTATTAAATGATCCCCTTATTTAAAAAAACGTCATTTGAAAAATTCATAAGAGATTATTTCCATGAACAGGTACTTATGGTGGATCGATAGACTTTTTTCCATTAGGGAGTGCGTTTGGGTGGGGGGGGGGGTGCGGTTCAAGCCCTTCAGAAGGTAGGTAGTTTTGAAAACTATTAGAATTGTATGCGTTAAAATCTGCAATGTGGGCATTCCATTTACGCGAGCGAATGCGCGAGTTCATCCAGATCCAAGGTTGAGATAAATACGTGGAAAGAAGTCCGCCACTCAGGTATTTATATCATTTTTAATGAGGTCATACAATTATGTGCTAACTACAAGAACTTGAGAGAAAGAGTGCTACTAGTGTGTTTTCATCATGCCCTAGTACATAAAATCTCTATAAAATAGATACTGGACGCCAGGACGTGTTGGTGTCATAAGTCATAAATGCATCTAAATCTTTTTTCGATGCACACTCTACAGTAACACAGTAATAATGTACAAACAATTGTAATATATCAGGCGACCCATGAGGACACGAGGTGCAAAAAGTTGAATGAATATAAATACAGATACTTACATTATTTTTTTTTTCTTTTTGTGAATTGCGAGACGATTTTTTTATTTTCAATCTGATACGTTACACTGATCACCATGCAGTGGTGCTTCTTTTTTTTTGGGGGGGGGGGGGGGGGGGGGGGGGGGGCTGTGTCTTCCCAATTTAGGAAAAACATGACAATTTGATTATTTGGGAAGTTTTTCAATACAATTCTTAAATATCTTTAATTTACACTGCTAATCCATTAATTTGCTTGAACTAAAGCGATGAAGAAAAACGTCAAGCTACACTTAGAAACAAGACTTTTTTGTTTACTTACCAACTTTGGAGTCGTATATATATATATGTCTAAAAAAAAATAAAAAAAAAAACATTGGAGTCGTATATTTTCTGAAGTGATTTTTTCAAAGTTCCTTTTTGCGAATTTCAAATTTTTTTTAATAGAGGAATTTTTGGCATTGGGAAGGGGCCCGAATTTTCGGACCCAAAACAGGGAGGGGGGTCACTGTATTTTTTTTTTTTTTTTTTTTTTTTTTTTGAGCAGGGGTGCAGACAAAATGAGATATTAATTATTATCACAAAAAAAAAAAATAAAAAAAAAAAAATGAAAATATCAAGAAAAATCGGGTGATTCCTATATAAGTTTTTCATGTTTTTTTTTTATCGGGGGGGGGGGGGGGGGGTTTGTTTGTTTGTTTGTTTTATATTTGATTTTATAAAGATTTAAATTCTGAAATGTTTTTCGTATTCTAAATGATTTATGATCTTAAGAAAAATATGTTCTTATTATTCGTTGGCGAATTAAGAGGGAAGGAAATTGCCCGAATTGAGAAAGTAACAGGTAAAAAACGTTGGCATTGGCAGGTTTTTGGTCAGGGTCTTCACTTGGTTAACGCAGCTTTAACCAACTCTGATAAAACAGCATCAGATCATGACAGATTGACTAATGTGTCACACAAAAATCCGTTTCTGCAACTGAATTATTTTTATTTCAAAGGATCCTTGCCATTCGAATATGGAGCAACATCCCCTCTTTCTGGATCGAAAATGTCATTGAATCTTTGTAGTAAAATAAACACATGCATACACAGAAAAAACAAAACAAAACATGAAGCTTTTGACTAGTATGACAATTATGGACAATGGCCATATACCGTGACAGTGTGTATATCTGTACAGTAATGTAGTATACAGCGCATTCTCAGACCATTTCGACCAAGTCCCCCCCCCCCCCCCCCCCTCTGGTCCTTTGTCAGACAAGAAAAGAGGAGAAAATACAAGAGGATGAGTGACTCACCCTACATGACTCGTATCTGTCCTGCCATAATACAGTGATGGAAACATTTGCTAAAATTTTTCATTTTAATGATTTGTTGTTTATTTCACAACACTGCCGCGTGTGCACTTCTATGCAAACAGGAAGTGTCATTTGCCCAGCGGAGTATCTAATTTCGAAAACCAAATTGGTAAATTTAATGGCGCCTGCTTACTCTGGATACGTCTATACTATAGCATACTATTATTACTTATTAGGTTTATAACTGACCTACTACGGAAATATAGGGGGAAAGCTTTGATCATGATGAGGCGAGGTAGGTCAGTTATAAACCTAATAACGAATTTTTTGCATCGAGGCGATATTTAATTATTACGAATAAAATAAAACGCTTGACAAGTTTTGTCATTAGGCGCGCATTCGCTTATCACCGACGTCACAGCTACATAAGTGACGTCATCATTTGACCGTGTAAACGTAACATTCTAATTCATTCTGTTTGTTTCACGCATTCTGATTGGTTCACATGGTTTCTACAAGCATGTATAACGACGATATACATGCCGCAAACCGACTCACTTGACATACTTTAAAATGTATTCCTACGTAAATTTGCACGTTACAAGCTTTAGCGCACTTTTTTCGTATGACGTCATGCTTCCCTTTGTTCTTCGCTCCTGTGACGTCATACTGTGACGTAAAACTACAAGGTATGAACTTGTAAATGGCGTTCTCCACTTGTAAACAAAAGAGCAAGTAAGTTAATTATTGATTACACTTTGATTTTTCGACATTGTAATAAATTCGAAGCAGTTGTATTTCATATTTTGCAGCGCAATAAGTTCTGTTGGTCGTTGTTAGTCCTCCGTAGCAACGTCACCTCTAAAGCGATACATGAGACCTTCTGAGGGGTATAAAAAGTTAAAATATGTCACATGAATTAGAATAGGGATAAACGTACTGTGTTTTGTGGTTCCGACAGGTATATGTTGGATATACTGTTGGAAACATACGTTATACCGTCGGGGACAAGCCCCGACGGTATAACTGCGTTTCCAACAGTATATCCAACATATACCTGTCGGAACCACAAAACACAGTACGTTTATCCCCTAATTATACACAAACAACACGTCGACAAAGGAATATATGTACGATGAGAAATTAAACATTGGTTGTATTATTTTGAATTAAAAAAGGAAAATGTAATTCTAAAACATTAATTTACGTATACGAGCGTCCTCTTGTTTGTGGCTAACACGATCTGATTTGTTGTCTACTTTATGTAAAAAGTATCCATTTTGTTTTGCTCGCCTCGAATCAGGCCACCATTGCCTTCTATCAGGATGAGTTGGTAGGCTATGGCCTCATAGAAGGCAATCACTTGACGTGATATACGCAATCCTATCGGAAGAAACTGGTCCGATGTGCAATAAATATGAATATCTTTCCCGGAACTTTGCGATTAAGATCATAAAATCAGAAATTAACATGACGTTACATGTATATACGTTTCGTTTGCAGTCGGTCGTTTCCGTCAACAGCTAAGTATAATGCAAATGCTTGTTGCCATTGGAAACGGAAGAAAACTGTCTGATTGATATTGAATATAGAACGCTCAGGTGTTTTCCTTTTTAACGCACGGTGTCGACTACGTGTACACATGCAAAAAATTTCCAAATATGTTTGTTTACATGAATCTACGCATTTTGATTGGTCCAAAATACACGTTCATACCCCAATTAACACGAAAAAATACCGGATGAGCCGGAACTACTTTAATCAAAATCATTCATTGTTGCTAAGATCGGCTTTTGAGTTATACAAATGCCAAAACAAACATATCTTTGTTAACAGTAGTCCATAGATATAAAAACGATATCAGAATTTATGAAAATTGTATGACAATTTCTAAGATGTACCGGTGTATGCGGTTTTCGCCGTTTTTCGGTTGCTATGCGCCAGTTTTTTAAGCTCCTTGGTCCATTTCCTGTCCTTAATTTTGATGATAGACTGAAAACGCAGTAAAATCACGAGAGAAACAGAATCTCCCATCTATTTTCTTCAACATTACAATCCCATCATACAGTAACAGTTTTTGGGTCGAGCGTCCCGCTTTTGAAATTTCCCAATGGCTGACGACTGTCAAAGTGCAAAACTTTTGAATGAAAAGGAGCGAAGATCACTGTTCCAAACAATTTCTATGAGATACACTCGTTCTTATCCTATTGATTATTGAAACTAGAAATTTTTCTAGTGATGTATTTATACCGAGATGAAGGATTTAGAACAAAACATTATAAGCGAACAGAAAATGGGAGATCAATACTGACAAAAGACGGCGACCTACCTCGGCCTCGATCAGGATACAGTATCGTCATGAATTTCACAATATAATTGTCACTTCTGAAATAACTAAATCCTAGGAAGATATTTTGATACCAATAGATCATAATCATGCCGTTTTCTGCAAGTATCAGATCTATAAATAGAGATTTGTCAGTATAAACTCCCAGCTCCAGCGTGTACAATCCAAACACAACTGCCATGTCGGCGACCTTGAACTGCAAAACGCGTCATCAAACTGCTACGTCATATCATCTGATGACGTAATGAATTTGTACAATGGGGCTCCAGTTGGGGAACAAATACTTTTGACACATTTGTAGCTTTTAACTATAGCTATGTTTACATTATGGGAACTAGTTCGCCTACGGGCGCTACAGAGTTGATATTTTCATACGCAATGTACTACATAACTAATTTCTTGAGCATATTTGTGAAATTTGGGATAAATAAGGGTATGGAAATTATAAGAATTGACTGTTCAATTTTGACAGTTTATTGGAGTATGAACTTTGGTTTGTCGCATCAATAATTTTGCGTAAAACCGCTTCGCTACGCTACGCGGTTTTACACAATTTGTGATGCGACAAACCAAAGTTCATACTCCAATAAACTGTCAAAATTGAACAGTCAATTCTTAAATGAGCGAGATAACTGACTGCTTGATATTTATTGTAAGACACACGTATACACTTGAAAATCGTTGTTTTTCTTGAAACGACTCATATTTTCTTATCAGTAAAGTCCTAAGCCAACATCTTTGATTTAATTTCAATAACTGCTCCATTCATACATCTATGGTTCAATTACATGTACATGTATAAGTGAAGATGTGCAGAGTTCTTCCGTGAAAAAGATTGCTTTCTTGTCACTTAAAAATGATTGCTTTTTTGCTGACGCCGGACAAGATTTATTTTAAACGTTTATAGTTGTTCTATATATATCCACCCCTTTGTCTGTTTCATTTAATCGAGGAATCAACACCAAAAATTTAGGGAAACTGCATCGTGCGCAATACCTTGATCAACCAAAAAATATTACACTGATTACTTATCATTTCATTTTTCGCGTTTCAACGTCTATTTGCAGCTTTGAAATTGTGTTGCCAACGACGTTGCTTATGACGTTACTAAACGCATACTTCCGATACAGGTTTCAACACAATTACTCGGCCAATCAGAATGTTCGTCTCTTAAATTGGTTTGCAATTTTCTTCAAGAAGGTATAGAGTTTGAACACTTCCGTAATATTAAGAATAACAATGGAAAATAAATGATTTTTGTTTTCTGAAATTGCGTGTCCCTAGAGAACAAGGTGACGTTAATATTCAGTTTAGAGGTTGGAACAGCCGGCGCGGCATGTTTCTTTAGATCTTATGCATTGTTACTTCACGAGCGTTTTCATGCAAAATACAATTATGCTCCTTTCATAAGGCGCATTGCATTTCCTATACAATCCGTTGCTTCCAAAATATTCAATTGGTCGATATCAAGGTATCGACCATACTGGATTTGTATTGGTTGTCAACTTTCGCATTGATTCATCAGATCAACATAGCAATTATCCTATAGAAAGACACATTTTTCTGACTAGTGAGAAAACACAGATTATCCACTTCACAAAAACCAGCCGGAACGCCAATCCCTATTTTGACGGTTGGAAGCATTGTTTCTAAAAGGGGCGGATAACTCTTGACACAAAAAGTAGCAGAATAAGAATAAATTGGGCTAATCGACCTTTATTGTTTATCTCAAATTTTAAATATTATTATACAACAAATAATACTCGGATATAATTCACTACATGTAACTGAAATTCCTCTGAAAGGGATTTTTGATATTTTTCAGCCCTGCTTAAGATCCAACGAAAATTGTGCATACACCGTTGGTTTTAAAAGCTGACACAAATGCTCCCCTTTGCACTTCTGGTCAAAATTCAATGATAATCTTTTCAACAGAATCCCAATTATGATACCTGTATAGAATTTTAGTCAGTAGGTACTCTATGAATAGGAATAAAAATAGTTGCCAGAGTCACCTAATGCTCGACTGCATAGCATAATATCTCTCATGACAGCCAATTTATTTAAACTCCCTTTCTCAGGCAACAACATATATCAAGTCACATAAAAAATTTAAAGTTATAAATTAAAATTAGTTTATGGTGAACCAATGACAGAGGATACACTATGACAAAAGGTCACTTACGCTTTGCTCAAATGGGCTGAAAAAAGCCCACACTCTTTGAGATGCAGAACACTGCATATATATAGGAAAATCCTAAACGAAACCATGAATCATCAGACATGGAAAGTTATGCTATCAAGTTCTAAATACATACCTTGTATGTTGAAATAGTTGCATGTTTTTTCTTGGTAATATGGCAGTTACTGGACTGATCTAAGAATGCATGACAGTAGGTCAAGGTCATATTTCAATAGTCTAACCCAAGATGCATCCAATATGCAAGTCTGGTGCATGTAGCACTTATACTTTTCTCAATATTGGCTTTTAAAGGTAAAATAATTCAATCGGAAAAAGTAGGTCAAGGTCATTTTATGAAAGTTTGATCAAAGATACATCCAATATGCAAGTTTGGTACATGTAGCACTTATACTTTGCTCAATGACAAATATGGATAATGACCATATCCCTGTACACAGCACAAAATCGATAATTCGGAAAATCAGAAACCGAAGGCATACAAAATCAGGATAAAACAGGAACCAAAGCAAACAAACAAAAACCTCCACCATATGAAAAGAAGCGAACTCCCGATATGGGAGTGAGACCAGGTGCCCAGGAAGAGTAAGCATCTCCTGCTTGCATGCAACACCCGCCGCTTCAATTCGGTAGAAATGTCACATCCGGTTACTTCCATTTCGGAAGACATAGAGTACAATCTTTGGTTGGATGGTGCAAATGGTCTATGACAGAATATCATCCACCATTCTGGAGAGTGGGATATCATAGTGTATGACGAGTTCCCCATATCGACCGTAGAACTTCCTCAGTGACGATGTTAGTCGGTCACAAACATATCCCTGACTTAGAGGCTTATCTGAAAGACACCTGGCTCTCAGAACAAAATCCGTATATTTGGTACTTGCTCTGGCACAGCGTATCAACTGAGATATGAACACGCCATAAGCTGGCGATGAAGGGATGTTGCTACTCAGAAAGGGAAAGTTTGTAATGTTGAAATTGAAGTCGTCACGTTTGTCACAGAGTAAGGTGTTCATGTGACCATCAGTGTCGTAGGACAACATTATGTCCAAATAGGATGCTCAATTATTTGTCTCTGTAGTATCTTTGACTTCAAGCTCTGAAGGATAGATACTGCTCAGAAAATCCGCGAATTTTGCATTATTGATGGACATATTGGCTTTAAAAGGTAAAATCATTCAAGCGGAAAAAAGTAGGTCAAGGTCATTTTATGAAAGTTTGATCAAAGATACATCCAATATGCAAGTTTGGTACATGTAGCACTTAAACTTTGCTCAATATTGGCTTTTAAAGGCAAAATCATTCAAGCGGAAAAAAGTAGGTCAAGGTCATTTTTTGAAAGTTAGATCAAAGATACATCAAATATGTAAGTTTGGAACATGTAGCACTTATACTTTGCTCAATATTGGCTTTTAAAGACTTTATTGCTATCTTAACATTTACCTTATCATCTCAACATTTGCCTTATCATTTCAAATTGAAATAATTTTAAAGTGATATTAGAACATCTGTGAAAATAGTATATAGCATTAGCTCTTTAAAAATGAAATTTTTCATCCTGTAACCACAGAAAAAAAATTCCTGGTTTTAGAGGAAATCGACATTTTTGTCGATTTACCCAATAAATTTTCGGGATCGACTGTATTCTTCGTGGGTCTCAGTAAATGACATCACAAGTTGTACACGACAAAGTGATTGCCTGCACTAGCACATGTGTACATACGCATGTGATTACTGTTTCAAGAATAAAACAATCAATATCTATAACATAGTTTTTTATTTATGGAGCAAAAAATAAATAAATAAATAAATAAAGGGCGCACCATTTCTAAACATGCTCATGGCTGGCGATCACCTGTAGATTCAGGACAGAAGTTTGACATAATTCATATTCTGATTAAAAAAAAATAATCGTGCCGGCCAGTATTTTTGATAGATTCTTAATCTACATATGGATTTATGGATCTAGCACTTGCCGAATATTAGATCGTGGTTTGCGGGGGTAACCCCCCCCCCCCCCCCCCCCCCCCCCACACACACACACGCACATTTGTCCGTTTTGAGTCGTTGAGAGAGAGATCATCCAATCTTTTCTATCATCAATTGCCTCTCATGAAAACGTATTTCAAAAATGTTTTCAGATCAGTATAAATTTATTGCTTCGTTCTTTTATCATTATGTTATTCCATTAAAAACCGCTAACTGTGACCATAACTTAATGATTTAGAAAAAAAAAGAATAATGTCGAATCGTTTTTCGTTGTTAATCCCTAAAACTGTGACCATGTATATTGATAGAATAAAATTTGATCCTTATTTTAATCAAAATAGATTCCGTGACATCGACTTGGAGCCTCAGAATAATATTAAAATTTACTGAGTGTTTTACCCACTGGGGAGCTCGTGAAATAAGGTCTACCCTATATCCCTTGCAGGGAATGCAGGTGAATTTTGAAATAGTTATTTATGAAGATGAAAATATATGTAAAAATAAATTAATAACATTTTGTTTTTGTCATTATACCCCTCACCCCCTTCCTACGCTTCTCCGAAAGATTGTTTTCAATGTTCACTGTGATCCGCCCTCCCTATTTTAGATTCCTGAATCCGTCTATGCCAAAGATATCTCCATCTGTCATTTGTCATTTAAGTGAATGTATTCATTTGTCATTTAAGTGAATGTATATGACAATATGAATATAGGTAATACTATGTTGTTCACTAAGCTCAATAAAAGGATGGGCAGGGGGCCTCCCGGTCTGAAACTCCAGTCGCACGCATTCCAAGTTAACCCCCCCCCCCTTTCTGCGTTTGAAACAGGTCGGGCTGTATATTCAACCATAGTTTCAAATCGTGCGTGTTTAGAACAAATAGTAAAATAGGACAGACAGAAAATATGATGTGACATCATGTGTGAAATCGTCCATCTCAAGACCCTTTCCCCATCCCTACCCCCCCCCCCCTTTTTTTCTCATGGACAGATGCTTGGTCGCATGAAAATTACTAACATTAAACATTTGCATATTAATACTCGACATGATCAAGAAATTATCAAAAGATGTGAAACTGAGCAAATTAAATGCGAACTCAGCTTCAATACCTCAACGGTACATTGCATTGTTTACACTACTTTCGTCTTTCATGTACAACTTTCTACGTCATAAGTCTCTCCATCATATTTACCGGAAGTGATCATTTATAGAATCAGGGTTTCTGTAAATGGCTAAAAATAGCAACTTCAAAACTGATTTACGTATATGTGCGGAAATAGCTGAAAACTATTTTTGGCATATTATGGTTTATTTTTAGGGAAAGTTTTAGGTAAAAGTATTATCTCATATGTTCTAATATCACTTTAAAAATCCCAACCCCAGGGGCTATATCCTCATCTGGATATATTAAATGATGTATAATTAAACATTTGCAACAAAAAAAAACCAACAGAATATGAATATAGGAAAGGTAGATGTGTAATCTTAACATTTACCTTATCATCTAGTTCGGACGACGTCATTTCTGGGATACCGGAATTCGTCTGAACAATCACGTGACTTTCATCACCACGTGATCAAAAGTTAGGCACAAAATGGCGGCCGAGTCACAAAACAAGAGGACTGTTCCAGAAATGAAAGAATTTCTCGCAGAAAGAGGCATCCAAACTTCAATTTACAATAAGGATCAATTAATTAAGTTAGTAGAAGCTGCGAGTGAACTAGGTTTAGAAACAGAGGCCGATCCAGAGGAAGAAAAATCCCAGCATGACGAGGAACGAAGGACCGTCACAATGTCAACAGGCATAACTACGATCCTTCCCGACGTAAAAGACGTTACAGAATGGCAGTGTGACCTGACCATCCTTCCTACAATCGAAATAGGTGATATAATGGTTTATTTAATGACGAACTGTGGGTGGATAAAAACCAGACTTTCATCATACAAAGAGGACAATGGATACAAATTGTTTGAAAATAGACACATAGACACAGTGATGTTGAAGAACTTGAATGAATTCACATACATAAAGTCGACATGCCTTCCGGAGACCAGGCAAAATGAAAAGCCATATCAGACATGGATTTTACTTGGCAATGATGGATCTGTAAAGTCAGGGGGCTGCACTTGCGTTGCGTAAGTTAATTTACACATAATACACCATTGTACCTGTGTACATCTTGTTCTGTACAATAATATATAAGTTTGACACATTGATGCATGTATCACTAAAAGTTCAGCTAATGATTTCAATATTGAAAATGAAAACATACATGTATGAAAATTGTTAGTTTATACAGTGCAACGAAGACGCTAACCGATTAAGAAAATAGTAACTTAACTAGAAAATTGTGTATGAATTAAGTTAACAAATTATTTTTTACGAAAAAAAAATTATTTTTATATTTTAGTGATGATGGAAGCTGCAAACACTGTGTTGCCTTATTATTTTCACTGAATAACTTTTGTGAGAGGCACAAGGACAGAGGAACAGAAACATGCACGGACACCACATGTAGATGGGATAGACCAAGGACTAAATCTAATCCTGTCACACTTCAAGGCCTTACTCTAGGATCCAATAATAAACGTGACATGTACACACCAGTGTCAACTGATTTAATTGATTCAAGAAGTGAAAATTTGAAAAAAAATCTCTACAATGTGTGCAGAAAATATGGTTCTGTTTTTTGTCATACTGTTGAATATGAAGACAGTGAAAATGAGGATGTAACAAATTCAAATAATAATTTCTTACCTCTGCCTGAAATAATTCAAAATTATAAATCTAAAAATGAAGTTTTTAAGGAATCCGAACTTTTTCAATATTTACGCGCTGCTCATTCAACTCAAATGATTGAATATGTTGAACAGCAGACTAGAGAACAAAGTGATAGTGATATATGGTATTCTTTTAGAAAAGGAAGAATCACAGCATCTATAATGGGTTCAGTATTGAATTGTAACATTGAGAGATTGTCTCCTGACAATTATATCGTTAGGAAGATCCAAGGCACCAATAATTTTTTTTCTACCAAAGCAACAGATTATGGGAAAGCAATGGAAAATGTAGCAAGAAGTCAGTACAGTAAAAAGTATTGTGAATCTCATATAAAATCTCAAGTTTCACATGTTGGTTTATGTATTTCTCCGAAACAGCCTTTTATTGCAGCATCCCCAGATGGTCTTGTCAGATGCCAGTGTTGTGGAGAAGGACTTTTGGAGATAAAATGCACCTTCACTCATCAACATAAATATACTAAGCAAATTGCAAGTGAAGAAAACTATAACGTATTACTTGAAAATGGTCAGGTGAAACTGAAACGCAATTGTTCCTGGTACTGTCAGATACAAACCCAATTGTTCGCTACAGGGAAATCTTGGTGCGACTTTGTTCTGTTTACTCACAAAGACATAGCTATAGACAGAATTTACTTCAATGAGGAGTTTTTTTATAGATGCCTGAATAAAGCTACTGCGTTTTTCCTGAAATTTCTGATTTGAAAATTTCAACTTTTGAATATATGACAAATAAGCCTGTTACAAGTTTCATGTTTTAATTGTTAAAATGTGGTTATGAGCATCATGATTCATCAAAATATTCCATATTAAAATCATCTACATTGTCATGTATATAGCACAATACTGATATGAGACCTGAATGTTCATATTTCAGTGAATGATATCAAATCTATGTTGAACTGCAGACGGTATAATACATGTGAATTGCTTGAAGCATATTCAGCGATTTACATATAATTATAACAGTGTATTATTATCATAGCAAACTGACCAAAAGACTTCAATTCTGACCAAGTGATATAAACTATACAAAATTACAGGTAATGAGTATTTACTCTGATTACTTGGTTTATTAATATACCTTATATATTCTGTCTAACCTGATATTCAATTGACTCATCTAATTTGCTTGATTGAATTATTAAGCTCCAACTGGTCTGGTCACTTTGCTATGACTATACATGTAGAATTTTAAGTGACATGTATATTTTTAAAAGTACAATTAAGGGTAGAACAGAAAGTGAGCTACATGTATAGCTTAAACAAGTAAATATGACATCCATTATTCATGTATGTGATAGTTTTGAATTAAAATCATGTGACCTTGACTATAATGAAAACTTGTACTTCATTTAATGATTTTTTCAATAAACAAAAACAGCAAAGATCTCCAACTTGACGATTAAGCAATATGAACATTTTTAATTTTTCTTCACAAGTGGCTTCTGCAAATTACAGAAGAATGCAGCTACAACAACCATTGGATGGATAAGTGACTTCATGTTCCATGGGATTGTTTGTGAAATGAGCTTAAAGGTCTTAAGGCGCTGAATTGCCCGCTCAACATGGATTCGCAAATTAGCTATTTGCCTTGTTTTGCAGATCTCCTTAACACTTAAGTACCTACCCTTCCCCCACTTACACTTGCGAGTAAAGGGTGGAATTGTCAGATATGCCTTCCTTTCCGTGAGTAAATCTCTGATTGTGAAGCCACGATCGGCCATAATTTCATCGCCTGGTGACACTAGTTCAAGAAAACCTCTGTGCATTGTGATATGTCTATCAGATGTATTACCACCCCATACTTCAGAAATGAAATTGAATGCACCTGTCGCGGTAATACTAACCAAGAATTTTACAGTGTTGTGGGACTTGTATGTGCTGTAAGTCCTAGCATTTGTGCTTGGGTTTCTAGGCCTCTGTATAAATATTTCTGAGCAATCTAAAATGGCTCTAGTGCGGGGAAAGGTTCTCAAAAATGATGAGGGCATGAACTTCTTTATGAGCTCTCGTGATGGCCATATGATGAAACCCTTAAATATATGAAAGAGGCAGAACATCCAAGTAGTAAATACAGAGGAAACCCTTGAACCTGATATCCCAAACAAATGAGCCATGACATATACTGGCAAGGCTAAGCGAAACCTCACCAAGGTCATGATAAGCTCATCAGACATGGAGAGCTTTCTTGAAGGTCCAGGTTTGTCCCCTTGACTTTGATACCGTTTCTCCTCAGTGCTATCGCTACCTGTCCAGTACTTCATTTTTGACGCTAGGTCAATAGCAGTATCTTTTACAAAATTAAAGACTTCAAGATTGGGTAGCCCAGTGAATCTTCTAATAGATTCGTCACTCTTTGTGACTTTCTCAACAAAGATATCTTTAAACAATGTATCTTTATCCTCAAGTTTTTTCTTAAGTTGCTCATTTTCTAAAAGAACATTACTTAAATCAGCAAATGTCAAATCAGTCTGTGTGCAAGCGTTTGATGTTTCATCTGCCTCGGTATGATCTGTCACCAACGAGACTCGGCTATAACTGTGATCTGCATCAACATCTGTCCGTTCTGCAATATAATAAAGATTTGCTATTGTAATTATCTAACAATTTTCAAAAATATTGATTTTACAATAAGATAGGTGCGAGTTGGTAAAAAAAAAAAAGAAAAGAAAAATAGGACTGATGCGTCTATGGAATTCGAACAAGAGCTCCTCCGCCATGACCATGATAGCCTAACGCTCTAACCGATTGAGCTATTCCTACTACCCTACCACTCAAAACTATACCCAATAAAACCGGGAGTCTATTTAGGAAATAACATTGATAATTGATTAAATTGCACATAAATGGAGAAAGACCACATTTATCAGTTATAGAACAAAAATTATGCCTTGCCATTGATGTGTAATTCTCACTATAAAAATATCCTATTCTTTTAATGGTATGTAAAGCTTATTGAAGTCATACGGCGAAGATTTAGACGGCATATAAAGTTCAATTTTTTGCCATTGCTAAAATTGATTAATACTGATTCCATGACATGTATGATATATGAATATGATATATCTATATCTATATTTTTTTTATTCATAACTCAAATCCATTCAAAATTGATTTGTTTTTAAAAATACTGTTAACTCAACCAAATTGCGCTAATTCTGTTAAAGAAGACTCTTAAGTTTTCCTACTCAGTGAGTTCTTACCCTTTGAAGGTCCATTATCGTCAGTTGTTACAGTCTCAAAATTTATGATGGGCAAAAATCGTGGGCCATTAACATCATCTACTATCATTGGTTGCCGAGTGGATATTTCCCTTTGTTCATCCGAAGATATCTCTGTCTGTACCCCTACGGAATCAGCTGTAATGAAATTTTATTTGTTATGTACATTTTTTCATTAGCAGAAGTAAATACATCTCCGACTAACACATAAGCTATAATCTTTTCTAAAGCTGTACTCTACTTTTCACAAAAGGTCGAGTTTTATGTTTTTTTTCCTCCCAGTTAAACATAAGTTTGATCACCTCCCTGCCTTCATTGGCAGACATAAAAAATGTGAGACCCACGCATGATTTTCTTTATATATATATATAGATTTCATATAATAATCACCCCCCCCCCCCCACAGCTAAATGGAATCTTTGAATCCGTAGCTGATTAATTATTCGTATAATCTGTATGTTACTATTTAGGTTATAATGTTGTCGATGTAGAAACAATACTGATATTTTTTATTAAATCTACT
The DNA here is from genome assembly GCA_028142955.1 of Pinctada fucata. Taxonomy (NCBI): domain Eukaryota; kingdom Metazoa; phylum Mollusca; class Bivalvia; order Pterioida; family Pteriidae; genus Pinctada; species Pinctada fucata. Next base: position 71,846,164 of record AP027104.1, on the reverse strand, counting down.
ATTCAATAAAGACATACCTAGTTGAGGAGTGTCTGTCGTGGATTCTGCAGAATCAGACCTGTCAAGGCACCTCTTCAAAATTGAGTTTGAACTTCTTGTAGAGATGTCTTCGCCATAATTGTTCCATGGAAATAACTCTGGGACAGCATTGTCACGTTTATTTGACTCTTCCTTAAAATGTCGTGAACATACTCGATGATGTTTGAGAGGTTCATAGTCCAGAGGTCGCCGTATCATTTCTATCCATTTAGACCTTAACCGGGGATTTTTTAATTTAGTAGGGAAGGGTATAAATGTTACATTTTCCATCCAGATATACTTATCAGTTTTATCTTTCTTCCTGCTGTCAGATTTACAACCTGGAACCACGCACCAGTACTTGCTAGACGCCTTCTGTTTGCGTTTATACATTTTGAATTTTCCCGCGATAAAAGTGCCTAGATTTTCTAGGACGTCACGTGATCGCGATAGTGTAATTCTATCTCCAGCCATGAGAGTTCCGATATCCCAGAAATGACGTATTGCAATAGCTCTTTTGCACTAAAGTGCAGTCGAGCTAAAAACGCTATAACGAGGACCAGATTTGAATTAAAATTCATCATTACGGACTCAGAATACACCAAATTCAAGTGGCAATGGAATTTTTAACATTTGATTTATGGTTTAATACCTTGCAGATGATTTTGTGCCAATGTCATGTTTCATTTTGGCAAATCTAACCACTTCGCCGCACCGACTTGGGTACATGTGTACTCGTGTACTCGCTGTTTACAAACGAGTTTCCATACGTTGACATGGAAGATGGACGCCCGAACAGCATATCGAAGTTTGAAAGGTGACACAAACCCCTTAAGGCAAAGATCGGCATACTATTTTTGGTTTTGGTGACATTCAGACTGTTCCCAATCATTCCCAGCCGGGATTTTAAAAGAATATAAGCAATAAAATGCAGGTAAACAGATCGCTGGCGAAAAACTGCCCTTGACAATGCCTGATTTATTCCAAAATGCCACAAAATTTACCGGATTAAGTGTTATGACTTGAAACGATATCTCTATTGCCATCAAAATCACCTGTGTCATTCTTGTTTACACATGCAGCACAGTCAGTATGACGCGTTTTTGATGACGTGGTACAATGTCGTCATATTCAAAACATTTGTCACGTGACTTCGTTTTTAAACTTCAAAGACAAGTGCCGACTGGCGTTCCGGCTGAACAGGTCATGTCGTCATAGGCATTCCGATGTCCTCGCACTTTATCCACTTCACAAAAATAGGACATGTCGTCATGACAAGCCTTTGGTATCGCATTTCTAAATTCAGATATTGCACATTACCGTAATATCTACAATGATATTTTTTCTTGAACAATATTCACTTTTAGACTAATAAGTATGTCGTTATAATGGAATTCTCCTACGGGTCAAGCAATTTATGAATGACTGTGACTTGAGTTGTCTAGTGTAAATGTACCTACTTTCTAACTTTTCAGAGTCATCAACACATTAGTTTCTATTGTGTAACCAGGGTTTTTTTTGTGAATTTCATGCATAGCTTTATACTAATACTTCTCTTTACTCTTTATTCTAAGAGTCAAAATTTTAAAACTATTTGAATGAAAAAATAAATATTGCGTGATTAAATATATGTTGATATCGACCAAGCTTTTTTTTGGAAAGCTAATACTTGTTATAAGCAATTTGACATGTCTAGATGTACACCAACTTTCACAAAACCCCATATAATGCACAATCGTGTGCGTAGCGCAAGATGCATAAGTTCCCCCAAAATTTTGGTGTTGATACCTCGATAAACCAAAAAAATATTACATTTATTACTTATCATTTCATTTCGTCGCTTTGCAACGTCTATTTGCAGCTTTGAAATCGTGTTGCTAACGACGTTGCTTATGACGTTGCTAAGCGCATACTTCCGTTTTGTGTTGATATAGCTACATGTATGAACAAAATTTCTCGGCAAATCGTCGTTTCTTAATAAGAAGAATGAAAATTAAATGACACAGATATCAACAAAAATTTTCGGCCTATCAGAATCGTCATTTCTTAATAATAACAATTGAAATTAAATGACTCCGGAATGACCTAAATTTTGACAGATCCTTTTTACTTGAACAATGCGATTTCAGAAAACAAAAATGAATTAATTTTGATGAATAAACATGTATAATAACAGAATAAATATCATAGTTTGTGTTTAAGAGTATTAAGCAAGTAGTGCATGTATATATGCTTGTTTACACGAATCTACGCATTTTGCTTGGTCCAAAATACACGTTCATACCCCAATGAACACGATAAGATGCCGGATGAGCCGGAACTACTTTCATCAAAATAATTAAATGTTGCTAAGATCGCCTTTTGAATGATAAAAATGCTAATATTATACGTTTTTGTTAACGGTAGTCCTTAAATATAAATACGATACCAGAATTAATGAAAATTGCGTGACAACTTCGATAATGTACTCAGGTGTACGCGATTTTGACAGCGCTTTTCGGTTGCTATGCGCCTGTTCTTGAAGCTCCTTAGACCATACCCTGTCCTTAAATTTTGATGATAGACAGAAAATGCAGCAAGATCATGAGGGAAACATAATCTCCTATCTATTTTCTTCAAAATTACGATCCTATCGTGACAGCTTTTGGGTCAAGCATCCTGCGTTTGAAATTTTCCAATGGCTGACGACTGTCAACGTGCAAAATTTTTGAATGAAAAGGACCAAAGATCACTGTTTCAAACAATTTCTATGAGATACAATCGTTCTGAACCTATGAATTATTCAAACTAGAAACGTTTCTATTGATATATTCTCACCGAGATGAAGAATTTAGAATAAGATATTATCAGCGAACAGAAAATGAGAGATCAAAAGACGTCGACCTACCTCGGCCTCGATCAGGAAATAGTATCGTCAAGATTTTTCACAAATAACTTATGAAATAACTAAATCCCAGGGAGTTATTCTGATACCAATAGATCATAATCATGCCGTTTTCTGCAAGTATTAGATCTATAAGTACAGAGAATCTGTATAAACTCCCAGCTCCTGCGTGTACAATCCAGATTCAGATTCTTTATTCACTATAAGCCATACGGCCCATAAGCATAACATATGTACAATATTTACAAGACAGAGTGAGAGTTCAGGAGGGTGGAAGATACATGTACATATAATAAACGAAAAAAAAAATTATAATGATAAACATGTACTACAAATATTAGTACACTACTTAAATTTGGTAGAAAGTACAATACATATAAAATTACTCATTATTACGTTAAGAATCATTACGTAGTTTGTAAGCTTCAAACAAATATTTTCCAAGTTTACATAATTCAGATACATTATTTGTACTTAATAATTGTACAAGTTTAAAAATGCTAGGTCTCAGGTAGTAGTATCTTTTAATATATATAATCCAAACACAACTGCCATGTCGGTAACCTTGAACTTGAACTGCAGAACAAATATTTTTGACACATTTGTGGAGTATGACAGTTTATTGGAGTATGAACTTTGGTTTGTCGCATCACAAATGTTACGTAAAACGCTTTGCTACGCTACGCGGTTTTACCAGTTTGTGATTCGACAAACTCCAATAAACTGTCAAAATTGAACAGTAAATTCTTGTGTAAAGCGCGTTAAGACAATTGTCATATAAATTGAGCCTATCAAATTATCGTAATATTTGGGATCTTCTCCAAATAGCTAAACTGATTGCAAAATCAATGTTAAAACAATACCTAGATCAACGGGATCTCTTAGGCTGCTTTCCTTTTCATCAGTCATACCATATATCATGGTGCCGTCAATAAAAGATGATCTCTGGTTTTGTTGTAGACGAGGCCCTGTAAATAAATGAATAAGCGCTCTTATTTTCTTCTTCTTTTAACAAATTGAATGCAATTTATTGAAAAAAAAGGGAAAGCATGATAGATCAATACCTATACCTATACCTATTCTATGAATGGACCAAACAATTTCAACAATATTGAAAAATAGCATACATGTATGACAGAAATTATATTTATTTGTAAATGAGTCATATAAGGTGTGGTAAGCCGGATTTTAGATAGCATTATGAAATTTGGGAATCGATTGCCATGGTAACCATGTCTAAAATTAAGGGGGTGTGGTAAACTTGATAAACGAGACATATATATGGTCCTGGTTTCCATGGAAAATAAATATGTGGAGAATTGAAACTTCCATATTGATTTCAAATATAATCTTTTTATTCCTATTTTACAATGGAACTACTGTAAGGGCGATGGTTTATAAGTATTTTTAAAATGCAAATTAAGTTTTTAATATCTAATCGTGCTTTTCTGAGAATAAGACAATTTAGAGTTGGGAACTTACTGATTTTATAAACTTCAATGTCGAAATAGTTTACCATGGCAACATTTGACACAAACGTCAAAGCACAAATAAACATAAATGGGCTTTTCTGAAGGCTTTATGATCGAACTTCATGTGACCATTTATATGAATTAAAAAATACATTTCGAAGTTATATACTTTAATTTCAAGGTCACTAAATCTTTTAAACATTCATTTTGCATTTTTCAATTTCAGCGTTTTTCTTGAATTTTCAAGGTACATATATGACGTCACATTTAAATCTTTTGAAATTATGGGGAATGCAAATCATACTAAAATTACATTGAATATGCGGTAGTGCATCTACTCCCTTTCCGTCATAGACATCAGCAGCTTTTAAATATTTCATTCCTCGTCAGCAATTTGAGACAAAAAATGAAAATGATTTTTTAGACCATACATCTGCCAGCAAATGTCGCCATAGGTACCAGTTTTTTACCTCAAAACTAGCAAATCTGTTCAGCACTCCACTTAAATTTTCCCCAGGCTTTAGATAATCTAGCATACTTTTTGATTATTTAAAGCTCAATGAAATATATAATCACTAGACACTGACCTGTGCAAGCACGGGTAGCTTGGATGGAGTTGATTTGAAGGAATTGGCAAAAAAACTCAAATGTTGACATGGATCACAAATGATCGAAACATAGAAAATGATTGAAGTAGCGTTGATCATATCTACATTATAATATATAATATTTCATTTTCAAAGTCTTGTTCATGCTATATAGTGAATTTCAATGTATGGTATCCAAGGACTTTGTTTATAAATTAGCATATCAATTGTACATGTACATGTTGTGTATCATCTTTCATGTGTCCTAAAGGTTACAATAGAATAAATGTTTGACTTCAAAAACTTGTGCTCTACACCCCAAAGCTGACTTCATATACTGACTAAAATGAATGGCTTATATAGAAAGTGATATATCAAAAGAAAGGTCATTTCCTGTAGATTTTATTGGTACCTTTCCGTTACCATTTACGAAAGTGAAAGTGAAAATAGAGACATTTTGACATGTCATTCAGATGGACTTTGGTCCCATTTTGACCATTGTTCCAGAAAAATTCTGCCGTTTGGAAGCCCAAATCTATCTAAATTATATATTAAAGTTATTTAGGGATTCGCCGATTCGTTTTTGAGAAATCCACAATACACCACGGAGAAACGAATTTCACAAGTCCCCATTCTGAGCCCCTCGCCGGAAATCATCTCTACGTTTTACTTTAATATGCATATCTAAAAACAGAACCCATGAAAATCTTGCAAAAATATTACAGAATTTAATGACACATTAAAACTTGCCTTCATTTAATTGTCATACACAGTATAGCGATATCAGTCTCTGACTCTTTATATAAAGAAACTTGACCGGGGCCAAATTAGCTTCGAGGCTGTAGGGTTTATACTATTAAAACCCTAGGATGAATTGTTTACGACGCCGAAAACATATAGGTCAGAATCATCTGAAATTTTAATTTTCATCAGACGAAATCAGAACGCTGATGAAAGATTGCATTTTAATCAAAATCTACCACTATCAAGCATGTACCTGATCGTCAGATGCTTTGCCATCCCATCCAGAGTCATTCTATTCTCATTGAAAAATCAAAGCACTCTACTTAAATGAGTGGATTTCAGATGTTCTAAAAGTTCCTTCGAATTCTTTAAAATCCCCATCTGGTTGATACCACTGCGAGAATATACTATCGAACAATATTTTTGAAGCCTAGATTTGATTTCAGATAAAACTTTGGTCTTGTTTGTATGGTCATCTTCATGTGTTATCTTTTATGTTTGATGTCTCGTTTGCTGTTCCTTGTCTCTTGCTTTGTGTGTCTTCCCTGTGTTTTCACTTGGGGTGTTCGGTGCGTTGCTGTTGGTGTTGCAACCGAGACTTGTTGGAGATCTCCTCCTTCCTTTTATTTCGTGTGTACATTTAGTATCTCGTGCATGGCTTATAGAACAAATTTCATTACTTGAATGACCATTAAAGTTAGTTTTTAGAATCTTTATAAGTCTAAAAAGTATAGTACAATGTATAATCAAGGATTTCTTTCATGTTTTTTTAAAGCCTCAACAGCGAATTGAGCAAACACACGATTTCAATTCATTCTTTTTCTATTTCTAATTTTAGCTTCTAATTTGGGTAAGGGGAAAGGAATCACTTAAGGCTGTTTTCTACATTCTTATACATAATAAACAATGCGTGTGGTTTTTTTATTTCAACTAAAGCATGGACTTCACGATTTTCAAAGAAATAATGTAGGTTGTAATATTCCCAGCCTGAGTGATGATATAAACGGCGAACCTCACCCTTTCCTAAAATTGAAGCAACCGTGATGAAGCTACAATAATTCTTATATTGACATCGCTTTATATGAGGAATATCATTTCAATATGCGCTCTTTCAGTGCCGAATCTATCAATGCAGTCAATAAACTGGCCATTGTAAGGATAGAAAAATCGTTTTCAGTAAGATAAAGATAGTTGAATAACGGAAACGACAGCATTAAAATTCAAAATTTTTATAACTACTTGGCCTTATGCAAACCTCAAATTAAATCGATATCTGAGCCCGGCATATCATATGAGGTTTTATCACCAGAGGTACCACGCGTGGTCAACGACCGGTCTGATTTCGCACCAATAGGTCACTGGTCTCGTTTATTGATGTGTATATTACGTATATAGTGTTACAGGTTTTCGGTCAAAAAGAAAGAATAGGTAGCAGAGATTTAATTTTACATGCAGCATCCTTTTTTTCGCAAGTTTCTTTTCTGATAGCTTCACACGTTGCCAATCTTTGATCTTGTATTATCAATACATTGTATACGTTAATCAAGTTCAACAAAGGAATTATTTTACCTATGCTATTAAATATAACTCTATTCCTTCATTTGTTGAAAAAAATAGCAATTAAAGAAATGCTTGTGTCGCCGGCATAGCGGGATTTTAAAAGTTGTAAAGTAACTAGAATATTTAGGTCAAGATTAAAATCTGTAAAAAGGTATAGATACAAGGAGTGTGACAGACAGACAGTCAGACAACGGACAAAGTGATCCCTTAGTATCGCAATGCTTTTCAGGCGACACAACAATGACATTTATTTCGAACCTGGGTCGCAATAATAGCTGGGAGCTGTGTCAGCACGTTGGAAAGGTATGCAGGTCCCTGGAGGAGCACCAGGCAAAAGCTGTCGTAGGCGGTTGTCTGGTGCAAAACGTATAGGAAAACATCCTTCACTGGAAAATGAGATATGCAATGTATTATACATAATCTTTACACGTGACTGAGTGATAAAATATTAGTTACTTCTTCAAAAATGCAATATAATTAATCGGATAATCTGATGATGAAACTTGGCAAGATAATTGATAACATCACGACACTTGAATGTAACGGAAATTTATGTATTAAACATATGTATCAAAACATAAAGTGACTCAAAATGACAAATATGACATGAATTAGTGCGCAAAAAAGAATAAAACCCTTTCTGACAAAAAAGAAATCAAATGTATACATTTAATTAATATTCTAAATTGCAAAAAAAAACTCTGACGAAATGGAAAAAATGAAAAAGGAAGTTTTTTCATGGAGTATCAGTGATGAGTTTTGAACAAACAATCATACTTATTTATTTCATAAAAATACATAAAAATTCCAAATAAATATAATGGATGGAATAAGATATAGTACTAATGTCTATGAAATTTGTAAGGCCTACAATTTTTAGTTTGAAAGAAATATGCTTTAAAATCTTCTTAAACGATAATGCAATATAGGTCAATAGTCAAGGTCACAATGTCAAAAGTAATCACTAATGGTAACAAAAATTAGTATGACTAATGTGTGTATGAAACACGAAAGGTCTGCAATTGACAGTATGAAAAAGATCTGCTTTTAAAACTTCTAAACCTATTTGTAACATAAACCAAAATTCAATGCCATCATCAAAAAGTCAAAAGTAATAGTACCAAATTGTAATGGTCTTTGTGGTGAATGTGTGTATGAAATATGAAAGGCCAACCATTGATAGTAAAAGAAATTTGCCATTCATTATTATCTCACCTTTTATATATCATGCATTTATTTGGTGTTTGTTATTATTGTAAATTGGATGGCTAAAACAGATGGATCAAAGACTCTATGTAAATATACAGTGTACAAGTGAGTATTTTGTACATTTCTTTTCTAAATAAACCAAAACAATAAATAAAGCAAAATGAAGTTTATCTGTCTGAGAATCCTATTGACATTTCGACCCTATCGATAAAAAATTGCTCAGGTATTCAAAATTTTCTACTGTCCTGTTCACTAAATCCAGAGCACCCTGTTTTGGCAATTTAATCTGTCGTCTGCAGAATTTTCTTTATAATAATTGTTTCCGAGAATTGACCTCCGTTAGTCGTAACTGGAAATTAACTTCAACTTACCCTATCAACTGCCTTCAAGCCAACTCGCAAACAAGGTCATAGACGGCACAGGCTTGCAATATAACCTTGCCGTCATCGCTATTTTCCTACACCATTTCACGCAATGATAAAACCCGAGAGGCATCGCAGGTACGACATGTCGTCACAGTGACGTCATTAGGACTTCTGACGTAAACAGTGCAAAAGATTCAAAGGCAGAAGTACATATTTGAGTATTTAGGGGCGAGTAAATGGGCAATGAAGGAAACGATTCTTATCTTCATGTAGGGAAATTTACAAGACTCACGTCTAAAGACGGTAGGTTTCGAATTATAGCTAGAATATGTATTTTTACCGGAGACTTCTCGCTCAGCTGATCGTGTTGGCAACGTACGAATGAAGAAAGAATCCCCGATACTGCATCGATTTGCATCGAAAGAAAAGCATGATTGCATGTACACTGTATACCTTATAAATGTAGTCAAACCTGATGGTATATGCTTGCAATACTTTATTTACAAATATGAAGCCCAAGTTCCAGTCTGCAAGAATCTTGCAGACAAACAATGGGCGATGACGGCAGAGGTAGATTTCAAAGTGAAGAAAAGCGGAACTGAAATCGGACGCATGCGTAGGAGATTGCCTTCAAGCCGCAATATGAAAAAAATAAAATGTCTTCGGGAAATTCCCATGTTAATTTCTAGCCGCCGCCATATTGTTCTCCGTGTCAACAATAGTAAACAGTGACGTCAAAGTGTCCGACGTCACGCATTTCAAGTGATTTTACTATAGAAAATCCCCGTAGACTTTTTATTTTCCGTCCTATTTCTAAATGAACTGACGTACACCCAAAACAAAGGTATTTTCTTTTACGACTAAAGGAGTACTATAAAACTGATATCTTTTTGGAAGATGACAATATCATATTTAAGAGAAAACTGAGAAAACAGGGTGCTCTGGATTTATTGAACAGGACAGTAGTTTATCAACATTCGAATGTATGCTGCATGAAAATAAGAAAAGACTATATTGGTTCCATATGAGTTAAAGAAGATCTTGACGATAATCTCAACAGCACTCACAATAGAGTACAAAATTAAGCATCGACGGACCTCTAGCAAGCTAGAGGTGGGACCAGGTGCCCGGGAGGAGTAAGCATCCCCTGTTGGCTAGCCGCACCCGCCGTCGATGTTTAAGCACGAAAATGAAAACAATATACATGTATAAACTTCATGCACTGTCTGACGTTATGTCTATATAGAAAGTGCTATGGCGACAATGTCAGGGAAATATATTCATAGTAATAAAGTTAAACCTACGATGATCAAAACGTCTAAAAACGTATAAAGCATTGAATATACAAATTAATGGGAGAAATTTCGACACAAAATTATAAAATTAAGTTGCGCGCCAGCTCTTGCCCAAAATATTTTCTCTATTATTATTTTTCACATATATACATATTAAATTAATAACAAATACATTTCATTCATTGACAATTAACTTTGAGAGAAAGGAGGGGATCTCCAACAAGACACGGTTGCAGCGCCAACAGTAACACACTAAACACCCCAAGTGAAAACACAAAGACACACACAGCAAGAGGTAATGGACAGCAAACGAGACATCAAACATCGAACACAAAAGACCACACATAAACCAACAAGACCCATTGGCAATCGGTGCCGACTTAGGACGGTCATCAGCCACGTAAGTAGCAGATGGTGTGGTTATCATGAATAACGTTCGCACAACCATCTCACTTTTCCGGTTGACCAAAGGTCTCGAAGATCGCCTAATTGTTGTGTTAAATAGCCTCCTTACTGTGAGATGACCATAAAAACATGACAGCATAACGCAGGGCCCCAGAAACACAGATGAATATGTAAATATATAAAAAACTGGGGTAGGGGCATACGAAATGCAGTCCGTGCTCTGCCGAATGTAGCGAGCTCATGAATGTTATCACCCGAGGAGTCCGACCGACAATCAGATAGGACAGGTGGTCGCGGCCGTCTTCTAAAGAGGTTTTGACAGGGCCCGTCATGGAGTCCCGTCGTCACAGTCGGTCAGAGTGCAAGTCTAAAGAATGTGTTGGTACATGTATAAGGCTGTAGATTGGCTCGGTGCCATACTGAATGTCCGTCTGGTGACAATATGATCATATCCACGGTATAAAAGGCGTTTGGTGATTCTGACGCATTTTCGATGGTTATGATGTTTGCCTTTGATTCTTCTAATTTTGTTAATTATGCCACCATAAAATGCAGGCTGTGAAATACCCACAGTTATATACCCTGTTGCTTGTATAGGTCCGGATTTTAAAAGAAGCTGACTGTAATTATTATAAAATGTACTGATACTTTGGATTTTCATAGTAGAAATTTACAAATTACCAAGAAACTTCTAGGTCAAGGTTTTCGCTTTCATAAACTAATTAAGACTCTCTGGAAATTTTACAAAATTCACAGTCAACTTCGTATCTATACACGCAACAGAGTACACTACTTTGGGTATTACTCAACCTGCCTTTAATGTTTTGGTGATATGATGAACAAAATTAGATGGATCAAAGACAAACAGCATAACCATCGACAATGCGTCATCAAACTCATTTTATACCGTGGATATGATCCTAATGTCACCAGATGGACACTAGGCTTGGTACTTGACCAATCGACAGTTTCGTACCAGCGCATTCTTGAGACTTGCACTCTAACTTACAGAGCACAGGTCGTATCACGCATGCCCTCTTTTTATATCAATTTACATATTCATCTGTGTTGCTTGGGCCCCTGCGTCTTGCGGTCTTGTTTGTGTGTGGTCATCTGACAGTGAGGATGTTGTTTTACACCACAATTGTACGTTCTTCGAGACCTCTGGGTAATCGGAATAGTGGGAGGGTTGTGCGCACGTAATCCAGGATAACCACACCGTCTGCTACTGACGAGGCAGATGGCCGTCCTAAGTCGGCACCGTTTGCCCATTGGTCTCGTTGGTTTATGTGTAGTCATTTGTGTTTTATGTTTTTCTGTGATTTGACGTTCATTGTACTACTGCGTCTCTTTCTGTGCGTGTCATTTTTGTGTTTTACAGTGGGTGTTTTGGGAGGTTGCTGTTGATGCTGCAACTAGGTGTTGTTGGAGATCCCCTCCTTTCTTTTACTGTGACGACGGGACTCCATGATGGACCTTGTCCAAACCTCTTTAGAGAAGACAGGGCTCCGACCACCTGTCCTCTCTGAATGTCAGTCGGACGCCTCGGGTGATTACATACATGAGCTCGCGTCGGCAGAGCACGGGTTGAATTACATATTCGCAAAGAAATATGATGATCATACATACATAATATTTTTTTCATTTTTTATGTACGTGCATCCTGTATGACATACAAAACTACAAATTCAGAATTTCATAGATTTTAAGAGTTTTGCAGCTTTTCTTCAACATATCCAATATCCCTATGTATGAGTTTGTTTTACAACAATATTACATGTACATGATTTCTGAGTAAATAACAATCAGTTTTTACGAAAAGTCTCAGAATTTTGTCAATTTTGGTGAATCACAGTCTAAGTAACCTTGACAATGGGTCCTACGACCTTTACATTTTCTAGATGACTTCTTGATCAATTAAGTTCTTCAGTTTAGATGTACTAATGAAAATTGCTTCAAAATGCATTAGGGACAGCTGAGACTGTTTATTTACTTTATGACTGTGCTTTTGTATTGACCAGAATGTAAACATTGTAATCGTCGTTGTACCCTTTTGAGTAGAAATGGGAAGATGTCCGCTCAAGTTTTAAATAGCAGTTTTCATTTAAAAAAGGAACTCTTATATACTAAATGTTTGTTATAGAATCAGTAATTTTTAATATGGATGGCTACGTCTGCTGTCTGTCTTACACTCCTGCTGTCTGTCTGCTAGTTTGAGATAAAGAATGTGAATAGAATTTCTCCACTAATCTCATAAAAGCCGCCTACATCTACAACTGGTTATTTCAAACGAAATAATTGTTTTATCAGATATCGTCCGTAAATGTTCATACTTATGATATGAAATGGAGCAAAAGTACTTTTAAAAACTTAGAAATACTTAAGATACATATTCTTAGTATACGTCCTTTATCTTATTTATTTTAAAGTCATAAGGTTATGTCATATATGTCCAACATATACCTGAGCCAATTAGCGGCAAGAACAATGAGATCAATTAACTAATGTAAACAGTGTAATTGGTGCTACCTAAAATCCTGATTGTCCAACAAAAAAATACCACATTTACACATTTTTATATAAATGTAGGACAATCAAGATGACACCACATTTATTGCTCTTGGTTTTTAATCCCACCACCCACTTTAATCCACCTTAACGTTTTACAGATGTCATTGTATATGTTCTTAAAGTCATTGGGAGGAATTTCGAAAATGTATACTTTTATGTTAATATTTTCTTAATGCGATTTGGTTCAGATTGCCTTTTGTTGCGCAATCTTTTTGCTTTTATTCATGTATGTATAGATATACTTTGGTCAGGTTATTTTATTTTTCGGATTATTATGCATGTCTTGGGGGTGAGATTGAGCATAACTTACATGTATGAACTTTGAAATTCACTGAATTAGTAAATCTGACCCCATCATCATTTTTATTATCTTTTTCGTTCTCGTCATTTAATAATGAATGACACATTTTCATTGATGCAATCGTTACAGTGTTATTTATGGTGATGTGAGGCAAAAGCGAAGCTGTATCGAGATTGCGTATTTGCCTGAAAGGGACATATTATGGCATAAATGCACTTATTTGATTTTAATTTTAGTTTTCCTTGTTAACATACAATAAAAAGGCTAGAACCTCAAGGTAACCAAGGTCAAATACAGCAGCTAGGTAACCAAACAGCCGGTAATCAAGGTCAAGATTACCTACCCCAAGGTAACCAATGTCAACAACGAGGAAACCAAGTACATATGTACCAGGTAACCAAGGTCAAGGTTATCTATCGCAAGGTAATCAGGGTAACCAAGATGACAACCAAGGACAACAAGGTAACCCAGGTAATCTAGGTAGGAGGCGACAACCGGGTCAGCTTGTACAACCCCGTAATAACCCGGATTCAATTCCAACAAGCCTAAAATATGATGGGAAGGAACATTGGTTGGGCTATAATCACAAATTTCTTAGGTACATGAATTTTAAAGCTTGAACCAATGATGAAGCAAGAAACCAGTTATGTTGGATACCCAAAGGTAAGGCTAGTGAGTATTATGAGACTGTGATGGACAGGAATGCACATATCCCACTCCAAGACCTTATGAATAAACTTGAAAAAAAGGTTCGATTCGGCTGATTGTGTGCAGCAATTAGCAGCAAAGGCGCTCTAGATTTACCAGGAGAACGTATGATTAAGGAGACAATTAAGCGAATATGCCTTGGTTGCCTAGACAAGGAAGCAGGTCAGCATATTGTCAATTTAAATCTTGACTCTGTAGAATTAGTTGTTGATAAGATTAACCATAAAAGTATTTTTGCAGGGTCGCATCACTCGAGAAAAGAGGTGCGAGAGTTGAGTGTATCGCCGAGTTATGATAACGATTCTGCCATTGGTGGATGATTGCATGGGTTCCTTGTCAGGTAATCTTTGGTACTCAAAATTTGACGCCACATGGGGATATTGGCAAATTAAAGTCAAAGATGAAGACAAATGTAAAAGAGCCTTCACTAATAAATACGTCTTGTACCAGTTTAAGAGGATGAGCTTCGGATTGACGAACGCGCCAAGCACATTTTCGAGAACGATGAATCTTGTTGTACGAGGTTTGCATTGGAGGATAGTTTTAGCCTTTCTTGATGATATTTTGGTTCCCGGTAAGTCTTTTAATGATCACGTCGTGAACTTAGCGGAAGTATTCAACAGATGTAGGGAATACAAATGTATGATATTTAACTTAAAGCTTAAAAGTGTGGTCTGTTTAGAGAGGAAGTGGAATACTTATGGAGAACCGTAGGACGTGACGGCATGCGAGTAAGTCAGAGTTTTATTGACACAATGGAAACCATCAACTAGTACAAAAGAAGTAGACGATTCTGTAGTTATGCGAACTACCATAGGATATTTTAAAAACTTTGCCGAAATTGCCGCACCTCTGTATAGTCTTATTGGGAAAAATAAGTTCCACTGGGAGAAAGAACATCGGTGCGCCTTTGAGCTATTAAAATCTGCTCAGAGTAGTGTACCAGTGTTAACCATACCAATCAAGGATGGTACCTTTCATTTTAGATACGGATCCCTCGGACATTGCCTTCGAAGCCGAACTTATCCAGGATGGAGGAGAGAAGATTATTTCTTTTTCCTTTTTTTCTTAACACCGGAACAACGTAAATACTGTACTTACTCAGCCAATATTGGATGGTTATCCGTCATCATCCCGGAGTTAAACACCAGAATGCTGATTGGCTTTCCAGACTCTCTGATAACAGCACATCAACATGTCAGGAGTATAGACACTGTACAACCAGCTGAATTGATTGCCATGTGGAATTTGTAATCGCTGCCAGAGATACATCAAGAGTGGAGCCATTGTACTGAGACGGTGGACGAGGCCGTACCACTGACGAGTACCATGGTAATCCAAGTTAAAGCAACTAAACCTATGTCATGGATGAACGGATAAACGTGGGAAGAGGTCAAGGAATATCAACGAGCAGATCGAGATCTCAAATTCACTCTCAAATGGTAAACACTCAGACAGCGAATTATTCCTAAGTAACCCAGCAGCTAAAACCTACTGGATTAATAAAGAATTATTCTTCCTGTGTGAGGACGGAGTCCTGTGGAAAAAGGATCATGAGAATGATGTCATTAGACTGCAGGTTATCCCATGACTTTAAAGGGAGAGATAATTGGGCTATGTCATAATTTGCCCTCATCGGGTCATCAAAGTCAAGACAGAACATGAGGCAGAGGTAAGCAGATATTTTACTGGTATTCTATGAATAAGGTTACTTAGAGCAATGGCGTAGCTCTGCTTGAAAAGTGGAGGGGCACAACATCCCAAAATTTCTAACAAGCAAAAAAAAAGGGGGGGGGGGAAGAGGCAGAGATTGAAAAATAAATATTGGGTTTTCATGTTCTGTATGCACAATTTTTAACATTTCTGGTGCAATTCTAAATTTTAAGTACATGAATAAATGGCTGGCGAGCGGTAGCGAGCCAAGAATTTTTTTAAGCAAAATATTGACTAATCAGAAAATACTGTCTGTGTCCTCTATCATTAACATATACATGTAATGATATTCTATATAGTTTGAGTTAAAGGTATTTTGCAGTTGATTTTTTATATCTGTTTGACCAAAAACTACGTCAAAAAGTGGGGGGCACAAACATACTTATGCCCCCCCCCCCCACTTTCAAAAGTGGGGGGCACGTGCCCCCCCCCCTGCCCCCCCCCCCCTTGTCCTACGCCAGTGTAGAGGTTTGTCAGCGAATGCTCAAAATGTAAAAGGAACAAGAAAGCTAACCGAAAGGCGAGATTAAGTTTACATCATATCACACAGGATCACCCATGGAGCGTGTGCATCTCGATTTTCTTGGTCCCTTACCTGGTACCACGAATAACAACACGTGCGTCTTGATGATGGTAGACCAGTTTACCAAATGGGTGGAGTGTATACCATTGCCAAACCAAACAGCTAAAGTTACAGCCAAAACCACAGTGGATAACTTTTCTCCAGATTTGGTATACCTGATCAAATATGTGCAGATGGTCAAATTTTGAAAGTTCACTGTTCAAGGAACTTTGTGAGAAACCATCTATCCACAAAGCAAGAACAACAGCGTTTACCTTTGTCCTTATTGTGTTATGCAACTTTTATTACAGCATAATGTCAGGTCAAGACTCAAGCCCTGAGACGAGACGAGAACCTGGAATGTCGTCCAGAAGAAGGACAAGGACAAAGGAAAAGGCAAAGACAAGAGTGCTGACAAGAACAAGGGAAATGCCAAGGGGACATCCGGTACACGGTACGCGGAAACCGGAGTACCCGGAGGGAAACCCCTTGCAGAGGCCTGGGTGGGGGACCATCTACCCTCCCACATTAGACCCTTCGCCGAATCTAGGATTCGAACTCGGGACCTTAGAGGTGAAAAGCGAGCGCGCTACCACTGCGCTAACCCGGCTAATCGAACACTCTATCATTTGATAACCAGTTACGTGACTGTAAATGATCAGTGGTTAGAGTAGCATGTGGCTAGTCCATTCTAGCCCGTTCTTCATACCGACAACACATAACTTTTCTTTAAAAATAATTTTACATACAAAAAAATAATATGTGTGTGTCCCTGCATCTGCCTGGAGGCAACGAATTTTGACACTTGTTTGGGACACAGGTTTGCATAGATTTTATTTTAATAAAAATGTTTTTAAAATTATCTCTGGTTTTTCCTGTCGGTCACGTTGTCGAGGAAGGAAGGGTTATTAAAGTCTAATCAATGAAATAAAAATAAAGTTTTTTTGTCAAGCAAAGATTTACTGAATGAGCATTTTTCACGATTGTTGCATTTGTTTATATGCTTGATGTTCATAGATAATGTTTTAATATGAAATGTGGCCAGGGTGTGTTACAAACGAATTTGTTTTTATATCGGTCAATGTATTATTAGAATTTTCATTTACGATGATTGTCGTTTTCATATTGACTCCTTCGCCATGTTTCTAATAAACACGGCTACCCAATTATGCTCGACGGGCTAGTTTGCAAAATGATTTTTGCTGATTTGTCCTATTTAAGAGAAAAGTTCAATTCCCTCACCATAGAAAACAGTCGTTATACCCGGAATGAAGTGTCGCCATTGTATGTTATTTGTATTTTCTGGCAGAAGCATAGCCAAACGAAATTCAAAATATTGTGTTTCTTTTATCCTATCAAACTGAATATACACATGTCTGAAGCATCGAAAATCTACATTTGAAAATGTCAAAAAGGTGTAAAGAAGAAAATCGTGCAAAAAATTACTGTTCACTCATCTTTTATGCTTCGGAGTTATAGATG
This sequence comes from Pinctada fucata, assembly GCA_028142955.1. Classification (NCBI taxonomy): domain Eukaryota; kingdom Metazoa; phylum Mollusca; class Bivalvia; order Pterioida; family Pteriidae; genus Pinctada; species Pinctada fucata. Next base: position 71,828,288 of record AP027104.1, on the reverse strand, counting down.
TAGATATTATAAACACCATGTGCGGATCCAGAGGGGGGGACCGGGGGTCTGGACCCCCCCCCCCCCCCCCCTGAGATTTTCGGAGATGGGGTTCAGCTTTGGCCCATTTCTAATTGAAAGGGGTCTAAAAATGCATAAAAAGGCTTTGAAACCTAAAATTTCGCTTCGCTCGCCATTTACAAATACACAATTATTTTTTCTGCAAAATTCCTTCATCATTTTCAATTTTTTATACTAAATAATTTTATGTAACTGTCTTGGGCCTCATGAAGTCCTATTTTCAACAGTCCCTTACTTCATTTATAAGATGTAACCTTCCTCATCTTTTCAAGGTTTTGACATTTTAAGATGTCAGATTATTTGGGAAAATGACTTATCTATTTATTCTCATGAAATATAGACAAATTGTGAATTAATCAATATTTTCGCGGCTCGCTCCCCTCGCTGATATAAGAAATAAAAAATTCAATGTTATAAATAATCATTTTGATCGAATCAAAGACAAAATGATATTTCATATCTAAAAAAATTCAACGTGAAAGGAAAGCTAACAATACCCCCCTCAAAAAATCAATCCCTAGAGCACCCCCTCCCCATGATGTGCACCGAAAAATACCTACATGATAGGTAGTCATCATACAATTTTGGACCCCCTCTGGCAAAAAATGCTGGATCCGCGCATGAACACATATTGGTACTTATTTTTTCAAAGAAACTGAAACGGATAGAGTTTTTGGGAGAATACTGTAGAAACAAAGTAAATTACCCATAATGCATCAAAATCCAGAAGAAAATAGTCGCGATTACCGTAAAAAATAGTATACCGCAGTCGCACGTTACATAGAGTGGTCCTATTCAATTATCCAGATCACCTTGTTTTGTTGATTTACTTTTAATATATGCATAAAATTCATAATAATAAAAAAAATCAATAGTCCCCCTTAAGTCGTAATTGGAAATAGAAAATGTAGCCAAATATTAGCAATATCTTTTTTCTTTTTGATTTATCTTAGCGAGAAAAACGAGTCTAACCTTTGAATTTAGTGCTGTTTACTTCGTGCTTAATGTTGAATGCAGTTTAGAATATTTATGATATTTATATTCTGCTTCCTGTGATTTTTCTTTATTTCAACATCTTCGGGTTCAGAATATTTATTTCCAAAACGTACACCCTATGCAATCCTATGAGAATCAAATAATCGTCCCCGAACGACAAAGTGATCCTAAAAACTCAATCAAAAACAAAGGAGGGGATCTCCAACAACACCCGGTTGTAGCACCCACAGCAAAACACCCAATGCAAAAACACAAAGCAGACAAAAGACTGCTTCATCTCCACATTCTGTTCATAAAGTATAATTATCAAAAAAATCTATTGACCCATATCATTGTTATTATGTTCCATAATATGTATTTACTTATTGACAAAATAGGAAAGTGTTTTTATGAACTTACATATTAGGTTGTACGCAACAGTGAGGGTTATCGTCCCCGATAAACACTAATAGAAAAAGAAAAACAACATAATGAAATATATATATATATATATAGAATATACTGTTTCTAGAAGTATAATATCTCTCTGTCAAATTTATCATACATCGTCATATTTATTATATGTAAGAACCTTTTTTTTTTTTGCCCAAAAAGGATCATGTCAATATGTCTTTATGATTGTAGGAAGTGATACCTACAAACGATGTGAAACCTATTCTACATCTAAAATATAATATCCCAACATATATGGCCGATACGATGCAATGAATTGAATGGAATTTGAATTTACCTGGAAATGTCCGAAGAATACTCAGAAATATCATGAATATCCTTGACATTCTGTAAAAATATACTGATTTTGATTACTCACCTGTCTCTACTTCAGGAGTAGAAACTATATCATGGTCAATAAACTGTCCAAAATGTGTCAGAAAAGGGGTGTGTCTGTCAGACTGGAATGCCGTACCGGAGTGGGCACTTAAACTGACAAACCTGGCATTAGGAAGAACAAACGGTTGGATGACACTACGTACACGTGGACTGTTGACACCTAGGAAAAAAATGTTCTGTAAATACACAATGTGTTTTTTTCAAAGCAGAGGTGTGTGATCGAAATTATATCTTAAAATTGGACATTTTTCGTTCAAGTTAACGTACTTCGGACCTCACACTCCGGACTTTCGCACTACATATGATAAAAATCAGGCGCTATAAGAAACATTAAATCTGAACACACATGATCGAAATGACAATGGACAACTTTTTATATGTATTTATACAAATGATAACAAATAAATTCTTCACGAAGAGTACTCTAAGTTCATTTGAATAGAGTTTGCGTTTGTGACAAGATCCCTTCGAAATGCGATGTCCGAAGTCCGCTAGCATGAAAAATGTTCATTAATACCATGGAAGTGCTCCAACTCTATACCTTCCGAAGAAAATTCCATACCAATTTATTATGCACCAGACACGTGTTTCGGATAAAACAATCCTCATGAGTGATGTTTACATTCAAAGTGAATTTTAGAGACAGCCAAAATTCATTTTAGTAGCGCCAGCTTTTGGGTGTATGTCTTTAAAGAATGTTTACAGACCCCCCCCCCCCCCTTCTTAAGTTTTCATAATATATCTCATATATTATCAACATTCTAAATATGAAAGATTCAATTCAAAGTAAAGGTCAATGGGTCCAAACTTTTGTTTTGTTACCAAGGGAGAGGGATTATGAAAAGTAATACGTATGCACATGTGAAATATTAAAGTCCTATCATTTAAAGTACCATCCAAAACTCATGGTCGAGGTTGAAGTTTTTAAATGTGGGTCAACATCCAAGCACGAGGACACAAGGTCAGAATGTTGTTACCAACAGAAAGGTCTTGTCTCAAGGAATACATATGTGAAATGTGAAAACCCCATCACTTTTCGTTCAAAAGTAATGGTCAAGGTTAAAGTTTTTGAAAAGTATGTCAAACTCAAATGTCAAGGTCACAAGGTCAAAAATTTTGGTCTCCATGGAAAGATCTTTTCACAAGAAATATACATGTGAAATATCAAAGCCCTATCCCTTTCCATTAAAAAGTTATGGACAAGGTTATATATTTTTTGAAAAGTAGGTCAAAGTCCAAGGTCAAGGTCACAAGGTCAAAAATTTTAGTATTCATGGAAAGCTCTTGTCACAAGGAATACACATCTGTAATATGAAAGCCCTATCACTTTCCATTCAAAAGTTATAAACAAGGTTAACGTTTTTGATAAGTAGGTCAAAGTCCAAGGTCAAAAGGTCAAAAATGTTGGTATCCATGGAAAGTTCTTGTCACAAGGAATACACATGTGAAATATGAAAGCCCTATCACTTTTCATTCAAAAGTCATGGGCAAGGTTTAAATTTTTGATAAGTAGGTCAAAGTCCAAGGTCAAGGTCACAAGGTCAAAAATTTTGGTATCCATGGAAAGGTCTTGTCACAAGGAATACACATGTGTAATATGAAAGCCCTATCACTTTCCATTCAAAAGTTATGGTCAAGGTTAAAGTTTTTGATAAGTAGGTCAAAGTCCAAGGTCAAGGTCAAAAGGTCAAAAATGTTCACAATGTCAAAAATTTTGGTCTTCATGGAAAGATCTTTTCACAAAAAATACACATGTGAAATATCGAAGCCCTATCCCTTTCTTTTAAAAAGTTATGGACAAGGTTATATTTTTTTGAAAAGTAGGTCAAAGTCCAAGGTCAAGATCATAAGGTCAAAAATTTTAGTATTCATGGAAAGCTCTTGTCACAAGGAATACACATGTGTAATATGAAAGCCCTATCACTTTCCATTCAAGAGTTATGGTCAAGGTTAAAGTTTTTGATAGTAGGTCAAAGTCCAAGGTCAAGGTCAAAAGGTAAAAAATAATGGTATCCATAGAAAGGTCTTATCACAAGGAATACACATGTGTAATATGAAAGCCCTATCACTTTCCATTCAAAAGTTATGGGCAAGGTTTAAATTTTTGATAAGTAGGTCAAAGTCCAAGGTCAAGGTCACAAGATCAAACATTTGGTACCCATGGAAAGGTCTTGTCACAAGGAATATACATGTGAAATATCAAAGCCCTATCACTTACCATTCAAAAGTTATGCACAAGGTTAATGTTTTTGGGACTGACGGACAGACAGACGGACGGACGAACCGGTTTTAATGTCCTCGCGCTTTCGCGAAAGGGGGGACAATAAAATCTATGTTCAATATACCATAGGAGGGATGGTGCTAAGATGTTACCCTCCTTTAATTTCGATGATATTTATGAATGAAATGACAAGTTTCCAAATCAGCAAAATAATACTTATGACGTCAACTTAATAAAGTGCCAAATCAAAGCTTCTGTTAGGCGACCGAGCTGGAATGAAGTAATTAATACACTTATAAAGAAACATCCATGTACAGGGAACGAGTTTAACTGCTCCACACTGCAACAGGAAATACGTGTCAAGGAATGATAAAAAAAGATACAATGAAGCAATCGAAATGAACAATAACTGACTTAGAGAGATATAGAAAAAAACTAACAACAAAAGATAAAAATAAATATCTATTCAGTACTACTCCACATCAACAAAAAAGAGATGAAAGATCCGGTACAATGGTGGCTACAAAAACGAACTATATTCTCTATTTTGTAAACATTAGATTTGAGTCGAGAACACAAAGGAAACAATTTGTTTCTGTAAAGGAAGAGACTGGCACTATTCGGAAATAAATTTTCTGACCACGAATTAGTTGAAAATGAATGTTAAACGTCTTCAAATTCAATAGAATAAGAAGAGATAAATTTGCAGCAAGAAACAATCTTACCTTCTTGGTAGCACAAAATAAATGTTAAAGCCTAATATAACCAAATATATTCGCCACATAGTTTAAAATGTTTCCGAGCTGTATCATACACTTGTCACGTTATGTTCCAACAACTATGATTGAATTTGTTTTTTATTTAATCTTTTTTAATCTTGAATGAAGTTGTTATTTTCATAGAAATGTGACAATTTAGACTTTATTAAGATAATTTCCTATACGCCTATTTGTCTGTTTATTAAAATGACAAATATGGATAATGACAATATCCCGATATACAGCACAAAATCGATAATTCAGAAAATCATAAATCGAGGGCATACAAAATCAGGATAAAACAGGAACCAAAGCAAACAAACAAACAAACAAAAACCTCCACCACATGAAAAGAAGCGAACTCCCGATATGGGAGTGAAATCAGGTGCCCAGGAAGAGTCAGCATCTCCTGCTTGCATGCAACATCCGCCGATTCTGTTCGGTAGAATTGTCACATCCGATTACTTCCATTTCCAGAAGAGTATAATCGTTTGTTCGGATTGTTCAAATGGTCTATGACAGAATAGCATCCACCATTCTGGAGAGTGGGACATCATAGGGTACGACGAGTTCCCAATATCGACCGAAAAACTTCCTCAGTGACGATGTTAGTCGGTCACAAACGTTTACCTGACTGAGAAGCTTATCTGAAAGACGCCTAGCTCTCAGAATAAAATCTGTATATTTGGTACTTGCGCACTTGCTCTGGAATAGCGTGTCAACTGAGATAAGAACACGCCATAAGCAGGCGATGAAGTGATGTTGCTACTCATTATTTTTATACACGTATGGAAAAGAAGATATCCAAAATCTACAGACGTGGTAGATGTCCGTCTAAAGTCAGCCCGTTGGTCTCGTTGGTTTATGTGTTGTCATTTGTGTTTGATGTTTCTCTGTGGTTTGACGTTCCTTGTACCATTACCTCTCTTTCTGTGCGTGTCTTCTTTGTGTTTTTACAGTGGGTGTTTTGTGGGGTTGCTGTTGGTGCTGCAACTAGGTGTTGTTAGAGATCCCATCCTTTCAGAAAAGGAAAGTTTGTGATGCTGAAATTGAAGTCGTCACGTTTGTCGTAGAGTAAGGTGTTCATGTGACCATCAGTGTCGTAAGACAACATTATGTACAAATAGGATGCTGAATTATTTGTCTCTGTAGTTTCTTTGAGTTCAAGCTCCGGAGGATAGATTCTGTTGAGGTAATCAGCGAATTTTGGATTATTGATGGACTACACATCGTCTATGTGTATGTGAGTGAAGTTGAAGTCAGAAGCTAAGTATCTTTTCCCTATAGAGACCAAAGATTGAATGAATTCAGCTTCGCTCGAGTAAAGAAAAATGTCGACAAGGAGAGGGGCACAATTGGTCCCCATTGGAATTCTGACAATTTGCTGGAAGACCTTTTCTCCAAACACCACAAAAATGTCGATCAGGAAGCTAGCTTAACAATTGAATAATCATTTCCTCAAGCAAATCTTTATTCGATGTCATTTTCTTTATAATGCGGCTTGCCTCCATTTAATTCTAATTTGCTACTTTTTATCCTTTTATTGTTTGCATTGACACCTTCTTTGTTCTTGCATGTGTTGGATTAAGTGAAAATGATTCTTGTGAATGAATGAGTGATTGAAAGAGTGCTACTGAGCTTTACTTGGCGTCATTTGTAGTTGTTCCGGAATTTCCAACTCCTGGAAAATAACTGTTTCCTACATACTGCGGACATTCAAATTAAAATTAAAAAAAGGAGTGCATCTCCAATTAAACTCGGTCGCAGCACCCACAGCAAAACCTCAAAACACCCAATGCAAAAAAAAAAACACAGAGCATACACCCACAGAAAGAGACGCAAAAGGGACAAGGAACATCAACACATAGAAACACGAAACACAAAAGACGAAAAATAGACATAGCAAGAATTTAAGTAAGTAGCAGACGGTGTGGTTATCCTGGATTACGTGCGCACAACATTTATTATACTTCGGATTGAAAGCGCGTGCAAGTGTGCAATCTAAGTATCCTGAAGTCATTATGTTATGTGAATTTCGGATATTTCAAACTATATTTAACAACTATAAATGCCTCTTCATTATTTAACATAACTGGTTATCACAAGCCAAATCTACGTTTTGATAAGCTGAATAACTCTTTTCTGAGCTCGCTTTGGTTTGTTATTTGGATGTTTCTAAGGATCATTAAATGAAAGTCAAACACAAAAGCCGAAACAAAATTCTAAAAACCATAATCGGAATGCTAAACGTCTTCAAATTCAATAGCATCATTTAAAAACAGATAAATTTGCAGCATGGACCAGATATACATTTACTAAACCCTCGTTATTGAGTCTCAATCTGAACAATGTACATGTACATGTAACTCTATACCTTCATGAAGAAAATTTCAAACAAATATTTCTGCACCAGACACGTGTTTCGAATATAAAATTCTCATCAGTAATGCTTCCAGCGGAGCCACCAAAATTCATTTCAGTAGCGCCCTCTATTATTTTTGAATTTAGATGTGTACATTTACTTTACAGAGAGTGCGCAGCTCCAAATTTCCTGTAGGGTCTATTCACTAGCATATCGAAATAGAATATATATAATATATATATAATTCAAAAATTCTGTCTCCTCTCGCCATTTGGCTACCCTTTCTTTTTGGCACCGATCCAACACAAAGGTATAATTATTTTTCGGTACATGTACCATAAACCTTTGTGTATATAACTTTTAATGAAACTACAAGGTGAATGTTGTGAGAGACATTGGACGCAATTAAACAGAGGTGGGTGCTCCATAGACTTCGATCGAAAAGGCATTTACTTCTTCTCTCATGTTCTTGTACAAGTAAGATTAGACGTTGTATATTTCAGGAAACGAAAATGGAATCTTGATTTATGTCGAGGCGAAATTAGTCTCCTACTATCATGAGAAACGTCTTGCGAGAATCGTCTTACTAGATTTATGATAGTTAATTATTCGGGGATTAGAAAGAGAGATAATGAAAAATAGGAAGTTAACAGTTAGTGTCCGGCGCCGGTTTTGAACTTAAGATTTATTTTAGGAAAACGGTGAGACATAGTTAATGATTACACGTTAATTAGAAATAATTCCTTCTAAACAATTATCAAATTCACATTGTCACATCATATGCTATATATATCTTCATATCACACCATTGATCTCCGTCCTCTTCGTTTCGACAGAGAATTGGCTAATTCGTTTCTTTAGTAGCATAGATGTAGTTATTACCTTTTAATAGTTTATTAATAGTTTAACTTGTCATATATCGTCTCCACGGCCTATTTCCTTTATCTGTAAAAATTACATGTACCAACGTAAATCACGTCGTTTAAAGGTCAAAATGAGAACCATCTAGTCTTTATCGTGATTCTTTGGTTGATTCCAACATTTAATTACTAAACGGTCGATTCGACGCCTAAAAGAAACCCTTCATAACGACTAGTAGTTGGTATTCATTGTCAAGTTTGCGTCTCTGGCTGCACATGTAACTGTCTTCTCTGTGTTTTCAATTAGGGCGTTTTGCTGTGGATGCTGCAATCAAGTCTGGCTGGAGATTCATCATCCTTCTTTTGTACTTCCTACTCACTGCACACATTTTCCATATTAAAAAGTATGTTAAACAAATAAATGACTTCATTTTGAAAGATTGACAAAGTATGTATATCAAACCCTTACCATTGTCATAGTCCGGAAAGAGAAATCGTCCCTGAGCGGTGAAGGCTGCTCCTAATTTAAAGGCACCATTAGGCTCAGACCGGTAGAAAAGATTATTACATTGCCCGTCGGTTTCCCTGTAACGCTGAAAAGGGTCACACGCCTTTGCTGGTATTACGTCCATACAGGCTGCAGCGGCTGCATTTCTAAATGCCCTAGTACTGCCTGCTGAAAACCCTGCTGCTGGGGCTCTATATTTTAAAAGAAAAGTCTGACGTTCTTTAATTCATTTAATTTTTTGAAAAAAAACTCAAATTAACCTTGCTGGTTTTGATAATTGTGAACAACATTAGAAAGATAGATTTTAAATTATTTTCTTCTGCTTGGCATTAAACAAATATCAGTTAAATAAGCATATCTTATAAATCATCAGTGATTAAAACCAAAATTAGAACCCAAAATATAATTCGAATACAAGACCTTGGAAATTACATGTTATCTAGAATTTTTGTAATCATAATGTCAATGTTCTGATTGCTAAATGGATCAGAAATAGGGGCATGGTCACTTCGTAGCATAACCAACTTGTACCTGCCACTTCGTACCATTCCTGACTACCAACTCGTACCAAAACCATTTCGTACCATTATCAACTTAAATACCCCATACATGTACCCGTACCACTACCAACTCGTACCATGGAACATAGAAACTCGTACCATGGTACTAAGAAACTCATACCATTAATAACCGGTACCACTTCTTCTATTCGTATCATGATACCCTTGTGCCAAGCAACGTTTTGATATTCGGGGGGGGGGGGGGCTTGGTTTTTTGTCGGAACAAGATTTCTTTTCTTCGCCCCGGACTAGAGCAGAATTTTTTTTCTAACATTAATTCAGCAATATATTAAGAACGTTTGTGTTTTATCAATAAAATTCTTTATTTTTACAAAAAAAAACTGTAGAATATAACTTTATTTTATGCAAAAATTTAATTGACACTTCTTCTAAAGAGAGAGATGAATTCCTCACAAAACAAAATTTATATAAAATGAGATAGAGAAGATCATGACGATAATCTCAACAGCATTCACAATAGAGTACCAAATTGAGCATCAACGGACCCCTAGCAAGCTAGTGACGGGCCCAGCAGCCTGTTTCACAAAAATACTTACGAACAATTTCAGGAATTTTCGTAACTTTTGATCGTTTAGTTCTTCTTTTAGAATAAACAGATTGATATTTTGTTTCTGAATTTAGATCGAGTATGTAGAAATTATATTAGAAAATATAGTACATCCTAAATGGAATATCTTTGGAACGTTTTATTTAATGACAAAAGTTACGAAAATTCTTGATTTTTATTCGTAAAAACTTTTATGAAACTGGGCACAGGTGTCCAGGAGGAGTAAGATTCCCCTGTTTGGCTAGCCGCATCCGCCGTCGACGTTCACGCACGACAAATGAAATCAATATCAACAAAGGATGCATTGTATTAGGTTAATATGTCTATAAAGAAAGTGCCATGGCGACTATGTAAGGGAAGACATTTAAAACACTGTCAAATCCCTCTCGGGTACATATACATGTATTAAAGAGAGTCTGAGGGGAGGGTCTTCTAGACAAATTTTCAGATTGTGATTTGCAAATTGATACAAAACGGAAGTTCCCCTTCAAAGCTTGTATTTAAAATGAGACTTTATGGCGAAACATGCATCCATTAATAGTAAGACCTTTATAAAGGAAGCCCTTTTTCATTAACTTGCATTCTTTTGAAATTTTCAAATATGAACTTTGGCCTATAAGAAATAATGATTTGATAGATTACGATGGCGAGCGAAGCGAGGGAACATTGTTTTGACATATTAAATTGAAAGCTGTGGCGAGCGAAGCGAGGCGGAAAAATTTCGGGAACTTTATACAAAAATTTATGGTAATTCTTCAAATTCAGATTACTTGTAAGAGCAAAATTATTTGTATCTGACACATCATCAACAAATTCATTGTTTTTATCAAACTTCAGGGATATGGTCATTATCCATATTTGTCATTCAGAGCAAAATTATTTTTACAAAGAACACAAAATAGTGGTGTAAAGTAAACTTCTCAACGTAAAATGACCATACAAACAAGACAACATAGACAGGGGCCCGACGAACACAGAGATGGAAATTTTTAAATACGATGTACAAATAGAGGGCGTAAGAAATACATTCCTTGCTCTACCGGAAGAGTCCGACTGACATTCAGAAAGGAACAGCTGGTCGAGACTAGTCTTATCTGGCAAATGTTTAGACACGGCTCGGCATGAAAGAAAAGAGGGGATCTCCAACAAGACTCGTTTGCAGCACCAACAGCAACACACCAAAGACCAAACACAGAGAAGACACACACAGCAAAAGACAAGGAACAGCAAACGAGACATCAAACATCTAACATAAAAGACAACGCATAAACCAACGAGACCCATGGGCAATCGGTGCCGACTTAGGACTGCTATCAGCCACGTTAGTAACAGATGGTGTGGTTATCCTGGATTACGTGCGCACAACCCTCCCACTTTTCCGGTTACCCAAAGGTCTCGAAGAACACACAGTTGTTGTGTAAAATAACATCCTCACTCTAAGATGACCATACAAACAAGACAGCACAAAGCAGGAGCCCAAGGAACACAGATGAATATGTAAATATATATAAAGATTAGGGTAGGGGCATACGAAATGCAGCCCGTGTTCTGCAGCTGAAGTCCCGTCGTCACAGTCATTCATATCGTAATTCTTCAGAATGCGTTGGTACAATGCTGTAGATTCGTCAAGTACCGAACCTAGTGTCAGTCTTGCGACAGCAGAATCATATCCACGGTGTAAACGGTGTTTGATCACTCTGACGCATTTTCGGTGGTAATTCTGTCTGCCTATGATCCTTCTTTTTTTGTAAATTATGTCAACAAAAAAGGCAGGTTGTGAATACCCACAGTAATATACTCTGTTGCCTGTATGGGTCCGAATTTCAACAGAAGCTGACCATATTTTTTGTAAAATTTCCAGAAAGTCATAAACCTTGATCAAAATGGGTTTCTTTTTTTTTTGGTTATTTGTAATTCGTACTATGAGAATCCAAAACATTAATACATGCCCTAGCGTTCAATGTAAATGCCGTCTGACGGTAATCTAGGAACATCACCGTCAACGAGGAGGAAATTAATTTTGTTGAGGCCAAATTCATCTCTTTTATCATACACATTCGTATGAATCTCTCCGTTTTCAATTTTGAAATGTAGATCCAAAAATAGCATTTCTGTGTTTGTAACGTTTTCTCTCTTCAGTGTCAATCTTGTGGATAAAGTACATTGTTATATTATTTTCAAAAACAGGATTCAGTCGATTCATGTACCTAGATGTAAAATTAGAAAATTTTAAATGATCAAGTTTTTTTTCTTCTGATAATTTTGGATATTTCTTTCTTCTGATAATTTTGGATATTTCTTCCTTCTGATAAATTTGGGTAAACTATGTTTCATTAGGGTATAAAAAATATATCAGCAACAAGAGGCTCAAAGTTAGTACCACAGGGATCAATCAAGTATATATCGAAATTACATTGTGGGGAAAATAGTTGAAAGGGACAACCCGAATAAAATGTTGAATAGCAAAAACATATGGAAAATAAAAACATGGGTTTGTGAAACACGAATGCCCCCGTTGGCATCTTTGTCGGTAAAACAGCTGAAAAGTAGTTCACATTTTGAGGTCAAAGTCACAAGGTCAAATTTGGTATCCATGGAAAGGTCTTGTCATAAGAAATACACATGTGAAATATGAAAGTCCTATCACTTACCATTCAAAAGTTATGGTTGACTTTAAAAAATTTCAATTAGCCAACAATGTCAATTTTTAATTAAAATAATTAAGTTACAACAAGTACATCAAATAAGTTATCCGATTTTAACGAAATGAACAAACTTAATAATACATCCTTACCCACTACTTAAATATACAGTTTTTCAATCTATGCGGTGATCCTGGAGAACAAGATTTTTTTAAGAATCGTATCCTCTGGGATCTTTTTGGTCCGCACTGGATCCACCCTTTAAGGGATCAAGCCGAAATGAACAAACTGGTAGAGAACCGTAGGTACTTCATGCATGCTAAGAGAAAGGAGTTTCATCAAAATCCTCCAAGCGGTTATGGAGAGGAAGTCGAAAAGGGAAACTGTACAGACTAATGACGGACAGACATACGGACGAAACTCGAACGCAGTAACTCATTTCAGCTTTTTGCTGAGATGAGCTATAACACAACAACATAACCTAGGCAACGCAAATGGTAGCATCTATTCGCACGGCATGGTAATCAATGTGTCGTCTCCTTCTTTAGAATGTGCAACGTCTGGATATCTAAATAAACCAGCTGGTCGTATTGTTACTGGTGACTTTTCAATTATTCAAGACAGGCAGCTCCATGGTCTTTTCAAACAAGATGCTCAAGGGGCCATAACGCTCACCTTACACTCCGTGCACTCTTAGCTCACTGACAGTTGATGATCTAAACTAGACCATTCTGATATTTGTACAATGTATTTGTCCATTGATGTAAGAAAGACAACTTATGAGTATGTATATCAAAGCATATAGGCATTTAAAAAGGAATAAAATGCAATACATGAGTGCATAAGATCATACAGTTGTTGAGTTATTTAAAGAAAAAGTTTTAAAAAATAGCATTGTTGACACAATTCAAAAAGACGTCAAAAACGCGTCAAATAATTGAATTCAGAATGGAACCAAAAATTACGACACTTCTTAAGATATCTCTCTAAATCATCCTGATGCTTTCGGTTTGTCAAAATGTGCCTCGGTTCTGAAGACGTTTGTCAAAGGTTGGTAACCTTTGTAACGTACTTTTGCCTGTGATGGCGCCATCTGTCGATGGATTTCAACGAAAAGCAGCAACATGTGTAGGGGATCATGAGTACTTCATTCCTACCAAGTAGCATTAAAATCGCTTTAGTGGGTATGAAAATGTCCAATATGTATGAAGATACCACCCTTCCTTTCCATTTTTGCATAAGAAATAAAATAATGAAAAATCCGAAAAATAACCGAAATCGATATAAAACCATTACATAACATAAATGTGACTAATATTCAGTAAATGAGAGCACGATCACACATTGAAAGAGTTATTCAAAGAAACAGTTCAAAAATGAGTCCTAAAAGACGTCAAAAACGCGTCAAAAATTTGACTTCGGAGTTGACTTCGGAGTGGAACCAAAACTAACAACCCTCTAGTACCCACACCTATTCATACTTGGAGAAGAATCATTGTTTTTTCATGTGGGTATGTTACCCAAATGCAAGAACAAAACCAAAGAAATATTTCAAAAATTCTCTCTCTAACAATTGTTGGTACGTATCATATATGATACACCGTGCATTAGTGGAATTTCTAACTCTTCTATTCATTTCTAAGATTTATACTAAAATTGAAATCACTCCCAAATCGGGAGTTCGTCCTTTTCATGTGATGGAGGTTTCTATTCGTTTGCTTTGGTTTCTGTTTTATTCTGATTTTGTATGCCTTCGGTTTCTGATTTTCTGAATTATCGATTTTGTGCTGTATACAGGGATATGGTCATTATCCATATTTGTCATCGATGATAGATTTTTCAATGTTAAAGTGCACCGAATGAAATATGAACAATAAAAATTTGATAGATAAAATATGTTTTAGTATTGATTTCGCTTATGCCTCAGCTGCCGCATGTATCATATATGAATCAGTAATTTTCAGGATACAATTTGTTGTAAAACCCAAAAGGGAGACAAATCCAAGAGAGTTTATACCCTCGTTTGAGGATAAGCAATAAATGCTGATCGATATACTCTTGTTTTGAAAACAAGAAACGTACAGATCAGTAAACTTGATGTATCATATTTGATACGTCGGACACTAGAGGGTTAAGACACCCTTCTGATGCTTTCAGTTCGTCAATATGTGCTTCGATTCTGAAGAAGAAGTTTGTCAAAGGAGGGTACCTTTATGACCTACTTTCGGCTGTAGTGGCGCCACCTGATGATGGATTGGACCAAAAAGCAACACCACTTGTAGGGGACCATGAGTACGTCATTATTACCAAGTTTCATCTTCTCTCAGGTGAACTTAAAGGGCCTAAGTATGGAATCCCACCCAGTATAGATATTGAGTTTGAAAACGTTCATTAGATGCCCCGAAGATTTTATTAAGTATCGCGAAGTGCTAAAGGAAGTCTTAGAATAGTATACCAATCGAAGGTGTATATCGGAAGTCAAACCACATGCTCTGAATGACTGGGAAAGCCTCATTTTTGATATTACTGATATTCAAATAGATAACGACCACAAAATCTTTTTGGACATCAAAGTTCTAAATCTGAACGATATTTCAAATCAAAAATACATAATTTACATGACAAAGTCTTCGCAACTGCAGATAAAGCAACCAACAACACCACGATCATTTGATACCGTTACTACATATCAACTTTAGTTTTGGAGCTACAAATACTTATATCAAAAAGCAATAAAAGTGTCACCTACATTTGACATTTGGAGAAAACGTTCAAGTTTACTTTATTTCTTTACTCAATATCCCTATTTTTAAACTGGATCTTCCTACAATATATTGTATTCCAAAAACTGCACATTTCGATACATTGCTATTTTCTAGCAACTGCTCAACTACAATTTTTCTAGAAATCTGACGTTAGCACTCACGGTGATAAAAAACATCAAAGAAGTACCAATCAATTATTCAGTCTCAAAGCCGAGAAGGCACGATATTAAGATTTTGTTCTTAACAGGAATGATGTAAACTTCTCTTGCTTGGTATATTAAAAATTTCAGGGGATGTGATTGACAAAATGAAATCCCTTTAGAGAGGACAGGGCCACGATTACCTGACCTCTCTGAATAAACATTACAGAAGTACCCATCAATTATTCAGTCTCATAGTCGAGATGACAATGCAAAATCATTAGATTTTCCACAGGAACGGTTGCGAACCTCGGAATTAACAAAATTTCGAAGTGAGAGTGAGACCAGGTGCCCAGGGAGAGACAGCGTCTCCTGATTGAATACAACAACCATCGCAACAGCTCCATGGAAACCTGTCAAATTCCGTGATTGTCTCGATGTACATTTTGATGTACATATCAGATAAGTATGTCTTGTTTGGTGATGATGACAGCCATTCCAACACAATGTAGAATGTCACTGATCATACTGGAAAGGGGTATCTCATATGCTTTTATTACATCCCCGTTGTGTAACATAACCCTGAACAAGTAGCTTACTTGCAAGCCGTCTGGCTCTAATGATGAAATCTTCATATTTGGAATATGCCCTGGCGTACCGTATCAGTTGAGAAACAAAACCACCATAAGCAGGAGAAGACGGAATATTGCTAATCATGAAAGGGAAGTTAGTTATGTGGAAGCTTGTCATACAGTGAGGTATTCAAATGGCCGTTTGTGTCGAAAGATAGGAGTATATCCAAGTACGAAGCGGATCTGTCAATCTCTGTTGTTTCCTTGATCTCTAGTTCATGAGGATAGATTTAATGTAGATGATCCGCAAAGTTCGGATTATTGATGGACAACATTAGTAATATGATTGAAGTTGGTGGCTTTTAAATTTGCCAAAAGTTCCTTAGAATTCTTTCGGATCCACATCTGATTGATTCCATTTCTGGAATATGCTGTCTCGCAGTACGTTTGAAGCTTGATGCGAGTTAATATTTTCGTAAGCAAAATGGAAAGAGGTTTTGTTGAAAATCAGTCGGACTTCTCGGGTGATCAGATGCATGGGGTCGCCACAACCGGAAGAGCACGGATTGTATTGCGTAAACCTTATGTATTTATATCAATTTACATAACCTTGCGTCATACTGTCTGTTTGTATGCTCATCTTACAGTGAGGAGGTTACCTTACACCATGATTTTGTCTCTTCGATACTTATGGTCAATCGAAAAAGTGGAAGGGATGTGCGTATGTAATCCGGATAACCACATCGTCTGCTACTTGCGTGGCAGATGGCCGTCCTTAGTCGGCAACAGTTGCCCATTGTTCTCGTTGGTTTATAAATGTGTCTTTTGTGTTTCATGTTTCTATGGTGTGAGTTGGTGTTTCTTGTCCCTTTTGCGTGTCTTTCCGTAGGTGTCTGCTCTGTGCTTTTGCATTAGGTGTTTGGGGTTCTTCGTGATTGCTACAGTCTAGTGTTGTTGGTGATCCCCTCCTTTTTTCAACACATTCCAGAAATAGAATCAAGCATATGTGGATCCTAAATAAGGAATTTTTTGAAAATTTATAAACCGCCAATTTCAATCATAAATGACGATAAATTTATCAAATTTATCATAGTCGACATTTACTAGCTCTACACCACCACTGCACACCAAAGGCTCAAAAATAGACTTGCAGATATTATTCGTAACACCTTTCTTTCAACAAATGGGAATAGGAGATACAAATACCTCGTCATAGGTCGGATGGATACTTATTTCGTGAAGGAACACTCTTAATTTAAACAAAATGTATACTAAAGACGATATCAACTGGATGCTTACGTGTGTGATTGACAACATTTTTGTAGTGTTTGGAGGAACCGTATTATAGGAGTCGGCCTTCCCACGCGCCCCATTGCTTGCGGACTTATTTATGTATTCATACGAAGCTAACTTCATCAAGACATTGCTCTCGACTGGTCGAAAGCACATTGCAACTCAGTCAGTTCAATTTTTTATGGAACGCCATCGCTGTCTTATAATGAGATATTTCAATATATGAGATGGTTTCATCAATATATGCGGTGGTAAGTACATTATATGCGGTGGTAAGTATATTATATGCAGTGGTAAGTATAATATTGGAGTGCTAATTACATTATATGCGGTGCTAAGAATACTATATGCGGTGGTAAGTACATTATATGAAAGAAGGGAGGAGATCTCCAACAAGACCCCGCTGCAGCATCAACAGCAATGGTTATAGTTTCAAATCCAAGTTACGTAATTTACATGAAAAATATGTCTTCGCGCCTGCAGACAAAGCAGCCAACAACACCATAATTATTTGAAAACGCTACTACATATCAACTTGAGTTTCGGAACTTTCCTCTACTAATACTTATATCGAAAGCAACGAAAGTGTTCCCAATATTTTGAACAAACATAACAGTGAAATTTCTTCTTTTAACATCCATATTTCTAAACTGGATCTCCCTACAATATACTGTATACCAAAACTTCACAAGTCTATAGAACCCCAGACGATCCGGCCCCAATATACTTGTACAGAAAAAAAAATACTGGTATAACGTATATATTTACATGAATAGTTTTTAACCCAAGATGATCCGGCCCCCGTAATATAATGTACAATATTGTATTTACATTCTTAGGTTTCATTAATTTTCACATTTAACTTTTTTTTAATTCTTTTTTTTTTTTTCTATGGTAGACTATGGACATGGTGTGGTGAAATTTTCTATAATGAATATACAGGGGCCGGGTCAACTGGGGACACTGTATAAGATACACAGGGGCCGGATCGTCTTGGGGTACAAAAATTGATGGATAATATACACAGGGACAGGACCGTCTTAGGTGCTTGATTAAATGGGGGCCGTATCGTCTGGGGACAATGTTAATCTATATAAGACACACAGGGGCCGGATCGTCTTGGGGTACAAGAATCGAATGATAATATACACAGGGGCCAGATCGTCTTAGGGGTTTGATTAAACGGGGGCCGGATCGTCTTGGGTACTTGTGGCCGGAGTGACTAGGGGCCGGATCGACTGGGGCCGGATCGTCTAGGGCCGGATCGTCTGGGGCCGGATCCCATTTCATAGTGGCCGGATTGGTTTGTGGTCGGATCGTCCTGTTACCTTTCAATCTATTACCTTGACCTTTGATCTATGTCTTTGAAAATCAATATAGTTCCTATTGGCATGAGCAATTAGGATGTGAAGTTTGATTAAAAACCAATCAAAACAGCCCTCTTTTAGTTGTATACAAGGGCCTTGACCATTTCCAATCTGTGACCTTGACCTTTGACCTCGAATATCATTAGGGTTCTTCCTTTTGTCATTAATGACCAGTTGATGAATATTGATCAAGATCTAGTCAAAACTATGCCCCTTTTGTTGATAACAATACTTTTGACAATTTCCGATCTGAAGTTTATGAAGTTTGAATATGATCCAATTAAAACTGCACCCTCTAAGCTGTATACAAAGATTTTGTCCTTTTACAATCTGTTACCATAATCTTTGACCTATGACCTTGAAATCAATCGGGTTCTTCCTCTTGGCATAAAATATTAGTGTATGAGTGATAAGTTCCAATCAATACTGCACCCTCTTTGTTGATAACAATAATTTTGGCAATTTCCGGGTTATGACCTTTACCTTTAACATATGACCTTGGCAATCTATTTGATTCTTCCATTTGTTATAAGCAAGACCTTTGATTTTAAAATTCGATAGGGTTTTTCTTATTATATAAGCTATCAGTGTATGAAGTTTGAATATGATCCAATCAAGCTTGTACCGTCTAAGCTGTATACAAGGTTTTTGACCATTTCCAATTTGTTATCACAGCCTTTTACCTATGACCTTGAAAATCCATCGGGTTCTTTCTCTAGTCATAAGCTATCAGTGTATAGGTTTGGATAAGATCCAATCGAAACTGCTTCCCTTGGCTGTATATAAGAATTTTAACCTTTTCCAAACTGTGACCTAGACCTTTGACCTATTACATTGAAAATAAGTAGGGTTCTTCCTCTTTCAAAACCTATCTGTGTATGAAGTTTGCTTAAGATACAATGAAAAATGCACCTTTTAGGCTGTATACAAGATTTTGTGACGCACACACTCACTTACATGTACATACGAACGACGGCGTTACTACATCCCTCTGCCACTATTTTACGACGAGATAATGAAAGGAGATAATCAATCTATATGAAAATAATCTTGGCCGGTATTATAAAGTTGTTTCCCCCATAGTAGTTTCTTCCCCCGATGACGGAAAAACTGCTATATAGTAATCTTTCCCCCATAGCAGATCCCCCCTAACCGTTACTGGATTAGATTTTTTCTTTTTTGTTATTTTGCTTTCAATACAGATTTTAATTTCGAAAAGCTCACTCATTTTGTCTTATATTATCTGTCTGGGTATCTGTCTGTTTGTCTATCTGTTAATGTCTATCTTTATGTCAGTCCTTTCGTTTCTACCTTTCTTTCAATAAAAAGATTTCCTTGTCTGCATGTGCGGGTGTTTATTAACCTGTCTGTCTGTCTGTCTGTCTGTCTGAGTGTGCATCTGTGCTTTGAGTGTGTTTGACTGTATGTGTCTGTCGTGTCTGTCCTTGTGTAAGTCTGTTCGTCTGTATGTAAGGTTTTCTGTATGTACAATTTATCTTTGTGTCTATTAATCTGGTTGTCTTTGTGACTTTCTATATATTTGGTTGTATTTGTGTCTGTCCGCCTTGTGTCTTCATCTCTATGTGCTTGCCTGTTTCTCTTTGTGTGTTGTCTGTCTTTGTATCCTTTTATACATGTGTCTGTCTCAATGTACCTAAATATGTGCATGTCTCTGTGTCTATAAGTGACTGTATGTGTGTCTTTAAGTGTCTGTCTGCGTATGTCTACCTTTTGATTTACTGTTTGTCTGCCAGTTCGTCTGATTTCTATATCTGTTTGCCTTTCTGTCAGTCAGACTGTCTGTCTTTGAATAATTCTAAATCAAAATTAGCTCAAAGTCAAATGTATGGGTACAATTTAAACCTCATAGTTAAGGCCAATCCTCTAGATCAAGGTCAATACTTTTTTATTTTAATTTTAAGTTTTTCTTGTAAAGTTTTTATGTCAATGTAATAATTCATCAAGTGTTGGTGCAAAATAAGTATGTTACTATATTTCAATGTCAAATCTCACGCTCTAGGGTAATATCTGAAATCAGGTCAACCTTCTAAGATACATCGTCAAGTATAAGGTATATTGTACCTCCGTTTCAAAATCGCAAAAAAATTATGCATGGATACTCCATATTTTCTTTTTATATTATTGCACATTGGGTTAAGCTAATACAGGTTTTCAGATATATTTTGGTTAAAAAATGTTTATGCAATGCAAAAATGTGAAATTTTTTATTATTCCTTAGGGTGTGGTGTTAAAGTTGGGGTCATTCGAATTTAAAGACGATAAAGATATCCCTACAAGAAATCGAAACCGAACCTACTGATTTCGAGAACGCGGAAGGTTCCAGCTCAGATGATCACGATTTTGAGAAAGAAGAAAACGCAGAAAAACAAGATGATGGAAGCAGTGATGACGATACTCAAGAGGTAAATGATTCTGAAAACTTAGAAACAGACAAAGAGAAAAACAACAAAATTCAGGGTAAAAATGGTGAAGTGAGAAAGGAAACAAATACAAAACAGAAAAATAAAACAGCTAATAAAGACGGAACAATAGAAAGGTTCCTGACATCTGTGAAAGAGTCGTCTGTCAAATACCAGACCCCTAATGCAAACAGAAGTAGGAGTCTATCCAAACATAGGACTCCCCCCTCCCCACAACAGCCAGAAAAGCTGAAAAAGGTGAAAGATTTTCGATGAGATGTAATGCTTCGGATCTTTGCTTTATAACACTCAATACCCAAGGTCTACGGGACAAAGGGAAAGGTTTAAGATTATACGAATATATAAAAAATCAAAAGTTTGGAATTACATTTTTACAAGAGACACATTTCACTCAAGAATTATGTGACAAAGTCGACGATGAAGTTATTGATCTGGCATATACATACCACAGCATCGGGTCATCAAACAGTTTTCATAAACAAACTTTTGCCTATTAAGGTCAATGATTTTATTTGTTGTGATAAGGGAAGATATGTTTGTATCAACATTGAAATTGATGATTGTTTCTATACACTCGCTAACATTATGCACCTAATGATAATAAATCTAGAAACGCATTCTTCAAAAAACAAAATAATATTCTTTCAGAATTTAAATCCGGTACAATGATTATCGGCGGAGATTTCAATGAAGTCTTAACAGAAAGTGACAGACGTACAAAAAATAAATCTGTAAAAAGAATAGTAAGAACATACGGACTTAATCAGCTTATAAAAAGACACGGAATGAAAGATATATGGCGAATTAAAAATAAAGAAAAGCAACATTTTACATGGAGAAGAAAATCTGAGGGTAATTTTAGTAGAATTGATTATTTCTTAATTGAAGATTCTCTGATTAAAGATTCAAACAAGTGTGATATTAGACCTGCCCAAATAAGTTCAACTGATCACATGGCCGTTGTATTAAAATTAGGTTACCCAAATAGGGCAGACAAAGGATCTGGTTTGTGGAAAATCAATAATAGTATTTTAAAACAAAAAGAGTATATAACTTATATAAATCAATTAATACAAGGTTTAGAAAAAGTTGTAGAGAATAAAAAGCTAGATAGGAGACAATACTGGGAATATTGCAAGATAATGATCAAAAGCAAAACAATACAATTTTGTAAAAATAGGTCAAAAAAGAGGGAGGACGAAATTGAAATTCTGGAGAAAAAATTGCAAAGTATAAATACTGGTGTCCAATCACAGGATATAGAAAGTCTGGAACATAGATTAAATGATTTATATTTACAAAAAGCGAAGGGCGCGCAAATTCGTTCCCGTGTAGAATGGGTTGAGAATGGAGAAAAGAATAATTCATATTTTTCGAGTTTAGAAAAAGATAGACAATCAAAAAAGGTAATAAAGAAGATTATGCTAGAAAATGGGGATTTCATTGAATCGTCAGAAGATATATGTAAAGAATTACACAAATATTACAGTAAATTATATGAATCAGAAACAGAATGTACAACAAATGATATTCATGCTTATCTAGAGGAGATTCAAATTGAAAATAAGGCAAGTGAAGAAGACAAAAAGACATGTGAGGGTTTGCTCACCTATGATGAATGTCAAAGAGCTATTTTCAACATGAAGAAAAATAAAAGCCCCGGAAGTGACGGCATTTCGGTCGAGTTTTACCAGGAATTCTGGGACATTGTAGGGAAGCCATTCGTAGACTCATTAAATGAAGGTTATGTTAAGGGAGAGCTAAGTAGTACTCAAAAACATGGTATTTTATCGTTAATTTTTAAAAAAGATAATCCTTATCAATTAAAGAATTGGAGACCAATAAGTCTTCTAAATAATGACTATAAAATAGCTGCATATGCCCTCGCGTCACGCTTAAAAAATGTTATGCCAAGTATAATAAATAGCGATCAAAACAGTTACATTAAAAACAGATTCATTGGGTTTAATATTAGATTGATTCAAGACATTATAGATTATTCGGAAAAATTCAATTTAGATTCATGCATTATCTTCTTAGACTTTACGAAGGCTTTTGATACGATTGAATGGGGTTTTATGTTCGAAACTTTGAAAAAATTCGGGTTTGGGGAATCCTTTATTCATTGGGTAAAAGTATTGTATTCTAACATCACTGCCTGTGTTAAAAACAATAATTGGTTGACAGAGAGTTATAAATAATTCCGTGGAATAAGACAAGGGTGCCTTGTCTGATTTTTGTTATTGCAGCCGAAATTCTTTCTATAAAAATAAGATCAAATATGCACATCAAAGGCCTTAAATTGAACAGAAAACACGTTAAGATCGCTCAGCTAGCAGACGACACAACTTTATTTTTGAAACAAACAGATGTACCCGTTGCCTTAAACATTGTAGAGAATTTTGGAAAAGTATCCGGGTTGAAACTAAATAAATCAAAAACTGAGGGAATTTACTTGGGGAAAAATAAGGGAAAAAGTAGGACCTATGAAAACATAAAATGGGTTGATCAGGTGAAATCTTTAGGTTTTATTTTTGGCACTAATACAAAAGTGAATTATCATTTAAATTGGAAAGAGAAAATATGCTCTATCGATAGATTGATAAAAAATTGGAAAAAACGAAAACTCACAATCATTGGTAAAAATGTGGTGATACAAAATTTTATCATTCCGAAAATAACTTTTATCAGTAGCGTACAACCAGTAAGTGATTTACAAATAAATGAATTAGAGAGAATGATTTTCCGATTTATATGGGATGACAAAATAGACAAGGTGAAAAGAAAGGTATTAATAAACGATTACGAACAAGGAGGTTTAAAAATTAGAGATGTGACGTCACATATTGATATGCTTCGAATAATGTGGATAAAAAGAATAATCTCTGAAAGTGAAGCTAGCTGGGTACAGCTTCCTATAATGAATTTGGGGAAAACTCATTAATTTTTCAAATGAATATAAAGAACATAAATAAGATACCATATGTCAAAGATCTACCGGAATTTTACTTCTATGTTTTGAAGTCATGGGTTAAGTTTAAAACGAATGTTCCTTTCGAAAATACAAGTAGGGAAATTCAAAATCAAATAATATGGGGAAATGATAACATAACGTTCCAGGGAAAATCATTATTTTTCAAAAATTGGATAAATTCTGGAATAATTTACATAAGAGATATGTTGAATGTTAATGGAGATTTTGACCAAAATGTAATCTTGCAATCACTGAACAATAAAACAAACTGGATTTCTGAAATAAATATAATAAAGCGTTCTATTCCCAAAAACTGGAAGGACACATTGAAATTATTTCGACAAAAGATTAGTCCTATAGGTTCCGAAGAAGTGCGCGTTGTGGATGAGAATAAAAAAAGAAATATGTATAAAAGATTTAGAGAATAATTCTTCCTATAGAATACTCCTAAATAGCCGTAAAATAAAAAGTAATTCGATAGAAATTTGGAGGAGAGTATTTAATTTATCAAATGAAAGTAAAATAAAACATGCATTCTTTTTCCTTTCAAATAAAATAGTTTTTAACAGTGAGAGGATGTTCCGATGGAAATTATTACACAATATCCTGCTAAATGGAGTTTTATTGAAAAAATGGAATTTAATTACATCGAATGTATGTACAAAATGCAAAGTAACGGAGGATTATAAACATTATTTTATTACATGTAAAGAATTGTTATCCTTTTGGGAACTAATCCAATCATTCTTTTCTAGTTTGGGAATCAATTTAAACATGAAATCGCTTGACAAGATTGTTTTGGGGTACAAAATCGGAGAAGAGGCGTATGATGAGTGTAATTTACTGCTCTCTCTGATTGGTTTTGTAGTTTATAAATTTTATCACAAAAGTGAAAGAAAAACGAAAACTTCCTCTGTTACAAATATATTAAAAAATGAATTAGAGATAAGGATTCAAATTAAGAAATATATGAAAATTAAGATTTTTAAAAGACTGCTCAACTTTTTAAATCAAATAAATTAGACACGCATGAAGGCAC
This sequence comes from Pinctada fucata, assembly GCA_028142955.1. Lineage (NCBI taxonomy): Eukaryota > Metazoa > Mollusca > Bivalvia > Pterioida > Pteriidae > Pinctada > Pinctada fucata. Next base: position 71,803,331 of record AP027104.1, on the reverse strand, counting down.
ACATACTAACTCAATTCCGCATTGCATTAGATGTTCGTCAAATTATTTTTCAACGACATATTGTAGAAAGTTTGTACAAATGAAGAGAAAAATTAAATAAACACTGAAAGAAAAAAAATGTGCTATGATGAAAAGGCAAATTAATCCAGACATTCCTTTGAAAATGGTGTCAATGAGGATTATATGTTATGTTATTATACCTCTACTGATTTTTACCTATATAAAAAGAGACTCATTAAATTTAACTAAATCCCTGAAAATCGCCTGATAAGACTATTTCCCTGCAAAGGGGTGCGTTAGTTGAGAAGACTATTTCCCTAGGGAGTTAGTTTCAAAATGGGGCGGAGCTTCTTTGGGGGTGTGTCAGTATCAGCCAATCAGCGCCGTTGAAGGTTGATCGGATGATGTGAAGGTTGATCGGAAGACGCTATCAATACGCGAGCAGAGTAATCCGCCTCCTATCCGCTTAGCACATAAATTAATCCACAATAAAATAAAACAATCAAAAATTAAACATGTTTGAGCATGATAAATGATGTTTCTGTTTATCTAATCATCAAAAATTAATATTTTCCGTTACTCAGTCATTCAGTCGAGAAGGCAAGGCAAAATAATTAGAATTTCCTTTGGAATCATGTGAACCTAAGAGATATGTTTGTTTCAGTATAATGTTTGTTTCTGTATACATAAGAGATATGTTTGTTTCAGTATAATGTTTGTTTCGGTATAATAAAACAGTTAAAGTATACCATTGAGGGGGTTAGCACGATTCTGGTTCCCCGAGACCAGACCTATTTCCCTCGGCTTCGCCTCGGAAAATAGGTCTGGTCTCGGGGAACCAGAATCGTGCTAACTCCCTCAATGGTATACTTTAACTGTATACTAATCAATCACTGCACTATTAATCATAAATCAAGTAACAATTCACTAATCTTTTTTTCTAATATATATGAATATATGTTCTTACAGCCTTTCTGAGCACAAAAAAAAAGAAGATATCCCTACAATACAAGGATTATTTGAAAAGTTTTTATAGAGGGTTTAAAGATGATAAGCACGAAATTTCAGAAAAGGTGATCATAGGGAGAATATAAGCTCTCATGGCCAGAGGCACGACCTTCTTTGAACGGAATATTTGACATGCAAGCAGGAGATGCTGACTCTTCCTGGGCACTTGGTCTCACTACCATATTGGGAGTTCGCTTCTTTTCATATGGTGGAGGTTTTTCTTTGTTTGCTTCGGCTCCTGTTTTGTCCTGATTTCGTATGCCTTCGGTCTATGATTTTGTTAATTATCGATTTTGCACTGTGCATTGCAATATGGTCATTATCCATATTTGTCATTACATGTACATTACTACGATATAGTAAAATTCAAAATTGTATCTTCAAGGTCAAATGTCAATGTCAAGGTCAATACTTGAAATACTTGAAATCTTGAAGTCAACTCATTATTTCCTTTATCCAAGCAAATATGATACATGTATTTCATCACTCAAAATAACATTTTACAAGGACAATGTCAAAGCCAATATCTTATTTCAAATCTTCTTCCTAGATATGCTATGTTTGGAATTGGATGATTTTGTTGAAATTTTTACCATATGGATTAAACGAAATTCCGGAATTTATTCAAAGAGGCGGGGGTAAAATGGCTATAAAGCAGTTTTCCCGGGGGGGGATCTACTATAACATGGGGAAAATCTACAATATATCAGAATTTTCCCCGGGGGAAAAATAGTAGATTTCCCGGGGGGGAGCCAATATACAGCCATTTTACAGGGGGAAGATGGCCATGGGGAAAGACTGCTATATAACACCGAAATTCGAACTTACTACCAGATCAGGTCTGTTACACTCTTTATGCAAGACTTACCGATTACGCTATCGCTAAACATACTACAGGACGTTTCTATACGTTTATATGGCTGCATTAAAAAACAAAACTCTTAAAAGCGGAAGTGACAGCAAAGTATACTATCCTTTTCCTACGTATTCTTGCTTAATAGTTCATGATGCCTAATATTTGTGGTACATTCTTATAGAATAAACCATATTCGGGGACGCTGATTTCGAAGAGCGCAATTTTTGTCGATTTAATCAATTTTGATTTTATTCCATTTTCGTTTCATTTATTTCAATTATGGATATGAGAGAAATGCACTCTGCAAGCTGCGGGTTGTACAAGATTTTGAGATCTCTGGGATGGTACAGATGAATCTTTCATAGCAGATCATTCTCAAAACAGAAAAACATTTTCAGAAAATCTAATCATATGTAAATTTATAATTTTTCTAAGTAGCAAAATTTACCTTGGGTCAAGCGAAGTTAATGATCTTGCTGCTGGTGTCGCTGCTGATGCGGGAGAACTACCGTAAAAACAAAAACAATCAAATTAAATTACTTGAATGAATATATTGATGTTTTCAATAGAATTGACTGTGAATAAAATCGGTATTTTTAAGTGATTGAGATTTAAAACGAAAATTAACCCACAGTAAATTCATTATTGTTATTACCTGCTTCTCAGCGCAAGCGTTGCTCGCTGAGTAACTTCCCCTCCTCTAGATGCCTGTGCATTTCTTGGTGGATCATTTCTTTGGTTAAATCGGTTAAGTCCAGTTCTTGCTTGTCTCGAAGATGCTAAATATGGAAGAAGCAAGTGCATACAAAACCCGTCAAAAACTTTATCGTACAAGCAGTATAATCCATAACTGGGAGTGAGATCTGGTGTAAAGAAGAGTGAAAATCTCCTCCAAGCATGGAATATCCGTCATCTCAGCTTTGGAGGAAATTGCGAAATCCAATATTCAGTCGTGTACATAGTCCTGGCAGTGAGTACAGCTACGGATAACCACAACATGTGCTTCTAATATATGTTACGCTTGCTCAAGGTATATGATGCAAATGACCCATTTCTTTTACGACAGTAATGGTAATCTTCATTTCAGAGATCGTGCAATTTGTTTTTATTTGATTTAAACCTTCAGTTGTTATAATGACGTAGCTTTCTTTTTTGTATTGTAATAATAGACTCAGAAAACTTTTGTGTCGATGTAAACGTCTTCAAATTGAAAAGCATCATTTAAGAACAGATAAATTGGCAACGTGGACCAGACATGCACGTTTCGGGTACTTAACCCTCATCAGTGATCCTAAATCTAAACAATGTAATATGCCAAAAAGGTATGAAAGTTACTATGTCAAAATAGTGTACCGAAAGACGTAGCAGGATGGGTGGGATATGATGCTACAGGACCAACTTTTTAGAAATTTCAAGAGATTTTGATACCAGAAATTTAGAATGCATTGAAGAAGCGATAAACCGAAATTGATCGAACTTGGCTACATGTGCCCTCGGGGACTCCTGGTCCACCAGCAGTGACACTCACCAAGTGGTATAAATGTAAACGTCTTCAAATTGAATAGCATCATTTAAGAACAGATAAATTGGCAACGTGGACCAGACATGCACGTTTCGGGTACTTAACCCTCATCAGTGATCCTAAATCTAAACAATGTAATATGCCAAAAAGGTATGAAAGTTACTATGTCGAAAAAGTGTACCGAAAGACGTAGCAGGATGGGTGGGATATGATGCTACAGGACCCACTTTTTAATTTCCGATTTCAGAACACCTTGTTGATCATGTTGATACTTCTTTACAAAGGGGTAGGGTCAAAAGTGACCATTTTTGGCCCCAATTAGAATTTTTTAAAAGGTTCTATTTTCTTATTCATTATGCTTCTTCTAAACAAAAAATGACAAATTTTATGTGATATTTCGAAAACCCAGCCTTTTAAGGCAAAATGATTTAATGTTGAGCACTATGTCTTTACATTAGAAATTGAGCTTTTTTAAAAGCAAGGGACACACATACCTACAGTTGTACGCCCTAGAGCAAGGGCGTGTAACAGGTTCATACTCATATGGGACATTCCTTTCCATATTCTGAATGCACATGGAAAGTATAACTTTCTTACATGCGCTTGCTCTATATATACTATAAACTATTATGTTAAAATCTGGTTGTTATTATTTTACCACTAATTTCCATAGTAGTGGGCAATTTTGGTAGGAAATAACACTCATATTAGTTGATTATATCTATTTTCAATTCAGTTTCAATAAACAACTGTTACAACATCTCTACTCTTATTTGAAAGATAAAAAATAGTATGAAAACAACTTTTGAAAATAGAAAAAAAATTGGGCCAAAAACGGCAGATTTTTCCCCTACCCCTTTACATACATCAATGGGGCTACATGTGCATGTTTAAAATATGGTATGTTCGCCAGTTGTGTTATGCTCCAAATTATTGGTAACCGTTCCTATCGATATTCTAATGATTGTGCCTTGCCTTCTCGACATTTGGACTTAATAACTGATAGGTACTTCTTTAATGATTATTTGAAAGCTCATTTTACTTCATGTTTTTCGTTTAATACATGTACAAATTCAAGACCTTATGTTTATTTAACCTAGGGCATTATTTAAAAATTCTTTAACTTTAACGAACTGAATATCTTCCAATGATTGTTTTACAACAAAATTGATATACTTGCAGCCGGTCCTTGATTGCCTGAAAAAGCAACGGTTCTCGCTCGTGCTGAAAATAAATTAAGATAATACCGAAGTGTACAAGTAGTAAATGTGAAGAAAATTCAAACGAAATATAAAATTCATAGGAAAGGAAGATGTCTTTTAAACACAGGAGAAATATTACCTTCCCTTGAAGATGAAATTATTTGCCTCTGTTGCACATCCCTGTCCGCTGCGGCTACTGCCTGATTAATCTGATCAACTGTAAAGTCTTGGCCATTTATAATGTAACCATGCAAGAGCAGGACTAATGCTTGACGAATGAAAAGTGTCATGTCCTAAAATTAAACAAAAAACATTGAGCCATTGATAAAACGTTATTTTTGTCAAGAGAAAGTTAATCACCTTTTTAATATACTTTTAATAAACAAAATCGAAATCTGCTTTACTCTAAAACTTTTAAAGGTATATGAAGTGTCATTTGAAAGCTTTGTTCAATAAAAGGTAAACTTTTTTGGCCTTAGAATTTTCATTTTGGTTTTGCTTGACAATGTCTTTTTACATGAAAAGACATCAAATCTATAATCAATGGCTGACGTTAGTGTAATGGTGTTATTAAAAATATAAAGTGTTAACATTCCCGAAAATAATCATTTCTCTGCATTCCCATGCTTGAAGACAGTAGTGAAAGGACATGTTTATGTAATCTTACTGATTAACTGTAGCTAATGATGACCCGTGTTAACCGTGAAAACTGCAAGACAATGAGGAGACACGGTGCTATGAATCTAGTGAACTAAGGAGAATAAATATTTTCCGCGATACGGAGAATAGCGGAAAATAACTGTCCTTGTGGTTCGTTTAGAAATTATTTGGTGTGGCCTTAAAGGCTAATCGAACATTCCAGTCACGTGACTGAGTGGTCAAGCGTGTTTTATTAGCGTGGTTAGTCAGTTCGAGCCCGTCTCTCTACCTGTATACATCGAATTTTAACAATGTTAATAAGATTTTTTCTATTTGTGATATTTTAAGATACAGAGATTTTGTTTTCTTCTCAGAAGGAATGAGAACAGTAAAAACGATTATTTGTTTTTATTCTAGCTTCATGTTCAGAATTTTCATGCTATTTTTCAAAATTCAATCATTTTCTATATAGATGTATGTCCCAACATCTATAAACCTCAGGCAGCGAACTATTTTTTGACATTGGTGTGGGATACAGGTTTCCAGAGTATTTTTGAGAAAATCTTTTTATCTCTGTTTTTTCTGGCCGGTCACGTTGATATTGAGGGGCTTTAAATTATAACAGAAACATGTATTTACATGGTTAATTCTAAGCGTCGTCATATTCATAATGGCTATATTGTATGCTATTAAATTTGATTATAAAAGTGAACCATGAACCACCTCCTGATACGTTGTTGATTTTTGTGAATAAACGTCGGCTTCCCCTTTAGGCTAGTCGGCAAATGTTATTTGCTTGTTATTTTGTTTTAATTGGTTAGAATAGAAAGGACAAACCCATTACTTGCTCGTGAATGCATCTAAGAATATACTGTCATAAAGTGCGAAATGTGTTTACAACTCATGATCATGTACACCATTTGTTTTATATCTTTTTATGACATATAATGATACATTTTTGCTTACATTTAATTAATGTTTCATGTTATATTATAAGGGGTCGTAGTCCGTTCTTTCTAAATGGTTCTTGTGGATGCAAGGTGGTCATGCTTGAGATAATCCCCTTTTCTTTGTGTAGAAGATTTACGTTTGAATGATTATTTTACTATGCCAATGCCTTGTAATATCGGCTTCTCTTTAATAATTCAGCGAGCTCGTTATAAACCATTTTTTCAAACTAATAAGAATAATGAAAAATAAATTCTAGTGTGATAATTTATTGCACCAAGTGCGCATTTCAATAAACATTTTATCATTAATGATGCTCAAGGCCGGAAAAGAGGAAATCTAAAGAATAAATGTATTAAAAGCGAGATTCTTAACCTGACCTTAAAAGTATGCCAAAGAGCCCGCTGACAAAAATATCTCATAAGGAAGGTACTCCTTAGTTTAAGAATAATTTATCAAAAGACTACTGTCCTGTTCACTTATTCCAAAGTTCCCTGTTTTCCCGGTTTTCCCAGTTTTCCCTAAATTTTGATACTGCCATCTTCCAAAAGATATCAATTTCATAGTACTCCTTTAGTCGTAACAGAAAATACCATTGTTTTGGCAGTGCGTCAGTTAAGTTAGTAATAGTACTGAAAATAAAAAGTCTACGGAGATTTTCTTTACTCAAATCGCTGAAAATGTGTGACGTCGGAGGCTTTAACGTCACTGTTGTTGACACGGAGAACAAAATGGCGGCGGCTTGAAATTAACATTGGAATTTCCCGTAAACATTTTATATTTTTTTATGAAGGCAGCTGATAGGGTAAGCTGAAGTTAATTTCCAGTTACGACTAAAGGAGGTCAATTCTCGGAAACAATAATTCATAGCAAAATTCTTCAGAAGACAGAATAAATCGCCGAAACAGGGTGCTCTGGATTTAGTGAACAGGACAGTAGGTGCTCTAAACGAATCATTAATTATCACATTTTGCAATGTTGAATGATTGAGGAAAATCGCGTCATCATTTTGAGCTCTCGTAACGTCACGGGCGTGATGTATGACGTCAAGTTCTGAAGTCATTTGCCCTGAATGGCGAAACCAAAGGAAAATCATCGTATATTACAAACAATTCTTCAAAACTGATCTACGCTAAAGGCCTCGCCCACGTTATTTTCATGCAAATTAAATGGCTGATCAGAAATCCATCGATTGGTACAAAAATAATCATGGGCAAGGCCTGGAGCGCTTCTTGATTTCATAATTTTGTATCAAACTACACTCATTTATTGATATTTTCAATGTTTTCAACGTGTTTATACTTTTTAGCGACGTATTACTAGTATTCTGAGTATAGGACTATGAAATCTAAACAGGTTTTCCTGATTGGGATTCACCATACATTTGACATTTTATATACTAGAATATAATGGATATGTGAACAACTTCGAAAATAGGGTCGAAATGGCAGGTTACCGCACCAACTCCTTTAGTAGCAGAATATTTATAACTATATTTAAAGTCAGTCAAGAAGCACAGTTAAACTAGGCTAGCGATACTATCGTGTACCAAATGTACATCTGCAGAGATACCAGCCTTGTGGCTGGAATTTTCGTATTGAAATATATGTTATATCGTAATAGTAAATCCTAATCGATGATACTTCTTCAGACGCAGTCTTATTTCTTTCGGTAGCGCCCTTATTTTTTTTTTTTTAAACTTTTGTAATCTCATTTGTATCTACATGTATACAAATAATGTATCAACATGTCTTGAATCACAACGTCATAGGTTCACACTGTTCTCAACATGACCTTGCCCGAGTGGGTAAATTTGGAACTCACAATTTTTTTCCTCTTTCTCGAGATCACTACGGTAAACCCAGAGGGTATGTGAATGTTAACGGTAACCATTCCTACGTCACCGCGTTCGGTTGCTATGTTAACAAATATGGCCAACACACCGCCAACAAATGCATATCAACGATGGCGTCATTCGAATTCCGACCTCATTATTGAGCTGAAATCTGCTCATCTTTGAATTTTAGATATGTTTCCAAAGCCTGTCTGGCCTTTTTGGTGGTATTCATCTCTCGTTAACGATACAAAAAGCATTGACCCAAAATAGAAAAGAGTACCAAATTCTTACTAAAATTTTGACGACAGGAATCGTTGACTTTACTATCTCTGAGTAGATATTGTTCCATTTGAGAAGTACAAATAACCCGAAAAAGATGAAAACTAGCCTACAAGACATAAGAACCGTTTTCACACGAATTGTGAAAAACATGGCACCCCCTTTCCCCAAGGCTACATTGTAATGAAGCGCCTAGCGGAATGAGATGCGCCTTGGAGACCAAGATGGTATCAACAGTGATACTTATTTCCTGTTGCAGTGTGGAACAATTAAACTTGTTCCCCGTGCCATAATATTTTTAGTGTATTAATTACTTCTTTCCAGCTCTGTTGCCTGAAAGAAGCTTTGTTGTTATCAATTTAACGTCATAATATTATTTTGCTATTTCGGAAACTTGTTACTTCATTCAAACATATGGAAATTAAAGGAGGTAAACATCATAGCACCATCTCATCCATGCTATTTTGAAAATAGATTAATTTTTATTTGGATATGCTACTGAATCAACCCTGCAGGACATTTGGAGCCGTGCACTCTATGCACTGACAAATATGGATAATGACCATATATATGGCACACCAAAGTCACAAAAATTCGATAAACTAGGTTTCACATCTGTAAACCCTAGTTTACACATGGAAAACCTAGTTTTTCTAGTGTAAACTACATTGTAGGGTTTACAGCTGTGAAACCTAGTTTTTATCTTGTGAAACCTATTGTAGTTTTACGAGAGAAACCCTAAATTTTCACTCGAACAACGTAGTTTTTCTTCTTTTCATCACATCGGCATAAGAATTCTAATTATTTATCATAAGCACGTGTAAAGTTTAGTTTATTGCATGAAACTATGATTAGCAATTTGAAACTAGGTTTCTCTAAATAATTTCTTGTTAACACTAATTAACACTAATTTCCACCAATCAAAATGCATTCCTGTGAATGTGAATATATATTTCATCCAATCAAATGAGTTCTTACTTGTGGTAATGGATTTTTCTTTAAAGTTTGAGAATTAAAATTTTGACCAATCAGAATAGGTTTTACTTGTGGTAATGAAAGTTTTATCCGATCAGAATGCGTTTAACAAACAGTTTCGATATATATAAGTAAAATAATTCTGCTTATTATAAATTTGTGTGTGGTTTTTTTTATTTTTCTTTTTTTGTTTTTTGTTTTGTTTTATTTTTGTTTTTGTTTTGTTTTTTGTTTTTTTTTTGTTTTGTTTTGTTTTTGTTTTTTTTTTCTTTTCTTTTTTTTTTTTTTTCTTTTTTTTTTTTTTTGTTTGTTTGTTTTTTTTTTTCTTTTGTTTTTTTTTTTTTTTGTTTTGTTTATTTACAGTTGCTGTCAATTTTGATTAAATATACCACGATATTAACATAAGACTTTAAATTGTCCGACTTAAATTTTTTTTTAAAAAAACTAGCTACATCTCTCCTAGAGTAAATATTCCAGTATCTACCGCTGCCGCTAACAGCTTTTAGAGGTAGAGACTGGTTATCTCTCCTATACTAGTAACTAGCACAGTTCAATGAATGTTAAACGTCTTCAAATTCAATAGCATCATTTAAGACCTGATAAATTTACAGCATGGACCAGACATGCACGTTTCGGGTACTAAACCCTCGTCAGTGTTTCTCAGTCTAAACAATGTAAAATGGCCAAAAAGTATGAAAATCATTATTTCCAAAAAGGTACCAAAAGACGTAGCAGAATGGGTGGGATATGATGCTACAGGACCCATGTCTTAGAAATTCAAAGAATTTTGTAACAGAAAATAGTTCTACGCTATTTTCCTATTTGGTTATTTTCTGTCTTCAGAAAATAACCGCATAAGAAAATCTTTAGCGTCTTCGTTGTACTGTAACTAGATCTCTTCCAATGATAACTTTTGTAAACAGAAATTAGGAAATTTTCCACTATAAGACTGTATCAAGCAATTTCATTCGATAAAATTATCATTACCAGAAATAAACATCAAAGGAGTACATGTATCTAACCGTTATTCAATCTCAAAGTTGAGAATGCAAGGCAAAATCGTGAGAATTCCCATCGAAACGGTTGCAAAGCCCGGAATGAACAACATTCCGAAGTGAGACCAGGTTCCCGGGGAGAGTCAGCGTCTCCTGATTGCATGCAACACACGTCGCAACAGCTCCATGGAAACCTGTCAAATTCGGTGATTTTCTCGATGTACATTTTGATGTACAGCTCAAGTAAGTATGTTTTGTTTGGAGAAACAGGTTATCTGATTGGCTAAATTTTTGTTATCAAGCAATTTCATCGGATAATATTACCATTACCAGAAAGAAACAGGTTATCTGATTGGCTTATACTTTTGTTAACAGAAATTAGGATAATTTCCCTTAGCAGACTGTGTCAAGCAATTTCTTCGGATAAAATTACCATTACCAGAATGAAACAGGTTATCTGATTGGCTAAAACTTTTGTTAACAGAAATAAGGATAAATTCCATTATATGATTTTCAACTTCATTGGATAAAATTACCATTACCAGAAAGAAAAAAAGTTATCTGATTGGCTACAACTTTTGTAAACAGAATGTTGTTTTTTTTTTTTTTTGCTCTTCATAATATTCGGACTTTGGAACCCCCCCCCCCCCCCCCCCTGATAAAAATCCTCTATCCGCCCACGTATATACTAGTATATCCAGCATAGTGCAAGCATTATTTGCATGTCAAAGATCCAGTGAAATATAGCAAAATTGTGTACTTTTCCATTAGCAAGGCAATCGCGAAACCCCGAATGGAGGCAGGACCAGGTGCCCGGTTGGAGTGAGCATCCTCTGGCAGCATGCAACACCCGCCGCAAATGTCAAAGAGAAACGTGTAAAATCAGGTTATGTCCAAATGGGTAAAAGACGGTCAATTGAAAAAGTCGTACTCAAACATGACCTTAATGATTTTGAAAGGCACATGTTGAAATGTGCGATTACTTCTTTGTAGCGATTATAGAAATCTTTTAAAGTCGTACCCTTAAATAAACTTGAACTAGTACATTGTAGCTTGCTGGTGAACCTCTGTGCCCTTAATGTGAAGTTTTTGTATAAAGAACATGCTCTTGCATAGCGTATTAACTAGTTTTGAAATGTATACCCAGTGGCAGATGAAGAGGCAATATTGCTAGCGATATGAAGGGGAATATGTGATGGTGAATCGTCACGTTTTTCATAAAGAAAGACAGTCTGTGCTTGTTCAGCCTGAGCGAGTTCATGCAAATTTTATTTTTCCAGAATTCGTAAGCGTTTCGATTGTGGATTATAAAAATCTTGTTTCGGCTTTTTCGACATTCAAAGAGGAGAAGACAGTGGTTCACGGGCCCTGTCTTCTCTCAAGAGGTCCAGACATTAGTCCCGGCATAACAATAAGCTATTGTGCGCTGGTATTAGGATGCAGATATGTCTTGCTTCCATGTTGTTTACAGATATTCTTCGCGATATGATTTGTTTAACTGAGAGAAATGGAGCAAAATAGTTTCCTTTAATTCAAGAATTCTAAAAAGATTAAGATAACATTTTCAAAAGGCTTAAAAAGAACGACAAACACAATCTGCAGACGACACGTACCTCACACTTGATGAAAACGGAGATTGTGTTATCAGAAATTCCTTGCAAATTTTGAATCAGTTTATGCAAGATGTAACTTGACAGTAAGTGTTTTGAATACTTTCCCTGACATGATCGCCATAGAACTTTCTATATAGACATGGCCTCAGACAGTGAAATTCATGTTTTCATTGTTTCCATTTTCGTGCATGAATATCGACGGCGGGTGCGGCTAGCCAACAAGGAATGCTTACTTCTCCCGGGCACCTGGTCCCACCTCTAGTTTGCTAGGGGTCCGTCGATGCTCAATTTGGTGCTCTATTGTGAGTGCTGTTGAGACTATCGTCAGGATCTTCTTTAACTCATTGATAGATTACTTTGGAATCTAATTGTACAAAATAACATAAAAAGAAAGTTCGAAAGAATTCATCTTTATACTTTCAATTTTCTATTTTAAGGTTTCTGCAAATCGTAAACATGTAGCTTATGACCACCTGATAATGTTTTATGATAAAATGATTTTATTCAAAGAAAGGAGTAAATCTACAACAACACTCGGCTGCAGCACCCACAGCAAAACCCCAAAACACCCAATGCAAAAACACAGAGCAGACACTCACAGAAAGAGACGTAAAAGGGACAAGTAACACCAACTCATCCATAGAAACATGAAACACAAAAGACAACACATAAACCAACAAGATCAATGGGCAACAGGTATATAAATCTAAGTCTTAATAAATAAATATCTAAATAATCAAAATATAAGTTTATGCACATAGATGTTAAACGTCTTCAAATTCATAAGCATCATTTAAGAGCAGATAAATTTACAGCATGGACCAGACATGCACGTTTCGGGTTTTTAACCGTCATCAGTGATCCTAAATCTAAACACTGAAATATCACCAAAATCTGTGAAAATGATGTCCGATATATACTTAAAGACGTAGCAAGATGGCTGGGATATGGTGCTATAGGACCCAGGAGTCCCCGAGGGCACATGTAGCCAAGATCGATCAACTTCGGTTGATCGTCTCTTCAATGCGTTTGAAAATTTCTGTTATCAAAATTTCTTGAACTTTTTAAAACGTGGGTCATGTAACATCGTATCCTACCCATCCTGCTACATCTTTCGATAACGTTTCAGACATAATAATTTTCAAACTGTTTGGCAATATAACATTGTTTAGATTGAGGATCACTGACGAGGGTTAAATACCCAAAACGTGCATGTCTGGTCCATGCTGAAATTTTATCTGTTCTAAAACAATGCTTTTGAATTTGAAAATGTATAACATTTCAGAATTTTTTAAACAGAAATTTTCAAATACGTTTGAAGAAACGACGAACAGAAATTGATCGAACTTGCCTACATGTGTCCTCGGGGACTCCTTGTCAACCAGCAGTGACATTCACCATGTGGCACAAATGTTAAACGCCCTCATTCATACAGCATCAATGTGACATCATATACATTTTTTTGCTATTTCGGAAACTAGCCATTTTACCGATAAATATCATCGAAATTAAAGGAGTTTAACATCTTAGCACCATCCCTCCAATGCTATTTTGAACATAGATTTTATTTGGATATGCTACTGAATCGACCCTACAGGAAATTTGGAGCCGCGCGCTCTCTGTAATGTAAATGTAAAAATCTTACTTCAAAAAATTAAAGAGGGCGCTACTGAAATTATTTTTGGTGGCTCCGCTGAAAGCATCACTGATGAGAATTTAATATTCGAAACACGTGTCTGGTGCATGTAAATTGGTTTGGAATTTTCTTCAAGAAGGTAGAGAGTTGGAACCCTTCGACATTATCATAAAGTTACCATAGCGTGTCGTCCGTACGTCCCTCGTAAACTTTTTGACATTTTCAACTTCTACTCTAGAACGACTGAAGGGAACTTGATGAAACATGGTAGGTATGAAGTACATAGTGCTCTATTGTGAGTGCTGTTGAGATTATCGTCAGGATCTTCTTTAACTCATTTGTGTCACACTTATGCCCTTTGCCGTGTGGAGCTCGTAAAAAAATTCCCCGCGAGGGGTTTGACAGTAAGTGTTTTGAATATATTTCCCTGACATGGTCGCCATAGCACTTTCTATATAGACATAACGTCAGACAGTGCATGCATTTTATATACTGTGTTCTTTATCGTGCATTAACATCGACGGCGGGTGCGGCTAGCCAACAGGGGATGCTTACTCCTCCCGGGCACCTGATCCCACCTCTAGCTTGCTAGGGGTCCGTCGATGCTCAACATAGTGCTCTATTGTGAGTGCTGTTGAGATTATCGTCAGGATCTTCTTTAACTCATTATGGTCCCATACAAGTGGTGTCTGATCTAGAGAGATGTCTTAAGAAGTGTTACGTTACTATTTTTGGTTCCACTCCGAAGGCGCGTTTTTCCTTATGTAAAAAGGAGGGGGTAATTTCATGCATTTTCAGATTCTTTTCCATAACGTTACACTTTTCGGATTTTCATAAAACTTGGTATACAAGAAGTACTCGCAGTCTCCTACAAGTGTTGCTGTTTTTATCCGGATTCGTCAATAGACAAAAGTAAGTCATGGGGGTACCCTTCTTTGACAAACTTTTTCTTCAGAACCGAAGCACATATCGACAGACCGAAAGCATCAGGATGAACTAGATAGATGTCTTAAGAAGTTTTGTTAATTTTTGTTCCACTTCGAAGTCTAGATTTTTCCTTTAAAAACTTATTCCTGTTTGATGTGCTTAGTTTACATAGTTTTCAGTTGAACGATCGTGGTCCTCTTGGACCTCTTGTTTGCAAAAGGTGAACCTTGTAATGCAAGCACGTAATTAAATTGACAGTAAGATAAGTCACTCTCGTTGATGGATCTTTTATTATTTCTCTCTCTCATTATGTATATCCAAGCCTTGATTTGTCTTTGTACTTTCATATTAAATCATCTGAAATGAGATTTCTGTATAATAAAAGTCTAAACTGTGAGAACGCGGAATGATGGATGCAGTACTCATAGTTTACGATAGAGGATTTACGTTTCCCAGAAATCTGTGATTGAGAGGGTAAATTTATTAAAAGTAATTTTCAAATATCATTAGAGAAGTATAATATTTCACGTATAATTTCGGATATATTATAGGTCTCGCCACTGTAATTCAATGAAATAAAAATATCACATGATATTCTGTATGAGTAAACAGACGCTATAAAACGATTAGAAAAACGGAGAGGGAAACATATATATGGTTGACATAAAATTATCGTCATGAAAGAAAGAATTGGAGGTTACAGAACATACAGCAAAACACCGAAACAATCCTAAGACGATTATATCATGTATTTGTGTATCTGTCTTTTTCTTACTTTCAATTCTGAATCATTAAAAGTGAGCACAGGACAAGTTAGAAAAAGACATATCTGTTAAAATGGTAGCAAGATTCAAGACTTGTTGCGTTGGGGGGGATTAAATGTCGTCCCACTTAGAGGCAAACATTTTTTTTCACTGAGAATTGAATCAGGGATTTTTTCTGTACATTATTTTTAATACGCCATTTTTAAGGTTAGAATTGCGGATACATGGAGATAACTATATTTTCATGTCATGTTATATTTGAAACCTACAATGGTATAAGCTCAGTTTGTTACATTATTTCAGAAAAAAATATAATACTCTCGACATGTTCATTAATGAATGGGTATCTTTGAGAAAAAAAAGCATATTTTTCAATCGCCGAAAATAGGAAAAAATCATTTTCACATGAGTTCTGCTTAAAGACACAGAAACAACAGAATATATGCTATTTATTATACTCTTTAAAAGTGAGATAATTAGATATTCGACCTTCGAGTTAATTCTATGTTTTGGGGTCAAAATGTTGATTTTTGGCATAAATTATTTTGTTATTCATAGAAACAGTCATTTTTCTCAAAAGTTAATTCGGGTACATATTTTTTGACTACTTTAGGATAAGCAATACCATGGCTCTATATGTAGAAAAAAATTGTGCAACTGTCGACCCTCTATCTATTAAGAAAAATTACGATTTGTTGCCATGGCAGCCAGCAAAATCTTATTTATAAGGAAATACTCTCCTTAGAACTGTTTATTTTATCAGAATTTCTCAAAATAGAATTAATTCATACACAAGCTATATAATCCCGAAAAATAAGGGTATATATGAATTTTTGAAATTGCATGCATTGCAGTGGTATGTAAATGTTTAACGTCTTCAAACTCATTAGCATCATTTTAGTGCAGATAGATTTACAGCATGGACCAGACATGCACGTTTCGGATAATAAACCCTCGTCAGTGATCCTCAATCTAAACAATGTAATATGACCAAAATCTGTGAAACTTATGTCCTAAATTTTCCGAATTACATTGTAAAATGGCTGGGATATGATGCTACAGGACCCAGGTTTTAGAAATTTGAGAATATTTTGTAAACAGAAATTATGATGTGGTATTCTCTAAAAAGACGAAAATGTTAAAAAAGGACATAAATGGACATTTATAGCCAAAAAATTAGACGGGCAAATTTTGATTTTTTGGTCTGAATATTTCGAGAAGATGTCCTTCTACATTTCGACATATCCATCTTTCTTCTAACTAATTTTTATTAAAAGTCGCCACCTTGACCTTAAGACCATGCATGGCTCTGTCTGTCTGATTTTCCTCTGTCTGAAAGGATGTTCCTATTTGATTTCCTAAGGTCAAAGTCATAGGAATTAGATTATTAAAATTTGCTTCCATGTCCTTATTGAATAGGTATTGCATCTATCAACATGACAATTGCCAGGAAGGTTCCTCTTTGTCAATGATGTCCCTATTGATTTTGGGGTAAAAAGGTCAGAGGTCAAGGTCCTAGAACTTTAATTATTGAAACAATTAACTATTGGTGTGGAACTTGCAAGGAATGTTATCAATGAATCCAGAAGGTATCCATATTGATTTTGTAGTCACAAGACTTTACTTCTGGATCAATAATGAGTGAAATGCAATTTCTAAAACGTGGGCCCTGTAGCATCATATCCCACCCATCCTGCTACGTCTTTCGGTACATTTTTGGGCATAACGATTATTTACACACTCTTTGGGCATATTACATTGCTTAGAATGAGGATCACTGACGAGGGTAAAGTACCCGAAACATGCATGTCTGGTCCATGCTGCAAATTGATTTGTTCTTAAATGATGCTATTGAATTTGAAGACGTTTAACATTAGTACCACCCGGTGAGTGTCACTGCTGTTGGACCAGGAGTCCCCGAGGGCACATGTAGCCAAGTTCGATCAACTTCGGCTGATCGTCTCCTTAACGCATTTGAAAATTTCTGTTGTATCAAAATTTATGTTATATTCAAATGTCTTGACATTTCTAACACGTTGGTCCTGTAGCATCATATCCTATCCATACTGCTGCGTTTTTCGATACATTTTTGGACATAATATAATTTCCACACTCATTGAACATATTACATTGTTTAGAATGAGGATCATGGACGAGGTGTAAGTATCCAAAACGTGCATGTTTGGTCCATGCTGAAAAATCATCTGTTCTTAAATTATGCTATTGAATTTGAACAGATTTCACATTAATAATACGGAAGTGTTACAACTCTATACCTTCTTGAAGAAATTTCAAACCAATTTTCATGCCAAAATCGATTGGCACGGCATGTCATGGATTTTGTTGATTTTCAGTATAAATGGATACATATGAAGTACTGACCATGAAAATAACACTTTTCTACCAATGTGACCTCTGGTTGCCATGGTAACGAGGTCATTCTATTTATAGCACTTTTGGGACCATGAAATAAGCCAGCTCCGGACACTTCATTGTCATAGATACCACTGTAACAGCTTGTTCTTTTTTATGTAATCTATTCTTCCTTACTTCCATTCCTACTAAGTACACTTAGTTATATGATATACATTTCAGGAAGCGTATTGTTTTAAACCAAAATCAGTTAAAATGAAGCGAAAAATAGAGGTGAAATCAAGGGCCAATTAAGCGTGTCTTTGACCATTTTCAATCTTAAATATCACAAAATGCACCGATAGGAGACCAGTTATTTTACTCAAAGGAAATATACGTTTATTGACAAATAAAATGAATGAAAAATTGGATTGGGCTAATTAAGAGTTTTACCTAAATTCTGTCGTCAAATACCGTTGCCATGGCAATATTAGACATTTTTGCTTGTTTCATACTATTTTTGAAATTGATTTTATTCCTCCTTAGAGTGACATAAAATTGTCAGAATGTATGCATGGATAGATATGACTTAAATCTTTTTTTAAAAACAATTAAAATGTTCAAGGTCATTAGCTTGAGGTTCAAGGTCAAGGTCATTTCTACTTTGAGACTCAAAATTTGCAAAAAAAAATTTTTATTTTTTGTAACCGATTTTAATGATTTTGTTTTTATATGAATATTTTCAAAGATCATATTCATTATGAAAGGACATGAACATAAGAAAGAAAAACAAGAATTTATTGAACAGTATCAATTTGATAGAAAAATATTTTTCTGTCAAAAATAAATAAAAAATACAGATTTCGTCCTTTTTTTATCAAAATACTCACCAAGAATATAGATATTCAACGATATGAAGAAACGTTATCAAAAATTCTAAGAAATGAGTGATTGATTATTGGCACCTTCAGTTTATGAAAAATCAGGAATTTTCGTCAGATCTAGTCACTTAAAGTAAGATGACCTTGAAAATGCAATGAAATATTTTCAAGGTCATCTTAATATTAAACGCCTCTGATAGATGTATACATGAACTTCTGTTCCAATATCATGTGCAGATAGTTTGATAGAGGTTGTGTTTAAATTAATCGTATCGAAACCATTCAGCCGATTGTTGCCATAGCAACTTAATTTGATGTTTAAAAGGACAAATCAGCCCAATTAAATATTTATATTAATATATAGTTCAAAGATGATACTAATTGGATAACTAGAATTTGGACTTTAAAAAATGGTGCTTTTATGAAACTTTCAAGTAAAACAGTAAAAACATGCAAGAAAGGGTCTTTAAGTGTCCAAAACAGAGCCTTTTGATACCCTGTTTTGGCCCAATTTTTTCATCTTGTATACAAAAGGCATCCGAGATGAAGGTAAAAAACTTTACAAATATGCATAATAGTAAGGATTGAACGAAAATAATCAAAGTAATTTCAGATAAAAAAGTACTCGTTTCCATGGTAACGAAGCCTACAAATATGCCTCGTCCTATAAATTTTCCCGATTTTTGAAACTTCAGACACGGTTACCGTGGCAACGACAACCTTTTTGAAAAAAAAAACTGACCATGGGTTTATTTACATACTAGCACTTCATATTGAGCTTCCATGGCAAAAATCTCTAAAATCCACGACATGCCGTGAAAACATGTCATTGACATTCTTTGGTTCTTACAGAGAATTGCTGTTAAATTCTCATCAGTGATGTTTCCTGCAAAATTGCTATCATACGCCACCTAAATTCCTTCCACTAGCGCCCTCTGGTTTAATGTTTAGAATTCAAATTTTTACAGAGAGTGCGCGGCTCCAAATTTCCTGTAGGGTCGATTCAGTAGCATATCCAAATAAAATCTTTGTTCAAAAAAGCATTGGAAGGATGGTGCTAAGATGTAAACCTCCTTTAATTTCGATTATATTTTTGGATGAAATGGCAAGTGTCCGAAATAGGAAAAAAAATGTATATTATTTCAAATTGATATAGAGCCACAACAAAGCTCCTTTCAGGCGACAGAGCTGGAAAGAAGTAATTAATACACTTAACAAACATCAAGTTACGGGGAACGATTTTAGTTTCTCCGCACTGCAACAAAAAATAAGTGTTTATATTACTAATACGAAAGTGTTCAACTGTATACCTTCTTGAAGAAAATCTCAAACCAATTTTCATGCAACAGACACGTGTTTCAAATACAAAATTCTCATCAGTGATGCTTCCTGCCAAATTGCTTTCAAACGCCACCTAAATTCCTTCCACTAGCACCCTCTGGTTTAATTTTCAGAATTTGAGAGTGCGCGGCTCCAAATTTCCTGTGGGGTACCACATTAGTACCACTTGGTGAGTGTCACTGCTGTTGGACCAGGAGTCCCCGAGGGCACATGTATCCAAGTTGGATCAACTTCGGTTGATCATCTCCTGAACGCATTTGAAAATTTCTGTTACATCAAAATTTCTTGAAATTTCAAAAACGTGAGTCCTGTAGCATTATAATTATCCCATCCACCCTGCTGCGTTTTTCGGTACATTTTTGGACATAATAACTTTCACACTCTTTGGTAATATTGCATTGTTTAAATTGAGGATCACTGACGAGGGTCAAGTATCCGAAACGTGCATGTTTGGTCTATGCTGCAAATTTATCTGTTCTTAAATGATGCTACTAAATTTGAAGACGTTTTACATGCACATTTTGGCATGAAAGTTGTCAGGAATACTCCTTTTACATCAAGAATTAATCCTATTGATTTTGTTTGGGGTCAAAAGTTGAATGTCATCGGACTTTAATGATTTTATAAATGGTTTCCAGCTCATGAATGAATGTTTCCTTTACCTGGCGTCATGAAATCTAATTAGTGCTCTATTGAATTCAAGGTCAAAGATTAAGGTCACAGGTATTTGATGATAACAAATTATTTCAAGGCATTACTGAGAGCGTATATTGTCAAATGATGTGAAACTATCCAGTACTTGGCACTTCAAAGTTGATAATTGCTTCTGTCGGTGAAAACATCCCCGAATCTGACACACTGTCTTGGTCTATGTTCTTAAGACTGCTCATGAAGTACAATAAGCATACATGGAACATACAATAACATATTCTCCATAATGTTTTGGTAACATCTGAATTCTTCACTTTTGAAGTATTTTCTAAGGAAAAGTCTTACCGTTCCAAGAATAGAAAAGAAATATGTTTTCGAGGGGATAATTGCTTGCTACAAGATTCATTTTTTTTTTTCTTTTTTGAATATGTCTTCTTTTAATCCGGATTATGTATTCAAAGAGGTATTGTCTCTAATTGAGGTCTAAGAAATGGTGAAGAAGACGTTTCTGTAGAGCCAGCATTGAATGATGAGAATCATGACCCGGGGAATAAATTCGAATCCGTTTTTGTGTTGTTACTTTGGTTGGTGATTTATATGTTTGTTTCTCTGTTTTATTGTCTATGTATTCGGTTTTGAGTTTGGCTTCGATTTTGACAAACAGATCCACTATTTTGGTGGATCATTTCGTACTTCTTTGGCTTCGATAGCCAAAGCGGTTACTTTTTTCGCATGCCTAAAATATGAATATGATTTCATTTACTACATGTACATGCTTATTTTAATTCATTTTACCGTATATATATTTAGAGAAAGGGTACCTATGATAAAACAATAAAAAAAATTGTTTCATTTGTTAAGTGATAATTTTCATTTATATTAGAGAAACGTTAGTACAGAGATTCATATTAACGATAAATTACCCCGTAAATATGTCTATGAAGTTCATATAACTCAATAAACACAAAGGCGTCGAACCCCCATACCAACTTTGCATCGAACCTCCGGACCAAAATTAAAGTTGCATCATAAATTACCCTCTTATTTCTAAATTAAGTACGCAGAAGGTGTTTAAGGTTGTTGGATATCATCTCAATTTATATTGTTACCTGCCAGATGATTTATAGGTACAAGATTATCTATTTTAGCAAAGAAAATTGAATAAATATGCGGTTTGACTGGGTAGTATCCTTATTTTCCATTTATGTTCTCGACTTCTATAGCTTGTCCATAGTATATACAATCAGAAGATCGAGTAGACTTTCCCTCAACCTGTGGGCATGTTCTTTTTCTGATATTTGCAATATCAGGTTTGAAAATTGTAAGAAAAGGGCCACCATCAGAGCGAAAACAATGGAAACGCACCGAACGCGCGGTCCAACTCCAACGACCCCCCTCATGTTGGGGTGAACATGCTGTTTTTTCTCCTGTAAGTTCTATTGATTCTTTTTAAAACTCCGTTTAGTCTGAATGTGCTGAACACAAATCACGTTATATCACGACCCCAAAAGTTTCAGTTTCAACAAAATCATAAAAATACAACAACAACAACAAAATCAATCGCTCGCTTTGCTTCTAAGAATAAAAGGTTATGTTCTTAAAAGATAGCAAAAAACTAAAATGTATGTTAGTTTCTCTTTCAAGTTGCATTTTTTCTCCGCAAATATTAATACAGGGATTGTTTAGCCTCTCCACGTCATCAATGTGTATTGTTGGGGGTGGAAACAAAATTTCGTGAAACACTGCATCTTTTGCTTTACTTATATCAGTTTCCATACCCTAAGATATTCTTAAATTAAAGAATAATTAATACTCGTATATGCATTCAGCCTCCATTTCAAGAATAAGACGTGTATGTAAGAATGTAATATATAGACGTTCAAAAAGGATAACATTTCCTTAAAGGAATTTCATTAAAAGAACTTGATGTTTAATTGTGTACGCGTGATAAATGACTCCACCATATTTGGAAGAAACATGTGTAATCTATATGACGAGGCGTCATGGTAACCCTCTAATTAACCTGTCAAATGTCAATGGACTCATTTGACCAAAGAAATAAATATTTGATACATGTAACAGGCAAAACCAATTAGATTTAAAGTTCTTCGGATTTTTCTGAAAAAAAAATGGAGCGAAAGGGCGAATAATTATAATTTAATACATTATTTTGATATCGCTGGTTTTTAAAAGAGGCAATACAGATTTTGTTGGAGTGAGGATTTTTTTTTATCATTATTATTATTATTACTCAATTTCATATATAAATATTTGTATATAAGAATGCAATCATCAAATATCTTGATATAGACGTTCAAATAAGGACAAGTGTTTCCTTAAAGGAATTTCATCAAAAGAACTGTTTAATTGTGCACGCGTGATACATGACTCCACCGTATTTGGAAGAAAGATGTGTAATCTATATGACGAGGTGCCATGGTAACCCTCTAATTAACCTGTCAAATGTCAATGAACTCATTTGACCAAAGAAATAAATATTTGCTACATATAACAGGCAAAACCAATTTGATTTTCAGTTCTTCGGATTTTTCTGAAAAAAAAATGAAGCGAAAGGCCGAGTTATTTTGTTTCATCAATTTAGAGGCAATTTTTGTTTGTTTTTGTTTTATTTTTTCAAACAATGCATATTACTCAATAAAATATTTTATTGTAGTACACCATGTTCATATAAAAATCTAAAAAAAATCAACCCTTCATTTGATATTTCACTCTATAATATAACTATCCAAATACAGATGTTTAGCAGTTCATGTAGAAAAAAATTAAACACTGCCCATTTGTATTCTATGCAAATTGATCACAAAAGAGTTAAAGATGAGGTGGGACCAGGTGCCCGGGAGGAGTAAGCGTCCTCTGTTTGGCTAACCGCACCCGCCGTTGATGTTCACGCACGAAAATGAAAAGAATGATCTGAACTACATGCACTGTCTAAGTTATGTCGATATAGAAAGTGCTATGGTGTTCATATCAGGGTAAAATTTTCAAAACACTTAAACCCCTATCACACTTTTACGTATCGGCCCACGTATCTACGGCGTATCAGGATACGTGGCTGTAAGAAAGGAACGCAACAGCAACGCAGTAGCAACGTTAACGCCAGCTTACGTAGCCAGTACTCTTTGAAACGTAGCATGATCTCTTGATACGAAAGAGTGCCGCATTTTTTTTAAGTTCGCACCTAAAATTACGTAGCAGCTTCCATACGCCGTGTGTGCGTAGCACGAACGCAGTGCAAACGAAAGAAGCGCAGTAGCAACGTAGCAGGAACGCCGCTAATACTCTTACTACGATGTACGAACGAATCACAAACGCAAGCGATATCCCTATGGCGTACGTGCTACTTACAAGGCGTTGCTAATTCGTACCCGCGGCGTTCTTTTCTTATCTACTACGTATGGTACACGTTTCAATTTCTTATTTTTCGTTTCTTCGATATATTCCTGCGTATGCATGGCGTACGATCGAACTACGTTCTTTTCGTTCCTGCTACGTAAGAGCTACGTTGGTGTTGCGTTGTATGAGTATCTGCTACGTTAAAGGAGTATCGATCATTCCACCTCGGCGTAAAAGGTGTATTTGCTATGTTTTTATGAACACATGATAAAAATCTAGAGGGAAAATAAAGTTTTGAACCTATTAAGAATGAATCAAGATTAATTATACCGTATATTTACAAACTTCAACTAGATCAACCAAAAAGCTTTATTTCATATGGCGAACTGAGTCTAAATAAAGTATGCGCTAATTTCAAAGGGCACTTTGACAGTACCCTTTACCCTTTTTGTGTTCATATTATTTTGAGTGGCAAATCGAGAGAAAAAATATTTTCAACCAAAGAACTTTTTCATACGAACGTGAACGCCACGGCAACGCAGCAGAAACGTAGCCAATAAGAAGACTACGTAGCACCAATGTCGTACATACGCAGTAGGAACGCATTGAACGCCACAAGTACGTGCCGAACGCCGAACGTACGTTATGGTAGGACGCATTGGTACGCTGCTCATACGTGATAGAAACGCCTCTTACGCCGTATAAACGTCGCACTTACGCCTTGGACTTCTGAGAAAGACGAAATACGTGGCAGACC
Organism: Pinctada fucata; assembly: GCA_028142955.1. Taxonomy (NCBI): domain Eukaryota; kingdom Metazoa; phylum Mollusca; class Bivalvia; order Pterioida; family Pteriidae; genus Pinctada; species Pinctada fucata. The sequence continues at coordinate 71,778,794 of AP027104.1, read as the reverse complement.
TTTTCGTTTCTCTTGTGTAAAGAATTTTGGCAAAAATACTCCTCTTACGTAGCTGATACGAAAAAGTGTGATACTGTCAAGCCCCTCGCGGGGAATTTTTTTACGAGCTCCACACGGCAAAGGACATAGTGTGACACAGATCCTGACGATAATTTCAACAGCACTCACAATAGAGCACAAATTTAAGCACCGACGGACCCCTAGCAAGCTAGAGGTGGGACCAGGTACCAGGAGAAGAAAGCATCCCCTGTTTGGCTAGCGGCAAGGTTTATATTCGACACGATTCAAATATCATTTACCAAGAAAGCTGAATATTACTGACCTGATCGAGCCACTTGTTTCTCTTTCGTCTATTACATGTTTTATCTACATGTATCTACCGACTTGTCTTTTTTAAAAATTATTTTGGGTTTTCGGTTTCATCATCATCACGTTTTATTACACATACGGGTTCTGTGAGATACGCATTGCTACATAAACAAAGTAAGCATTCTGTCTGTATTGCGAGCAATACGAAGACCCCTAAAAGTTCAGAAAACTAAAATGCGAGATATGCAAATGGATAGATGACAAACACAATTACAGTAAACATGAAAGGAATTTAATACTAGTCTGTTCCAGCTTTGCAAATAGAAGTAAATGATCGAGAACGTGTTGCAAATAAACCTGGTCAGGTTATGTGTAGTTGTTTATATGGAACGTTTCTTTCATTAAAATTACTAGTATTTGCGAGTTTGGTTTAGATTTTTTTTTTATTTTGACATATCTATTAAACGGTGCCCAACTATCCTGTATCTGTTTGATCAGAAATATTCCAAATTAGTTTATTCGCTGTCTAGGAAACGAACTCTGCTCATTTATTAGCTGATTTTAAAAAACGATGATTGCTTAAATTTTCAATCAAACCTGTTGCTCCCCTATTTTCACGAAAAAAAAGTCAGTTTTTCCCTCACTCGCATGGAAAAAATTAAAGTTCGATCTCGAAAATAGAGCGGATGGGGTGGATATTTTGACCAGAGCAAAACGGAGGCGGAAAATCTGACGAACAAAAGATCAATTTTGTCTGGCCTCACGAGATTATTTTCACTTTTTCATCAAAGATTAAAAATGATTTTTTGTCAGGACTGGATTAAATGACGTTATACCTTAATCCCTTGTCAAAACGATAAAGAAAATACAATAGAATAAAATGTCATTCATACTTTTGAACGCTGTGACGGCGGCACGTTCGTGAGTTTCCGGAGGAAGTAGATGTACCGATCAGGTATTCAGATTAGAAGTCGAGAAGAGAAGGCAAACTCATCAGAATTTCCATTGGAAGGGTTGCGAACATCGGAATGAATAACATTCCGAAGTAAGACCAGTCCAAGTAACAAACGTCATTTCATATATGTCAATAACATAGAATTCCCGACCACCTGAGCGTTATAAGAATATAATCTCTTTCCGTAATATAATATATTATAACTAAAACCATGTCAAATCTTATCCTGACTAATTAATGTAATATTTTATGATAAAATCTACGTTACCTTCTAGCATACAATTTCAGGCCAAAGCTTATGCACAAGACACATGTTTCGGTTAGTAAATCCTCATCATTGGTATGTAAAGCTAAAGTGATTTTCAGACAGTCAAGTGTATCTGACTAGCGCCTTCTTAATAAAGTTTGGGTATCTACTTTGCAAAGAGTGCGTGGCTTCAAATTTTGTGTATGGTCGATTCAGTAGCAAAATAAAATATAAATGCATTACCAAAGTAGCTTCTGAGAGATGGTGCTTCGATAACTTTTTAGGATGAAATGATAAGTTTCAAAAAAAGAAAAGTAATGTATAATGTCATTTTTTTTTTTCTTTAAATATTATCAACAGAATCACAAAGCACATTTAATATTCTACAAACAAGTAAAAGTGACTCCATAAAGGAGATAAGATCATGTGTCCGGGGAAAGTAAGTATCTCCTGCTTGTAAGCAGTATCCGTCCCTTACACCGTGCAGATCATTTCCGGTAACGTTAAAATCGGTGTTTTGGATGGTTCTAACCTTGAATATCTTCCTACATGGAGGACAACGAGATGTTTTTCATTATATTGTCTAAAAATATTGCCTTACAATGTAAATTTTATGTTTCACTTACTTAAAATAAAATTTACACGAGTTACGGAAATTTCGTCTTTTCCCCAGTGGAGCGTAGCGGTAACCCTTTGAATAGCATGTCAAATGTCAATGAACTCATTTGACCCAAGAAATAAATATTTGTTGTCAGGCAAAGCCAATGTGATTTTCATTTCTTCTGAAACGATGATTAATTTCCGCCAAGAGTGTAAATTTCAATTTCTCGCTCAGTAGAAAGTGAAAGAATCTATTTCTTTTTCCACACAAAAAAAGAGTGAATTCAAAAAAAAAATGTTTCATACCATCTGACGACGTTACTGGGTCATTCTACAGATAATGTCCCAAATAACTATATTTTTGGGGGAAAAATTAATCGCAAAATTTTGCAATTTTTTTTTTTTGTTAGGAAATTAGTATTCATTCATGGAAACACATTTATGGAGTAGGCGCGCTGATATATCGCAGTAATTATGGTTTTTTTTTTCACCGATAAGGTATTGGCAAAAGCTGATTTTGTCATTTAACGTAATCCAGGACAATATTATGTTCAAATTCAACGGACTTTTATAGCTGTTATACAAGTATTGTCGTTTACAATGTGGAATACGTCAAAATTATGAGCAAATGAATTAATTCAATAATAAAAAAAGAAGTTGAAATTTATTCTGTTTCGGTAATGACATGCGTTACGGTAATGACAAACGTGTCGGTAATGACGTGTTTTCTGCATTTTCGTTTCGGTAATGAATGTTCCGGTAATGACAACGGCCTACTTATATCGCAATATAGTGGGTGCTGTAAATTTTAATTCTTTACGGACATCAGCATCTCCTATAAAAACTTCCTTGTTGACTCTTCTTGATATTTGAGTTGAATTATGTATTTTCGATACAGTAAATTGAGCATACGGTAATGACACATAATAAAGGTACGATTCAAATATTTAGCGTTCTTTGGGCATTTCTGATTGACCATTCCATTTGTAGCCCCCTATATCACCAAGGCAAATATGGCGGCAATAAAACATTATGATTATATAAAATAAGGATGCGAGTTATCTTTCCTTCAATCAAGTATTGACATTTTTTATACGTTTCGGTAATGACATGAAAACGTGGGACATACATTTTGAATATTTGAGCATGTCGAAATTTATCTTTGTGTTGCTAGCATTCAATTCAACTATTTCAGTTCAATTATCTGATATATCACAAAAAACTCATGGTCATCTGGTCAACTTTGCAGTGAATTTTTTCATAAAAAGAAAAAAATTGTCAAATTCTTTCTTTTTTCGTAAATAATTTATTAATCTTCCTTTCGATGACTATTAAAGAAATTTTCTCACTTGGATGAAAATCAATCATAATTTTTTATCAGAATTATTAGGGCGCTATTTGGGACTTTTTCTGTAGAATGACCCTACTATGGCGTCACAATTAGATTCTCTTTTATCATTGGTCAATGTGCAGCCTTTCAGACAACTTATGTGTCTCACACACAGGGATTTATCACGCTAATACCGTTTGCTGTATTTACTATACATATATGTGTTAAAGGGATCTAACTCTGCGTTTAACGAAAAATCGACAAGTCATCTTTAAGTCTTCAGAAATAGGCTAATCAATGTCAAAACATATTTTCTGTGGTATATTTCGATAGATTAATTCATACTGAATCTTCATACGAAATTTGAAATCAGTACCTCCCTTACGAGCCGAGATATGCCCAATACCGCTCTCTTATGAGCGCCGCATTTCTAGGTCGGACAAAAAGGTGTCCGGTGATAATCAAGCAGTATAGACAAAATTTGATTACTGTTTGATCGTTTAAAGGTCCGAACACTTCAAAGACATACAACTGCATGATTATCTACTCTTCACATGCTTTTTACCATCTAAAACATCGCTGGTATATGAAAATCCCTCATATAGCTACCTCTGCGCATGCACGAATATGTCTTTCATAACTCTGCACATGTTGAATTTAATCTCACTTAAATTCGACGCTTTTCTTATTTCAAAGTCGTCAAAAAAGACTAAATATTTGAAATTGTACTAGGCATATATGGGACTATTTCATGCAATGTTATGTATTTGAGATGTTCGCATCATTGAATGGTCAAGCGGTGCCTCAAGTTGATCACTGATGCCTGATGATCATCGGACACCTTTTTGTCCGACCTAGAAATGCGGCGTTTGTTAGAGAGCGGTATTTGGGCATATCTCGGCTCGTAAGGGAGGTACTGATTTCAAATTTCGTATGAAGATTCAGTATGAATTAATCTATCGAAATATGCCACAGAAAATATGTTTTGACATTTATTAGCCTATTTCTGGAGACTTAAAGATGACTTGTCGATTTTTCGCTAAACGTCGAGTTAGATCCCTTTAACACATATATATAGTAGATACAGAAACCGGTATTAGCGTGATAAATCCCTGTGGTCTCACATACAATGTAGGATGTCTCACAGGGTACGAGCAAAAATGGAGAAGTTATAATGTAAAATATTTCCATTGTCTGAAAATCACTATGGCTTGAAAAGAATATGTCTGGTCCATGCTGTAAATTTATCTGCTCAAACATAATTCTAATTTATCCAGATCGTTACCTTATTTACCAAAATGCACCAGACTTTCTTACTATTCGAAAAACGTACATGTATCTGGTGCATTAAAATTGGGTTAAAATATTGTTCAAGAAGGTTACTAACAAGTTTGAATGCCTCCGTCCCTTGTCCGTTTCTTGTTGTGTATGTGGCTATTCTATTCTGTTTTCATGTCGCCGCGTTTAAATTGGAAGTAAAATTTCAAAAATTGTGACATTTCTACTTGTATAGAGATGGCTGGTCAAATTATAACTTGATTCCTGTCACTCATTCAAACACGAAATTTCGAAGTATTTTTAATATAAAGGATAAGCACAAAAATTAGGTTTTTGCATCTTCAGATTATATCCGATTTGGACCAAGAGTCCCCGAGGGCACATGTAGCCAAGTTCGATCAACTTGATCGTCTCTCTTTAACGCATTTGAAATTTTCTTGAAATTTCTAAAACGTGGGTCCTGTAGCATCATATCCCACCCATTCTGCTACGTCTTTTTGGTACATTTTTGGACATTATTATTTTAATACTTTTTGACCATTTGACATTGTTTAGACTGAGGATCACTGACGAGGGTTTAGTACCCGAAACGTGCATGTCTGGTCCATGCTGTAAATTTATCAGATCTTAAATGATGCTATTGAATTTGAAGACGTTTAACATTTGAACTACTTGGTGAGTGTCACTGCTGGTGGACCAAGAGTCCCCGAGGGCACACGTAGCCAAGTTCGATCAACTTCGGTTGATCGTCTTTCTCTTTAACGCATTTGAAATTTTCTGTTACAAAATTTCTTGAAATTTCTAAAACGTGGGTCCTGTAGCATCATATCCCACCCATTCTGCTACGTATTTCTGGTACATTTTTGGACATTATAATTTTCATACTTTTTTACCATTTGACATTGTTTAGACTGAGGACACTGACGAGGGTTTAGTACCCAAAACGTGCATGTCTGGTCCATGCTGTAAATTTATCAGATCTTAAATGATGCTATTGAATTTGAAGACGTTTAACAAATTACAATGCCACCTATAATGCCTTCAGAATATATTGCACTGGACAAGGAAAAAGTTTCTTATTTGTGTTTCTTTGAAGCTGTGTTATGGTCTCTGTCTATTTCCCCTATTTTTCTCGTTTCGAGTGAACGTTTTTTTCATATTTTTTCAAGAATTCTTAAGACCTTTCATCGTGACTTTTGAAATCTCATTTCAGGTTTTGTGTTTGACTTTCATTCACTGGTCCAAATTTATTTAATTAGCACCCTCAAATTTGAATTTTTGAATTCTATTGTGTTTCTACTTTGCAAAGAGTGCGGGCCTCCAAATGTCCTCTTGGGTCGATTTCACTGTTACACGTCCTCATTTTTAAATTGTGGGTCCTGCAGCATTATATCCCACCCATACTGCTACATCTTTCAGTACATTTTTGGACATCATAATTTTCACACTCTCTGGCAATATTACATTGTTTAGATTGAGGATCACTTACGAGGGTTGAGTACCCGAAACGTATATGTCTGGTCTATGCTGCAAATTCATCTCGCTTCTTAATTGATGCTATTAAATTTGAAGACGTTTAACATTCTAGAGCATATTTAAATTCCAGAACAGCAAAATAGTATTCGATGTCAAATTGATAAAGGGCCAAAACAAAGCTTCTGAGTCTGATTTTGTAAGAAATGTGCAGATCTTTTAGACATTTACGAACAATTTGAGGATTTTTTTTTTTCGTTTAAACTCGCTTTTTGCGTTATGGAAATTATACAAAAAACAAAGTTGAAGTCCAATTACTTGACTAACGTTGGACACTTACATGTAGTCTTTGTAGTGAATTAAAAACCGACGAAAATAGGAAGATTTAATTGTTCCATGTCGTTTTCTTCTTGAACCAAATGAATTGATGAAGTTAGAAGTTTGTTTTGATTTACCGGGGGCTATAAAAATATGAAATAATGCTAAAATCGAATAAAAACTTAAGTATTGCCCTTTAAATATTTGTACATATTCCTAGACAAGTGTCATACCATACACACTTAAAATACTAGTATATATTTGTGTAAAACTACCTTTTTGAATTAGTATGTGATTAAAACAAACATTTCTCTGTTTTCAATTAATATCGCTTCATTCGAAACAAACTCTTACCTGTAACGTTGCAATTTCGCCGACTATCTGATCACCAATCGTCTTTCTCGCTGTTTTTTATATTTATATGACAGACTGTGACGAAACTATTATCAATCATCAATTATACAAATAAAAAAGATGGTTTATTCGTAAGTTGTATATAAAATACAGTAGTTAGTAAAACATGACTACAAAACTGGCCTGAATCTGAATTTTGCAAATATTCTAAGAATGATTTAATCAAAGAAATAGAATATAAAGTTTAATAGTCTCAGTCAAATCATTTGACTTTTCGACTCTTTAGTCTCTACACAACAATTCCACATAATAAGATTAAAGAAAGAATATTTCAAATCATTAATCTCAAATACTGTTGATCACAATAAAACCTATTTTGTGAGAGAAAATTCTGACAAACAGTGGGGAATGTAATCCGTATCTTGATCGATAACACATTTAAAATGTTTGCAGGAATGCATTTTCAGCAAGTAGTAGGAATTCCATTGGGAAAAATGTACTCCACTTCTTGCTGAAATTTTTCTATACCCACCTGAAGCCGATTTTGTTCAGTCCTTGATCTATCGTGGTAACAAACGCTAATCACTCCAATTCAATTCTACATTTAGATATATCGATATTAATAAGTTGAATTTTACTGATAACCTTAGCACAGTCTATCCTTGTAAACTAGAGGTGAAAGTAACCACTAAAAGCATACCCCTGCTTCATATTAAGATCTAATGATAAGGAAGCATTCCAACTCTATACCTTCTTGAAGAAGACACGTGTTTCGGATGTAAAATCCTCATCAGTGATGCTTCCAGCCAAAGTTATGCTTCCAGCCAAAAGCCGCGAAACTTCATTTCATATATTTTTGATAAATTAACAAGTTTCCGAAATAGCCAAATAAAATTTATGATGTCAAATTGATAAAGGGCCAAACAAAGCTTCTTTCATGCGACAGAGCTGTAAATACGTAATTAATACACTTAAAAACATCCAAGTCACGGGGAACAAGACTAATGTTATATTTTGACATAAATAGTCACATGATTACTTCCAGATATGAAAGAAAGGAGGGGGTCTCCAACACTAACCGTTGCAGCACCCACAACAAAACCCAAAAACACTTATTTTCTGTTGCAGTATGGAGCAATTAAACTCGTTCCCCCTTGACATTGGATGTTTTGAAGTGAATTAATTACTTCTTTCCAGCTCTGTCGCTTGAAAGAAGCTTTGATTTGGCACTTAATCAATTTGGCATCATATATATTATTTGGCTATTTCGCAAACTTGTCATTTCATCCAAAAATAATATCGAAATTAAAAGTGGTTAACATCTTAGCACCATCCCTCAAATGCTTTTTTGAACATAGATTTTATTTGGATATGCTTCTGAATCGACCCTACAGGAAATTTGGAATCGCGTACTCTCTGTAAAGTAGATACACAAATTTAGATTCTAAAGATAAAACCAGAGCGCTCTAGAGAAATGAATTTTGGCGGCTTATAGAAAGCATTTTCGCTGGAAGCATTACTGATGAGGATTTAATATTCGAAACATTATAAATTGGTTTCAAATTTTCTTGAAGAAGGTATTGAGTAAGAACCCTTCCGCATTACACATACGGATATGTAAATGGATATAAAAACATTAGGCATACAAAATACAGTCCTTGCTCTGTCGGTTGTTGCGAGCTCGTGCATGTTATCACCCGAGGAGTCAAACTGAGATTCAGAGAGGACAGGTGGTCGGGGCCCTGTCTTCTCTAAAGAGGTTTGGACAGACATGGCCCGTCATGGAGTCATGTCGTCACAGTGAGTAAGATTGCAATTCTTAAGATTGCGCTGGTAGAAGGCTGTAGATTGGTTCAGTACCAAGCAAAGTGTAGGTCTAGTGACAGAAGGATTATATCCACTGTATAAAAGGCGTTTGATAATTCTAACATAATTTCGATGGTAATTCTGTCTACCTTTGATCCTTCTTATTCTGTTCATATGTCACCATAAAAACAGGTTGTGAAATACCCAAAGTAATAAACTCTGTTGCTTGTATGGGTCTGAATTTCAAAAGAAGTTGACAATATTTTTTTGTAAAATATCCATAAAACATTTACTAGTTCATGAAAGCGAAAACCTTGACCTAAAAGTTTCTGAGTAATTTGTAAATTTCAATGACAAACATGACGACTTGAATTTCAAATTGACAAATTTCCCTTTCTTTAGTAGTAAAATTCCTACCTTTCCTGTCTATCGCAATTGAGACGATGTTCCAGAGCAAGCTCAGACTACAACGACTTCGTCATGAAAGCATGAAGAATAACAGAAAATCTACTGTACCAAAGGTACATTTGTGAGTGACTGAAATAAAATTGACGATACAATGAAATATTAAACGTTATATATCTTGTTGTACCCAATGTTGGAAGATATTTTAGGTTAAAACTATTCAAAACACCGAATTTAACAATTTGCCAGATAAGACTTTTTTTCTGCAAGGCCTAAGTGACGGTTGTTGCTGGAAAACAGGAGATGCTTACTCTCTCCGGGCACTCGATCATTTTCATTGGGGATTCAAGTTTGCTTTTTTGCAGAATCTTGATTGTATTATCTAAATTTCCTCAGCAGATGAAAAAAATTTCGAATTTGTATCGAACTTGTAAAATTGATGATTTTAGTAGATGGCACTGTAGAAATCAATTTGTGTGCGGCACATTATTTAAAATACTATAGATTTAAGTCTTCCATGAATAGTCAGAAATTTTGTATTAGTTTAAACATATTAAAACATATAGAATACTATAGGTGATTGTTTTATTATTATAGTATTAACTGACATCAATGAATGTGAAGACGTAACGTGCCATCTGCTCCGGCAATAGCAAATAGTGTGGTTATCCAGATTATGTGTGTAAATCCTTGCCTCTTTCCGGTTACTTTAAGGTCGCACAATCGTAGTGTAATATAATAGTCTCATTACAATGAAAGATGACCACAAAGAAAAGACGGTAAATCAAAGAGGCCCAAACAACACTGAGATTATGAGCAAAGGGTGTACGAAATACAGTCAGTGCTTATGCATGTTATAATACGAGGAGTCCGGCTGACCCTCAGAGAGGACAGGTTTTCGAGGTCCCGTCTTCTCTAAAGAGATTATGACAGGGCTCGTCATGGAGTCCCGTCGTCATAGTCAGTACAAGTCTTCAAACATGCACTTGTACAAGGCTGAAGATTGGTCAAGTACCATGCCAAGTGTTCTTCTGGTGACAACAAAATCGTATCCACGGGATAAAAGGCGTTTGATGATTCTGACGTATTTTTATGGTAATTCTATATACCTTTGATCCTTCTTAACTTTGTTTATAATATCATCATAAAATGCAGGTTGTGGAAACCTTAACCTAAACGTTTTTGGTCATTTGTAAAATTTCAGATTATCAGTACATACATAAGTACTACTACAATAGAAAATGATAACCATGGGTTTCTTTATGAAATTTATCCCTATAACTAATCTTTATGTTTTCGGAAAATGCAGCATATCAAAACGTTACAATGTAACCTTAAGGCATCCTCATTTAAGTCAGACTTAGCGCTGAACAATTTACCTGAGTTTTATTTATCTCGATATCAAGAAATTCAGATGTACTTTATATGGCAAGCATTATTTGATACTATCGTCCCTAGTCGGCACCGCTTGTTTAATGTTTTTAATAATCCTTTTTGTTTTGATGCCGTTTTTTGTGTCCCTCGTCTGTTTTGTGTCTTCTCTTGTACATGTCTACTCTGTGTTTTTGCAAAGAGTGGTTCGATGTTCTGTTGTGGGTAAGGTAATCGTGCCATTTTGAGATGCCCTCCTATCTTTTCTTGATTAGCAGGTTTGCCCTCGTAGGTTTGAAGTTATAAATTATATCATTAGCTAATAACAGACAGATAACATCCAGTCCGCTCCAACTTCATATCGGTCTCCTTCCGTTTGATGTGTTGTCATTTTCTTTTTCTATTGTGATTTGCCTTGCTTTCACGAATTTGATGTCATTGATTTCGTTGTGACCAGTTGTTCATTGACATCATAACTTCATTCTGTAATCAGAGAACCGTAACTACCTCGCATTTATTTACGATGAACATTTCTTTGTTTTATTTTCGAATGCGCGATATAATACGTATTCAGTATGATCTGTTTGTTGACGTTGTAATCTTACTTGCCTCGAGCGTGTGTGATCTGCTGCGATCACTCCGATGGCCTTGTGTTTGGGAATCTTCCCCTTATCCCTAGTTATCGAATAATTGTCAAATGTTGGTTTCGTAGAATATAAGTCATGCCACAAAAACACTACAAAATTAGTCGAAGAAATTCTAATTGTCCCTCTTCAGCGATAATCATCCAGTGGCAGAATCAAATATCGAAATCCTGTGTTCATCAATAAATAATGTCATCGAATACTTTTTTTTCTCCTTTACCTTTTCTGTTAATTTACGTATTATTGAATGTATAATTTTACTTTCACAGTTGGAATTCAAGACATGCACTGGTTTTGGCAAAGGGTTATGCTTTTACCTAGAAATATTTCCTTCCAAACTTGGAATCTCAACAGTGTAGAGCCCCTTATGCATGTCTTCTTCCGAGTAAGTTCTTGTTCGGCCATTTCGTCGAACAACTGAGAAAAAAAGAATTTTATTGTTCATTAATGCTACACATACATCGCGCGTTTAACTTCAGATATGAAAGAAATGAATCCTATATCTTCTAGTTTTTTGTATGTACAATTTAACCTTGTAATGATTGTCCCATATATGGTTTCTGGATAACTTTTACGTAATTAACAATTTGTCAGGGAAAGTGACATGTATCACCCCAAGTGTGCATACTAATAAGCCCTCTTCAACTACATATAGGAGGTAAGATACATCCATTTCCTTTTCAAGTGCAGGACACGTTTGATTGTTTACAGACAATTTGCTACAAACATGGCAGATGACCGTCCTAGGTTGGCAGCGACTGCTCTGAGGTTTGGTTGGTGTCTATGTCGTCTTTCTTGTTTAATGTTTTAATGTCCATGTCATATTTAGTATTCTTCCTTGTCCCATTTGTGTCTCTCATTCTGATATATCGGAGTATTTTTTCTTTGCTGTTGGCGCTGCAACTGAGGGCTGTTTTTAAAATATCTCCGCTTTTCCTGTACAAGCTTTTCAAAAATATCCAAATTGTATCCTTAAAATCACGATCAAACCATGTTGCATGAACAGGTTCAGAAAATAAATTATCTTAAATCTACCTTTGATAACAAAGCATATTAAAGTCCGAAACGTGTACAAGAATATATCTGGTTTTCACAAAGAATATTGATTATCTCCTAAAGCAATTAAACAAAGACATTAAATAAAGGAGGGGACCTCAAAGAACACTCGAAACCCAAGCTATGGAATTTATTAGATGTTAACGTTCATTATTGTTGACAAAGTTAAAGAACATTTTGAATTGCTTATAGTGATTTTAGAGGAAATGTTTTTCGTCACCTCTGCCTCTAAAATGTGTCTATATCTAGAAATTCTTTCAAGAAAAATAGTCTTTTTTAATATGAATTTTATCTAGAAGGGTTTCTACAAAACTGTATCAACCCTATTTTGAACATATTTCAATCCTAAATCGCACAATAAGCCTTCCATAATGTAGGCTTCACACTATCCCGATTATGATATCCGATGGGCACACGAATATGAAATTTTCAATTTCGTGCGAAGTTACTCCCGAATATTGTTAAAATCCGCTCAGCAACCGATGTTTTTACGATGTTAACATTATCAAGGCACGTCATTTTGCTTTATAATGCATTGATTGTGAACTTGCAAATTGAACTTGCAAATTTGAAGAAGACAGAAAAGTTGTATCTTGATATATTTGGATAAACTTAGAAAAATACTTTAAAAATGGCTTTGAATATTATGGATTTGAAACGTTTTGTTTAATATTTGTGTCTGTCATCTTTTGTATCGGGATCCCATCTTAACGTCATCGTACTAGAGTATAGAATAAACATCGAAGAAGTCGGTCTCAGAGTCGAGAAGGTAATAGACTGTTCCCGGCCTTGGTTTTCTCCTTTATCGTTAACACTTCACGAAGCAAAAGAGGAAACCAAGACCGGGAACCAGTCTAAGAAGGTAACTGAAAGGCAAAAAAAATTAGAATTTCTATTAGAACAGTGAGGTTAATGAAACCGAGCCAAATATATTTTTCGCGAAAATACCATGTTAAAATGATCACATTGTAAAGAATTGCAAGAAGCAACAGAAACAGCACAACAAAGCCAGCACCCAAGCTTATAACCGACGATACTGTGACAAAAAAGAGAACCTGTACATTTACACCAAAAGAGACCACGGCCAAATAAACCAAGAAAAGACTCCATGAAATTGGTACATAAGAAGGGGGATGGTTCTGGCTTATCATGATTAATATTTTGGCTTTGTCTATGATGGGCCTTAACCAAAATATTAATCCTGATAACTATACTTTCACAATTAATATTTTAGGTATGAGCGCGTAAAGACAAAATGTTAATCACGATATGGACCTTGAGCCTAGTTACATGTAGGACGTCTATCTGATACCTTCTTTTGTGTTTAGTATTTTGGCAGCTTCTTTGGTGTTGGGTTTTCCTTGCCATTTTTGTGTCTCTTGTTGTGCTTGTCCACTCTGTGTTTTCCAGTTAGAGTGTTGCAGTATTTTGTTCTTGGTGCTGACATTGAGTCCTGTCGGAGATCCTTCCTTTCTTCGCTGTAGATTATATGATTTATTGTATGGATCATTTCATCATTTATCGAAATATGAAAAAAACCAAACATTTGTACATGGTCTATGTTTCTATTCACATTTTCTTTGTCAGATTGAAATTAAGGCATAGCACTATGGAGTCTTCAATGTTCCTTATTCATTATCAATGATACAAGATAAAAACACCGTACAACAAAACGATAGAAGACAATGAAATCCTATCGTAGCGTGAAATACAGGATGTAGGATGCATGTAAGTCTTGACTTTACAACTTCTAGAACATTGTTTTCTTGTTGAGCGACATCGATGAAATAACAATTTTACTTATTTTACGTGTTCGTTTCCTGCTCCATATTATGGATTGTTACTAAGAGTGAAAGATGAAATAATTTAAAGACAAGGATACGACTTATTAAGATCCTGTTAGGAAGTAGGGCATAACGAATGTTAATCTTTTTCTATGTTTATGGTTTTGCACCTTTAGGTAATTTCTTGTTTCTTTTCTGTTTTGCGTCCTTTCGAAACTGAAAAAAAAAATCCAGACAGGAGTAAAAGAAAGAAAACTATTGGCTTAAACCATTCATACTATTTCAGTGAATTTTTATTAATACCTCGTTATATCATAAGTGAGTGAAAAAGAGACATTTGAAGTAAAGGGAATTTATGATGTTCATATTGCTAGGTTGGGCTCGGGACCAACAAGCACGAGGACGTAGAACAGAAAATAATAAAGAATTGGCCTTAGACAAAATACCGCGGAGTCTACCTCATTCATTATTTATACGAAATAATGACAAGCTCAAAAAAGAAATACTCCGTCATATCTGACGATCAATCTCCGATACATTTCAATTTTCCTTGTCTTTGGTAATTTTCTTGTCTCTCAATAACAAAAAGAAAAGAAAATGCGACGAGAGCTATAAGAAAAAATGAAGTTGCATGCATTTTAATGAATTTAGGACTGAAAATCTGTGGTATTTATTTTAACAAATGCAGAAAAAATGGCACAAACGTCAGTGAATTTCTTTATTTTCGGGTTCATTATTTTCCAATCATTTTCAACCTAAGATGGATGTATTAAACTTGTATTATGGAAGAATTTTTCAGAGCCGGATATTATTTTGCCAAAAATCGGATTTTTTTTTTTTTTTTTTTTTTTTTTTTTTTTTGCAGTCTTCATGCTACCACTACCCCTTAAATCAAATAGTTGCTCCCTGTGTCAAGTATAAGGCTTATAGCCAGTTATTTTTCGTTCGGTACTAAATATTTTAGAGAAGAAAGGATGATGAATCTCAGACATTGAGTACAATCATACATGTAGTCAGTCGTACATGCATGCTCTCTCGCTTATGTGTTATTCGTTTTCTTATTGCACTTTAGAGGCTCACTTACATTCATGGTATGATCTTGTCCCCAGTACACACCAATACCTGCCCTACTCTGCGATCCATTTCCATTATTTAAACAACATCCATCTATATGAATGATAGGAAATTCATGGGCGTCCACGAATTTCTCTTCTGTCTCTCCATCTGAACTGTTAGACAGGTTAGTGCTTGATGCTCCTACTAACCCTGTTCGAAGTGCGATGGCATTTCGATTAGCAAACGCCATCACTGCCTCTCCTTGACCATTTTCTGTGTCTTTAAAAATCAATATATCTGGTAACTGGATATCACCAAGGATCATGAAGTTCACAGCATCATTTAGTGTGTTGAATCCTTTGTATGCGGCTCCTGGAAATTTATCAACAAGCGGTTTTGCTTGACTCCATTGTTTGAAAATACCGCATCTTTTTCCTTTAGAAATTGCGTAAAATAATTTCTCGGACAACTTTTTATCTTTTCCCACTTTTTTCCTTTTAAATTCACTATCGATTTTTGCTTCAATCCCCATTGTATATATCTTTTCTCACATGTTGTTTTATCCGCTTTGCTCTTATCTAAAAACACGTCCGCTCATCTCGGCGGTCGCGGTATGATCACGAGGTATTTTCGATTTCTCCTTTGGAACCGCAGCACAAAATTTCACAAAACCTTACAGAAATTAAGTACTCAAGGTCCTCTACCAAGTTTGTGTTTTTCGTGCCGACCGGTAAGCAAATATTGCCGCCGAGGGCTCTGATTGGCGGACGCATTTTCGACTTCTCCTCTGCTGCTGCTCATTATTCCACGAAACCTTACAGGAAGCAAGGACTCAAGGTTCTCTACCAAGCTTGTGTTTTTCGTGCCGATCGGCAAACAATTATGGCCGCCGAGGGCTCTGATTGGCTGACACATTTCACGAAACCTTACAGGAAGCAAGTACACAAGGTCCTCTTTCAAATTTGTGTTTTCGTGCCGATAGGTCAATAAATATGGCCATCGAGGGTTCTGATTGGCTGACGCATTTTCGACTTCTCCTCTGCAACCACTGCAAAGAATAATGTCGAAGGGTTCCAACTCTATACCTTCTTGAAAAAAATCCAAATCAATTTCCATGCACCAGACAGACACGTGTTTCGAATATTTAAAAATTCTCATCATTGATGCTTTCAGCTGAGCCACCAAAAATAATTTCAGTAGCGCCCTCTTTAATTTTTTGAGGTTAGATTTGTACATTTACATTACAGAGAGTGCGCGGTTCCAAATTTCCTGTAGGGTCGATTCAGCAGCATATCCAACAAAATCTATGTTCAAAATAGCATTGGATGGATGGTGCTAAGATGTTAAACTCCTTAAATTTCGATTATATTTATCTGTTAAATGGCTAGTTTCCGAAATAGCAAAAATATATGATGTCACGTTAATAAAAGGCCAAAACAAAGCTTATTTCAGGTGACAGAGCTGGAAAGAAGTAATTAATACACTTGACAAACATCCGAATGTCATGAAACCTTACAGGAAGCAAGTACATGTACTTAAGGTTCACCACCAAGTCTGTGTTTTTCGTGCCGATCAGTCGACAAAATTAATATGGCCGCAGAGGAATCTGACTGGCTGACGCATTTTCGACTTATCGTCTGCAACCGCTGCACAGAATTTCACGAAACCCTACAGGAAGGAAGTACTCAAGGTTTTCAACAAAGTTTGTATTTTTGTTCCAATTGGTAAACAAATATGGCCTTCGAGGGATCTGCACAGAATTTCGCGAAACCTTACAGGAAGAAAATATTCATGATCCTCTACCAAGTTTGAGTTTTTCGTGTCGATTGGTTAACAAATATGGCCGCTGAAGGCTCTGATTGGCTGACGCATTTTCGACATCTAAAAAACTGATGCACATAATTTCACGAAAGCTTACAGGAAGCAATTACTCAAGGGCCTAACCAAATTGTCCACTATCATTCTTTTGCCTGCAACTCGGGTGAGCGACGTGACCCCCTTGTTATTCTATTCTCAGATAATGCCAGCATTAGTGCAGTAGGTATGGTATGCCGAAGATGTATGTGAAATACTTTCCCCAATATAAAAAGAAACAGGATTTTAATCAAAGGACCGAGGGTCATGAGCGATACCTTTATTCAAAATTTATTGTCAGCAGATAAATGTTGAATATACTTCATTGTTATGATGTTTTTTTTTTACATAAGATGCATATGTGAAGCTTATAAAGATTATTCCATGTGCTCAATGTGTTCTATAAACAGCACGAACTTTGTATATCTATACTGTAATTGGTATTACATTTTTGGTTAAGCCCCTAGGTGAATCAAAAATGTAATCATGATATTAACAACCAATTTGCTTCAAGAAAGACCGAGCATTACCTACAACATTTCAATTTATTTGATATAATTTGATTGGTTATTTAAAGAGTAATTTAAAGTTTATTGTCACTGGTAATTGCCAAAAATCATCATTTTCATTACTAGAATTTCCGTTTTTTCTTTCAACAAGACCATGCTTCGTTCTTACAATGTACGTTCGTTTCTAAGTGTGAAATATTAGGACCATCGAACAAAGTGAGAGGAAGGAGCGATAACTCTGTTTGGAGATTGGACTTTTATGACAAAGTGAGGATCAGCACTGAAACATTATTACACCACCAATGTGCAGTGAAAACAAGAAATATAATTATTTTTTGTGATGCATTTACCTATATAAATTTTTTTTTTTCAAGTAGGAGAATAATTCTTGTTCTCAAATGTGTCAGGTGACAGCAAATTCCTTAACTAGACACAGCACTATATTTAGAGGTATGTGTAACATGTATTTGCATTATGGTAATAAGGTGACATTATCTCATTTGCATACAGTATGAAGTCACCGCATGGGATCGAAACGTATGGTGTTGTGATTCTTTAGACAGTTTTGGATTTTTTTTTAATTCTTTTTAAAGTTAAATATAAAACTCTATAAAACTGATGAGCCGTTGCAGTAGGGCAATGCCTATTAAATCAATCCATATCGTCTAGGTATATGAAAAGTTCATAGTTCTTTTAAACACTTCAATAGTTTAACGTTCTTGACCTGGTAGAGCTTTTTCAAGAAGTGTTTGCAAAAACAGTAGACTTTTCAGATATATAAACGATGTGGACTTACTTATTAGGCATTGTCCTACTGCAACGTCTCAGTAGTTTTGTGCAGTGTCACTAAAATGACGAGAAAACAATCAAAAACTCCGTATGGAATCACATCATACGTTTCCATCCTACGCGGTGAGAATTACCTCCTGAAAGAAAGTATCTCAAAAATGAATAAAGGCAACACAAGAGTTACAGCCCCTCGCAACCGCAAATATTGTATACCTGCAAAATTATTTTAAAGTGACCTTGAACTTTGACCCTGAAAATCGATATGGTTCACCCTCTCAAAAAAGGATATTTTGTGGAAGGTTTGCTGATCCTATGATGATTGCTTTGTCTTCTATGCTGTTCTCAAGGAATTTTAGCTTAGTCCATAGTGACCTTGACCTTGAAAATCAATTCGGTTCATCCTCTTCCTATGGAAAACATGGAAGTTTTGAAGTTTCTATGGTATGCTATGTTGTTTCTTAGAAATTTTAGGCTTAGTCCACGATGTCCTTTGACCTCTAAAATCAATACGGCCCATCCTCATCCAATGAAGAACATTTGTGGAAGGTTTGATGTTTCTAGTTGCTTTGCCTTCTATTCTGTTCACAGTCCGGACACACATAGCAGCGATGATACGAGGACTAATTGATATGTTGTGAGCCTCGCATTGAAAGATACGCAGGGATATTCTTTAAGGTAGAGTATCCCTCAGGTCAGAATTACTTGTAATTTTTTGCCTGGATACCCTATTTTTTTCTCTTCAGATTATATTTTGTTTGTGTGGACGAGCGCATTTATATTGTCGATAAATACATGTATTTTTGTCTGATTTTGAATTACATTTTTCCCGTACTTTATTTTAATCATTCTTTCACATTATGCCAATGGTCACCTGTTCTTATTGGTCAGTTGATCCTTTATACTTGATTTGAAATACCAGGGTCACTATATATAGAGCGCACCTATTGTTTTCCCTCATAAGCGGGAAGTTCAGATTACCTTTCGGACATACACGTCATTAAATTTCTTTGTCTCCGTTGCCGGCAACTTTAAGGTAAAAATAGTATTTTATTTTGTATTAAACTCTCTTATTGCTGATCTCATGATAATCATATTTATTCTTTGAATATGTTTCTTTGAAGAACACGTATTATTTTACACATTTCAAATGATTAACGTAATGTATTGTCTGTTACTATGATATAGGTATTTTGACAATATTTCTACGTAAAATGTTCGTATTTGAAGTGTAATGTAGTTCTACATGTTCAATGAAATATATGATACTCATTTATGAATCTATGTGCATTGTACTTATTGGTAATTATTTTCTTTCTTGTAGATCTATGTCATTGCCTTAAGTTTTGATGATTTAATAAAGTGCAGAACCTATAGAAACTGTCTTATTCCACTTGATTACATTTGACGTCGCCGGATTTGGACATCAGCAGAAAAAGGCAATGGCATTTGTCGGCAATCGGAATTTTATCCATCATATTTCGTTGTTGTTGTGAGTACGGATACCTGAGATGTTTATATGCAGATCGACCAGGCAGTATATATCACTTGAACGAATACTCACTGTCCCGCTAGATTAAATGACCGTCACATTAGTAATCAGCTTGATCACCGTTACCTGTACATTGTTCAGCATGGCTAATCCAACCGTGAAATCACTACAGAAAGAAGTTGACTTTTTACAGCAAAAGATAAGGGAATTAGGATGGAAAGGAGATTCAGACGGTGATATTGGAAAATGTAAAACAGTATTTGTACAGAAAAATCGTGAAATTAAAAAATTTACTGGAAGTAACATTGATGTTGATGATTGGATAGATGATGTTTCGACAATTATTCGAGATATGTCGATTGAAGAAGCTGCAGATACTGTATATTATCACCTCGATGATTGCGCACGCGCAGAAATCAAGTACCGACCAATACATGTACGGAGAGACACGGGCGCTATATTCGATATTCTACGGGAAGTATTTGCTGACAAAGATAATATAACAGCATTACAGAAAAAATTCTTTGACCGAAAGCAAAAGAAAGGCGAGACACTGAGGCAGTATTCATATGCTTTGATGGAATTGATGACGAAAATTTCGAAAAAGGAAAAGACAAATTATGTCAATCGTGAAAGTACTCTCTGCGATCAGTTTTCTCAGAATGTGAATGATCCGTTACTCCGTAAACACTTGAAGGGCATTTTACGTAAATCGCCGGATATTGAGTTTCTCCAGTTGCGTGAAGAGGCAATTATGTGGTCTGAAGAAGAAGAAGGAATGAATGAAGAACAGAAAGGAGCAACGGCTATAGAGTCAAATAAAGGAGAGAGAGAAAGTGATAAAAACTCAGACAATTCATGTGAAAAGGAAACAAAGATTGATCAACTAACGGAACTCGTACGAAAACAGAACGATCAAATAAAACAGCTTTCATCATACATTAAATCATATGACGATGATTATTACCGTTATGATCAAAGTCAAGGACGTAAACTCAGGTGTTATGGATGTCAGAAAGAAGGGCATAAGTTATCAGACTGTCCGGAGAAAAAGGATTCGGAAAACAAGCGCCCTCTACGGTCTTGAGTCCCATCGTAGAAGGGAATATATCGGACTCATATGTCATGAACAGACGCATTATAGGAAAGTGTCCGACAATCACTGTGAAACTAAACGATATAGAGGTTAATTGCTTAGTGGATACGGGATCATCGGTGTCTACAATAACGGAAACTTTTTACGACAAATATTTGAAGTTGAATACGCAGCTCAATACTGATATCGTATTTTCTCTCAAGGCTTCAAATGGACTTAGTATTCCGTATATTGGATACATTGAAGTTAACGTTACAGCTATGGGGCAAACATTGGAGGATGTAGGAATTTTAGTTGTGAAAAACTCAGTGGATCCAGGAACTAGACTCCGCAAAGAAGAAATACCGGCTATACTTGGAATGAACGTCATTTCTCTGTGTAAAAACTTACTACAAGCACAGTATGGAACACAATACACAGAGTGTGTTGAAGAAATATGCACCAACTTTAAAATGAGGGAAGCTTTCAAAACATGTGATAGATTAGAGAAGCATGACGTCATAGGCTTTGTTAAAGTATGTTCAAAATCACCCGTTAGAATTCCAGGTAGATCCGTTACCGTTATACATGGAACTGCACCTAAAACTCCAAGAGTTTACGAAGCTATTGTAGAACCACTAACATCGAGCAAACATTTGTCACCAAGTATCATTGTAGTTCGAACGCTGTCGAAGATTAATCATGGGCATTTGACTTTTCGTATTGCTAACATTGGAGAGGATGATGTTTGGATGGCACCTCGTACAAGGATTGCGATACTTAGCCATGTCGATTCGGAAGTTCCAGAAAGTAAAGTAACGTTTTTGCGTAACGGTACCGTGGAGGAAATATACATGCAGAATGAAATGTATTGCGAAGAGTCTAAAGACAATGATACCGCAAACTTTCAATTACCGTTAGATTTGGATCAAATGAAAGCAACTGAAGCAGAAAAGGAAAAAATCACTGCTTTGTTTCATAAATATCGAGATGTTTTCTCTCAACACGATAATGACGTGGGGTATACAACTACAGTGAAGCATCAGATACGTTTACATGATGATGTCCCGATATCGCAACCGTATAGGAGAATTCCACCGTCGCAGTACGAAGAAGTAAAGTCGCATATACGGAAGTTGCTAGAAAATAACATTATTCGTGAAAGCACTAGCCCTTACGCATCACCCATCGTATTAGCTAGAAAGCGAGATAACTCTCTCCGATTATGTGTGGACTATAGAAAATTAAACTCTAAAACACACAGAGATGCATTTCCGCTTCCTCGGGTGGAGGAATCATTTGATGCGCTATGTGGCTCTACATTATTTTCTACTATGGATCTCACGAGTGGTTACAACCAAGTTGCTGTTCAAGAGGAGGATATTGAGAAAACGGCTTTTACTACTCCACTGGGTCTTTATGAGTATTTGCGCATGCCGTTTGGTCTATGCAACGCGCCGGCGACCTTCCAGCGTCTTATGCAGCATTGTTTTCGTGACGAAATATTTAACATCCTTCTCGTTTTCCTAGACGATATCATCGTATACTCTAAGAACATAGATACACATCTCGAACGTCTGGGGACTATTTTTAGGAAGCTCCGGGAACATGGATTAAAACTTAAACCATCTAAGTGCAGCTTTTTTAAAGATAAAGTTCAATATCTAGGACACGTAGTTTCTGCGGAGGGAGTACATACAGATCCATCTAAAATAAGCGCCGTTCAGAATTTCGAAACACCTACGACTGTTAAAAAGCTGAAATCATTCCTAGGACTAGCAGGGTACTATAGGAGATTTATTAAGGGGTTCAGTGAAATTGCGTCACCATTGAATACATTAGCCCAACAATTTACTTCTTGTCCCAGAAAGTCATTCGGAAGGAGATGGACTAACGAGTGTAATACCGCATTCCAACAGTTAAAGAACTGTCTCATATCAGCTCCGATTCTCGGATTTGCAGACTTCCAGGAACCATTTATCCTAGAAACGGACGCTAGTTTGCAAGGACTAGGAGCCGTATTGTCGCAAAATATCAACGGGCAAGTTCGTGTTATAGCCTATGCTAGTCGTTCTTTGAGGCCTAATGAACGAAATATGGAGAATTACAGCTCGAGGAAGTTAGAACTGTTATCGCTCACCTGGGCAATCACAGAAAAATTCAAAGACTATCTCATAGGTAACAAATTCACAGTGTATACAGATAACAATCCGTTATGTTACCTCAATACATCTAAGCTCAGTGTACTCGAACAGAGATGGGTATCGAAACTTGCATTATTTGACTTTGATGTAAAATATAGACCAGGTCGACACAACACTAATGCAGATTCACTGTCACGCATGCACGAGAAAGAAGATGTTACAGCGAATACAGACGACTTAGCAGTCTTACTTGACAAATTTGCGAAATGCACACGTTTACCGTCAGATATTAAGGACAGAGTGACGTATCAGGAAAATTATTCTGTCAGTATGGATGAAATATCTACTCACGATACGTTTCCTTCGTTAAAACCGACCGAAATGAAGATATTGCAGTCAGAAGATTCGATTCTAGCGAGATTTATAAAAATATGGAAGACAGGCGTAAAACCTACACAGCGTGAATCACGTAAACTGCCGAAATCAGTTGCCGCACTTATTCGTCAATGGGATCGAATTGTCATGGATAGCGGTGTATTATACAGGGAGATAATCGATCCAATACTTGGGAATTTGCGGCAAATCATCGTTCCAAAGTCTTTACAAGATAAAGTTTTGATCAGTTGTCATGACAATTTGGGTCATCAGGGCATAGAGAGAACATTTTCTACGATTCGATCAAGATGTTATTGGCCCGGGATATTTAACGCAGTAAAATCGTACTGTAAGCGATGCGGCAGGTGCATTGTATCAAAGATGCCGCAACCAGCTGTACGAACGAGTTTAGGACATCTCATCGCATCTAAACCGTTACAAGTCGTTGCTATGGACTTTACTGTTTTAGAGCCAGCACACGGAAAAGAAAATGTACTAGTCATCACGGACGTATTTACAAAGTTCACGATTGCAGTCGCTACCAAGGATCAGAAAGCAGAAACCGTTGCGAATGTTTTGCTTAATGACTGGTTTTACAAGTACGGCATACCAGAACGTTTACATTCGGATCAAGGCCGAAACTTCGAAGCTAATGTTGTATCACAGCTTTGTAAGATGTATGGTATTACACGTTCACGAACCACGCCGTATCATCCTGAAGGTAACGCACAGTGCGAACGCTTTAATCGCACATTACATAATTTATTGAAGTCATTACCACCGGACCGGAAGCGACACTGGCCGAGGGAACTACCGGAACTATTGTACGCATACAATGTCACACAGAATTCTACTACCGGTTATAGTCCATTCTATTTGATGTTTGGTCATCAGCCTAAGTTACCTATCGACTTTTTACTCGGATCGATCGACACAGACGACGATAAGCAATGTTCTACCGAGGAATGGGTCGCTTTACATCAAGAACGTTTACGTTATGCTTTCGAAAAAGCTGGGGAGCGTACAGTCAAACAGGCGGCAGATAGAAAAGCGGCGCACGATCAGAGAGTCTTTGATCCGGAAGTAAGAGTTGACGATAAAGTTTACATTCGCAACAGACAGATTCGTGGACGGAACAAAATTCAAGACAGTTTTGACTCAACCGTTTATCGTATCACGAACATTTCTGGAAGTGTACTTACCGTCGAGTCCGATGATGGAGTTACAAAAACCCTAAACCGACGTGATGTTGTGAAATGTGCTTGAATTTGCATTACATATATTTGCTGTAATTTATTATGATTTTGATTTGTACATTTTGACTACTGACATTTACTCATATTTTGCAATAATGATTAGATGTATTTATCTTTATACGGGGAGTATGTGGACAATATAATATTTTCATTATTTATCGAGACGCTAAATATAAAGCTGGGGAGTATGTGGACGAGCGCATTTATATTGTCGATAAATACATGTATATTTGTCTGATTTTGAATTACATTTTTCCCGTACTTTATTTTAATCATTCTTTCACATTATGCCAATGGTCACCTGTTCTTATTGGTCAGTTGATCCTTTATACTTGATTTGAAATACCAGGGTCACTATATATAGAGCGCACCTATTGTTTTCCCTCATAAGCGGGAAGTTCAGATTACCTTTCGGACATACACGTCATTAAATTTCTTTGTCTCCGTTGCCGGCAACTTTAAGGTAAAAATAGTATTTTATTTTGTATTAAACTCTCTTATTGCTGATCTCATGATAATCATATTTATTCTTTGAATATGTTTCTTTGAAGAACACGTATTATTTTACACATTTCAAATGATTAACGTAATGTATTGTCTGTTACTATGATATAGGTATTTTGACAATATTTCTACGTAAAATGTTCGTATTTGAAGTGTAATGTAGTTCTACATGTTCAATGAAATATATGATACTCATTTATGAATCTATGTGCATTGTACTTATTGGTAATTATTTTCTTTCTTGTAGATCTATGTCATTGCCTTAAGTTTTGATGATTTAATAAAGTGCAGAACCTATAGAAACTGTCTTATTCCACTTGATTACATTTGTATATCAGGTTTAACATAAGCTTTGAATATATGGAAATGAAAATATTGTAAAAGTTGTTATTTAGGAAATATTAGCATCTGTTCTACCTTAAGTTCTGCTCTTTTTTGACTATATAAGGCCATGTACCCAAAAGAGTGGTCTCATTTCGTCGACTTAAATCGACGAGGTAACACTCTAAAGTACACAAGACAAGTTGCTTTTGCAAAATGGACAACATCGGTGAAAGGGCATTGATTCAATAAATTAGTATGCATGAAAAGGGTTTAAGACCTAAGGATATCCTTAATGATATGGTAACAACACTAGGGAAAGATGCCCCTTCATATGCTTATAAAAGTGAAAAGGTGGATGGCGGAATTAAAGCGCGGCAGACAGAGCCTAAAGCCTGACCCCGTCCTGGAAGCCATGTCACTGAAATGATCAATAAAGTCCATGATATTGTTATGACTGACAGACGAGTTACAGAAATATAAATAGACAGTACAGTTGGTATTTCACGAGAAAGAGCATATTCCATTCTGACTGAAGATCTTGAAATGAGAAAGCTTTCGCATGTTTCGGTCCGATGAGTACTCCGACAGTTGATCAGAAACACACCAGGTGCACTTTATCGCATGCTAATCTTAACCTTTTTTAGGGAGATCTTGTCAATTTTCTTCAAAACTTTGTCACTATGGATGAAACATGGGTCCATCATTTTACCTCAGAGGCCAAACAACAGTCGAAATTGGAAACAACCTGGCCAAAAACTGTTCCTTCAGCTGGGAAGGTTATGACCTCGGTTTTCTGGTATGCAGAGGATATTCTGCCGATAAATTATCTTCAAAAAGGACAAGCAATCAATGACACATAGTTTACTATGCTTTACTTCTGACAAAGTTATGGGAAAGCTCACTAAAGGTGTGTGACAATCAGGACGATGCTCCTATTCACAATGTCTGTCACTGCCGTGGCTGTCATTTATGATTGTGGCTTTCATTTGATTGAACATCCGCCTTTCACCTGATCTTGCTCCATCAGACTTTCATCTATTCCCAAAACTGAAAGCTATTTCTGGCACCCACTTTCAGTCCGATGATGACGTCATACTTGCTGTGGATGGCTTTAATTCTGAGCAGTCACGATAAGGAGCTCTTTAAAAGTGGTATTGAGGCCCTTAAACACCGGTGGCAAAAGTGTTAAGATACTGAAGGGGATTATGTAGAAAAATAACTCAAAATGACCAAACTAAACTACATAATATTATTAATATATTGAATAAAACGCAAATCCTTCAATACGAGGCTCAGAACATATCAATCAGCCCTCGTATATACCCTCCGCAACAGCTTCGAGAGGATGAAAAATTGAATAGAAAAAAGAAAGTAAAGGTAACTTCATAAAGATGATAATTAGGATTTGTCGCAAATGAAATCAAATCAAATCTCACTCGAGTCGAAAAAGTAGAACGCTGTCAATATGAAAGATCGATGACAAATGCACTCAATATGCAAGTTTGGTACATTTACCACTTTTGTCTATCCAGGACTGGTTCCAATTTCGGATTCTGATACATTGGTCCATCTTAGCATCTTGAGACACACCACTGCTGCAAGTTCGATGACTGAGTTAGTCTAAAAAATTTCAATGTTGGACTAAAGTAGTTTTAAACAGGGATTAGATGGCAACATTTGAGCTAAGCCAATCACAGGCTCTCAAATGGCTCGTCTTATTTGTGAAGAAACCGTCTTCATGGTCGTCATGGATTCAAGCATCCTACAAAAGCCGAACAGAAAAATTTGTAGCACGAGCGCGGCTCGAACCCAGATTTTCAGCTCGTGCTACAAATTTTTCTGTTCAGCTTTTGTAGGATGCTAACCTATACAAAGACTTGTCTATACGTATTTATAAATAAATAATAATGAGCAAAGCAATTTATCATGTTTATAGTTTATTATTATATTGCAATAACATCACCATAACATAACAACTAGTCCTCACATGTAAATTATTCACAGATAACCTAGCAAGGTCCCTTTTCTCTTACGTTACTATGAAGGTCGCTTTCACCACAATGACAAGAACGATGCTTGCTAATCAAATAACGTAAACTGTCCAGTTTTATACAAACGTAAAGTGAAAGTAAAATAGACGCCGTCATCAATGTGGATAAAATAGCCATTCCAATGTAAACTCTGAGAGTAAAGTTTGCCAAAACAAGTTTTTGTATATCCTCAGACTTTTCCGTAATACGCTTATTGTCAGCGTCCTTGACCTTGAGGAACGATGGTAGAACGGAGCGTATTGTAGATGTTGATACGGATACGTATTCAGGATCATCTTCCCTCCTATCTGTAACAAGACAAAATTTTTGAATTATAAAATATCCTTATTCTTTTTTCATGAAAGCATATGTAAATGTACGTGCCAGAACACAACTTGGTTTCGCTTGAAACAATTGTTCTCTCTATGGAAAGTCAAGTAGTTTTCTTTTTATGGACTGCTCATTTTACAATAATTTTTTTTTTTTTTTTTTGGATCTGATTTAATGCATGTATAGTATCCGCGATTATGGTGGATGTATATTAGTTCCGATCATTCCATGTCTAATTCTGAGGGGGAAAAGTCAAACTTTTTTCCCCGAGACATACTGGAGGACATCACGGAAACTCGGTTCCAGAAACCGAAACCCGAAGGTCAGGTTTTACATTCTACTCCACAGTACAATAGTTGACGTTTTCTTTTTTTTTCTTTTTTTTTTTCTTCTTGAACATAGTGAAATACAATCATATGCTCCGTGGTAGATCAACGTTATTTAACACAATGGCAAAATCAAATGTTATAAAACAAATGAAAAATTACGCTCATTTTGATATAATGGTTTTCTTTTCACAAGGAAATTGATTGAACAGTTCTATCGATGACTAATGTTTGGTTTGGACGTACCTTCAGCCAGCTCCGGATCTGCTGAACGTTTCCTTCTCGTTAAAGCACAAGAATTCTGGAACACAGAAAATAGTAAGTTAACGATCATAATGAAATAGTTTGAAATTCTTTTTCAAAAGAGAAAATCACGAGATTAAAAAGATACCATTTCACGAGATAACTTATTTTCATCAATTGAATATACTTCGTAGAAATTTGCCAGATTCTACATGAAACTAGCTATCAAATTTATAAAACATGGTACTATTAAAAATCATAAAAAGTAAATTCACTTTTGATTTTTTTTATGATTATATTACACTCACTCCGTCACAAGCATCCTCGCAAGTTGTAAAGTTGCACTCGAATGATATATCTGGAGAGTCTAGAACTTCGAACATACGGAAGTACGGACTGGCTGATGTTTTGCCATCGGTTTCAAACCCGTCTGTCCTTTTAAGCACAACGCCATCTCCACATCTTGAATTTAAGGAATCGTATCTTAATACTGGTTCAAATTTTAAGAAACTAAGCTATAAAAGCAGGCTTTAAGGAAGGTTAGGAAAAATTATAATAAATAGCATGTTATCTGATGAACATACCCTCCTGAGAGAACCTTGTACGTCTTGGATTTGTCTGCCACACTGTATGCTATGCACGTTACCGGGACCAAACCATTCACTGTAAAATTAACAGTCCACAATAAAAATAAATATTGAGTTATATCTAATCGAAATCATTGGGCTAATGTAATAGGGAAATGTCGAAAATTCGGAAGACTCCTGCTGACAAATGTGAAATCTTATACTTTTAGCTGTATAGATAATTTCTCTTTATGTACACATACATGGACTGCCTGCGTCTAATTCAGCAAATAACCGGACCATCTTGCCTAGTGGAGCCGCAGTGCCAGCTAATGGTTTCTTCAATACATCCTGTACCACCATGGTTACGCTGGCGTTCTGGTCGTTGTCACCTTTCATTTCAGTAATATCAGCAGGTGCTAATAAACTAGTAGGAAGAAAAATTGAATTATGAACATTGTTTTCTGCTTTCATTATGTATGTTTTTCCGGAAACATTGCTTCCCTGAATCCTTTTCGCTTGAAGTACCACCTACAAGGATCTATTACCGAAACTTGTCTGCTGCACTGAATTTGGGATTTCTATGTAAAGAATGCTGCTCTCTGACAGTAGTTGTACATGAAACACTAGTTTTTCTCTGTACATACATTTATAGGACCTATTAGTCAGATGACTTACTATCCATCCCCTGTGACGTCTTTCTGTTTCTGGGCAAAGGCATTCATACTGCAGGCGATCCTCTTGGACTCTTGTTGTACAGCCATGATACCAGGGGAGGGGCTCCAAAATACGTCAATGTCAAGGACATACATGTCGCTGGCCTCGTTAGCAACCTAAAAAACAGAATAAGATGTTGCTGACAAGTTATGTCGCTGGTATCGTTAGCAACCTTAAAAACAGAATTAGATGTTGCTGACAAGTTATGTCGCTGGTATCGTTAGCAACCTTAAAAACAGAATTTGATGTTGCTGACAAGTTTCTGTACAGACAATAAGAACTGATTTCAGCACCATAAAGTTGTTATATAACAACTTGAGAATTCTTCGCCTGAAGATATGCTACATCTGGAACGGACTGAATGAATTAATTTGAAATGTCTATTCAATGAACAGTTATGAAGTTTTTATCATTATATCTAAAGAGGAAATTCCTAGACTGGGAAAATGAGCTCTAAGCCATTCGGGTCTTTGAATAGGCTTTTTTACAATAATTTTTTTAATTCCTCATTCCTTACGTTGAAGTAGCAGGTATTGGCATCACTCCCGTTGTAGTACGCCTGAATCTCCACTGCCGTTTTGCCGTCCTCTAGTTCCGTCTCTATGTCACCATCACGGCAGTGGGCGTCAACGGTCACAGCCAGGTCAGTAGTTACCGTGATTTTAGCATTGTTGTCTTCCTCTGAACTACAGGTAGCAGCGACTATATAAAATATTGTAACGAGTTTGACACAGACAGACGGATTCTATAGTTACTGTATGTCCAAGATGGATTGAACTAGAACTGCCCTTAAAGTAAAGTGACGAATTATACCCCCGCGGAACGTTTTTCTCTAAACAGATTAATATGTGACATAACACAGAAAAGTCTGGTCATGAGGAACTAGAACTGCCCTTAAAGTGACGAATTATACCTCCCGCGGGACGTTTTTCTCTAAACAGATTCATTTATGACAAAGGAATATATATGTTTAACATCATAGCCATATCTACTACAGTAAAAAAGTAGGTCAAAGGTCAAGGTTACTAGGTCAAAAACCATGGTATCAAATGAAAGCTCTGATCGTGAGGAATCTACATGTGAAATATCAAAGCCCTATCTCTTATAGTTTAAAAGAAGGTCAAAGGTCAAGGTCACTAGGTCAGAAGTCATAGCATCAAATGAAAGCTCTGGTCATGAAGAATCTATAATTATGTGAAATATCAAAGCCCTATCCCTTTTAGTTAAAAAGTAAGTCAAAGGTCAAGATCAAGGTAACTAGGTCAAAAATCGTGATATCAAATGAAAGCTCTCATCATGAGGAATCTATATGTGAAATATCAAATCCCTATCGCTTATAGTTAAAAAGTAGGTCAAAGGTCAAGATCAAGGTCATTAGGTCAAAAGTCATAATTTCAAATGAAAGCTCTCTTCATTAGGAGTATATATGTGAAATATCAAAGCCCTACCACTTATACTTCAAAAGTAGGTCAAAGGTCAAAAGTTGGTCAAAGGTCAAGGTAACAATCATGGTATTAAATGAAAGCTCTCATCATGCTGAATATATATGTGAAATATCAAATCCCTACCCCTTATAGTTTAAAAGTAGGTCAATTGTCAAGGCCACAAGGTCAAATGTCATTGAGTAATACTTTTTATGATGAATGCGTGTATGAAATATTAAAGCCTTATCACTTATACTCGAAGAGATATTCGCTTTAAGAACTTCTTAACCAAAATATTACTACAAGGTAAAAGTTCAAAGTCAAGGTCACTATGTCAAATGTCTTGGTATCAAAATGCAGTACTTATTATGGTCAATGTATGAAGTACTTATTATGGTGAATGTATGTATAATATATGAAAGCCCTATCACTTTTATGTGATAAAATATATGCTTTAAGAACTTCTTAACCAAAATATAACTATAAGGTCAAAGTTCAAGGTCAAGGTCACTAGGTCAAATGTCTGCGAAATACACACTGGCGGAGAAATGAACATCATTCTTTCTTATTTCATTCCTAATTCTTGTATATTTCATTCAGTCATATTTTGGTTACATTTTTTGATGGATTAAAGAGGAAAAATAGTCAAATGTGCTATATTTTATGGTCGAAAAGGACGATTCTTAAAAAATGCCCCCCCCCCTTTTCCATTTTTGGTTTTTCATCTATGGGGTTGTGTTCCCCCCGGAGATACAAAACCCCACTTTGCCAAAAATAATGTATCATTGATATACATCTCCAGTAAAAGTGGCTTTCTGTATATCCGGGGGGAACAATGTTCAAAAAAACTTTTCCGTTTTCTATTGATTTCTATGAGAAAAAGAGAAGTTTTGACCCCAACATTAGCAATAATAAGCAAAACAGATAAAGATTTACTTCATATTCTGATGGTATGCAGTTTAGGTGTACATTTTTCATTAAAAAGTTCTTGAAATTTCAATTTTCAAAATTCCACTTTTCAGGGCTGATTTTACGCCTTATCTTAACAGCTCCTTTTAACAGTTGACCGATATTTGAAAGGTCACATTTGTCAAGGTGTATGTGATTCGGTTCCAAACTTGACCAATCGCATTCAAACAGAACGATATGTAACGTGTTATCATATATCATATATTTATGAAATGGCTTTATGAAACTGCACAACGGGTGTATCATGTGATAAAAATGTATATCATACAGTACCTTCACTTGAACATTATTTTTTGACTGAGATGAGATTTTCAATTTAATTTTCAAGTAAAAGGAATAAAATAAAATTTCCAGGGAAATTATAGTGTAAATACGTCGAACCGAAAAAAATCGAATCGAGACATTAAAAATCGAAATCGAACCGAATCGAGAAGTTCCCGACTCGTTGCAGCTGTACAAAGTATGAGTAATCAAAGAGTATGTTAAAGGTTGAGGTAAAGGTCACTGCATTATTGGTCATTATCTCATATATGCATAAAATATATAATTCCTTTTCCTTATAATTGAAGAGATGAAGACTATGCAAACTAAATTTTCAAACGTTGATCAGAGTTCAAGGTCATTTGGTCATAGGTCATGGTCTCAAATGAAAGCCTTTCTTAGGTCTCATCACAAGGTACCGGTATCTACATATGAAATATTAAAG
This sequence comes from Pinctada fucata, assembly GCA_028142955.1. NCBI lineage: Eukaryota > Metazoa > Mollusca > Bivalvia > Pterioida > Pteriidae > Pinctada > Pinctada fucata. The sequence goes on along the minus strand of AP027104.1, from coordinate 71,746,178 downwards.
CAATACGCCTTATAGTTCAAGAGATATAGCCAATGTTTTAAAGTTTTTGAAAAGTACGTCAAGTCTAAGGTCACTAAGTCAAAGGTCATGGTTTCAGATGAAAGGTCTCGTCACAAGGTATCTTCATGTGAAATATCAAAGCCATATCCCTAATAGTTCAAGCGATATAGATCAGGTTAAATTTTGTGAATAGTAGGTCAAAGTCAAAGGTCAAGGTCACTAGGTCAAAAGACATGGTCTCAAGTGAAAGGTCTCGTCACAAGGTATCTACATGTGAAATATATATCAAAGCCCTACCCCTTATAGCTCAAGATATTGCCCAGGTTAAACTTTTTGAAAAGTAAGTCAAAGTCCAAGGTCAAGGTCACTAAATCAAAGATTGTGGTTGAAAATGAAAGGCATTGTCACGAGGTATCTACATGTGAAATATCAAAGCCCTACCCTTATAGTTCAAGAGATATAGCCCAGGTTAAAGGTACACATAGTCTAACAGGGATTAAACTGTCAATAATGAAGTTTTACCGTAAATAGCTTTTAAGTGCTACCATTTGAACATCTATATATTACTTACATAAAATATCTCTCACATTTTTGTTTCATAAACGTTTTTACTCTCTGGTACACACGATTTCGGTAAACTTCGGAAATTGTTATTTGCATATACAGTATGTAGAAGTATGTCACGTTTACCAAGGTCAAAGTGAACACGCTACCACGATCAGCCAATCGCTTGAATGAACTTCACATCGCGGGATTACTACGATACATGTAGTAAACCACGTATACAGTCTTTTTGAAATTCTCTCTCTCTCTAAAAAAAACTAACTCACTAATATTTCATTAATTGCAAATATAAGGTTGATATCATGTGTCATTCAAATCACCATTTTGAACGTGGATAATCGAACACTTTCAAATGACTAACAACGTGTAATATTGTATGACGGCTTGAATGGGAGGCAGGTGTTGTCTGCTATACACATGTGCGTTTGTGTACCAAATCCTGAATGAAAATTAACCTTTATTTAGTTATGATTTTTTGTTCGTTTTTTAATATTTGATTTAGACTGTGAATACATATATTATATATACACATATCAAAATTAGTGTGGATATATATACACGTTAAACTTATATATACTGAACAAAAAAAGTTATGTCCCTAAAAATGACAGGTCACCACTTGTGCAGATGAAACGTTATAACCCTCGAAATAGTAAAACTAACTCATTAAACACTCCAAAATTTTCTTTTCATCGCTCAGACATTGAACGCAATGAAGCGTGAAGAAACAAAGCGTTTTCACCTTATAAGGAAAATTTCTCTCTTTCTTTGTTCTGGTTGACTGCTTTCGACAGAAAACACTGTATAAATAAGCACAGATGATTTCTCCATTGAAAAATGGGAAATAATAGTGATAGCGATTATCAATACATCAGTCAAATAGCTTGTAATTCAAGAAAATTTAGCTTAAATGACACCGGAAGTCCACAGTCGGCCTTGCGCTATGTCAAATACCAAAAACACATTGAAAGTGTATCGAAGGATGTGCAGATACCGATTTGTGAAGTAAAGTTCTTTTGGGTTCAGAAACGCCTTTACCAGCGAAGATCAAACAGGTGAAACTCCTTTGGTTGAAACCTTGATTATGACGTCACAATTACATCAATTTTTAAAATAAGATCGTAGTCAGAAAATGAATGGATTTGTTATACCCTTGTCAGTATCCCTATATAAAATCCCCATAGGAAAAATGCCTATAAATTCGAATATTTGACCAAGCGGTCAATATTTACATCAATATTGGCCCTAGGGCAACATTTCAAAAAATATTGACCGATAAACGGTACATCCTTTGTGACGTCACGTCATTGATGACGCTATTAGCTCTACCTATTTTTCCGCGCTCTTTCTCTTGTAGATGAAAATGAACGTAAACATGTCGGGCTCATCGGTTCGTTACTGCAGTATTGATGTAAGGTATAACAAAACAATTATTGACTGGGAATTCGGGCAATATATGATTTGTTGGACCTTCAGACAAAATATAGCCCTCGGCCTTCGGCCTCGGGCAATATTTTATCTTCAGGTCCAACAAATCATATATTGCCCTCATTCCCAGTCAATAATTGTATATTATTGTATGACTGGAAAATATGCCCATCGCTGATTGGCTGAAAACATGTCTGGAGCTTCTAAATATATCGCTATAACCACCTCCAGAGAGCTAAATTTAGAACAACGCTCATATTTTCCCCTGTATCTTTCTAAAATTAGTATTGTAGTTATGACGTTATAATAGTAGTGGCGTATGTGTATATTTCGCGCCATCAGAGAGTACCTATTTATTACTTACAACAATGTATGCTATCATGCTGATCGTTGTATTTCAGGATCATACAATAAAACAATTAATTACCTTGTGTTCAGTAGATATAGCAGTATAGCAACCCTCAGGATATGTTATTCACCTCGGCCTGCGGCCTCGGTGAATAACATATCCTTCGGGTTGCTATACTGCTATATCTACTGAACACAAGGTAATTAATTGTAAAATGTCGTTGAACATTTGATTCAAAAAAATATTTTTCGAGGATACCGCCTCTGAATAAAATTTGTTTTCACGAATCATGTAAAACCAATACAAAAAGAAGGACGTAACTTTTTTTGTTCAGTATATATATACTTCTCATAGATAAAAATAGACGATAACTATACATGTACATGTACACTGTAGATCCCTTTAGATAATTTTCCCTCAGACTTGTCAGAGTTTTAATTTCACTGTCGTCCTCTAAGCTAGCTCTTTATAACTTTCAAATACCAAGCCAATACTATTTGTTCATTACATTTCTCTTTTCTAATTTTGATAAAACCGATTGTGTCGATTCATTTTCGTCCCACGTGTTATCCGTCAGCCATGTTGTTTTGTTTTGATACAGTACTAGCCTTATGCAAATGAGTGCTTACACGTGTTCGCAATCGGTCTTCTACGGAGAAAAGAAGGTTATATTAGGGTACCCATTTTATAAGCAATAATTGACCATAGCTCGGTATTGGGGGCATATGTGACTGTTGTAACCAGCCAGTTTCTAATTTCTAAGCATGATAGACTCGTTTGCGTTAAAATTTTGACAAAAATAGTTGATTTATGGTTTGATCTTGACGAGACCTTTTGTACCTATAAAGTTTTGTCTACGGACGACGACAAAGACAACGACAACGAGGGTATGACATTAGCTCTCCAGACTTTCGTCCTGGTGAGCTAAAAAGTAGGTCAAAGTTCAAGATCAAGGTCACGAGGTCAAAAGTCATATCACATGAAACCCCTGATCATGAGAACTCTGTATATGAAATATTGAAGCCCTATTCCTCAGTTAAAAAGGAGGTCAAAGGTCAAGATAAAGGCCACTAGGACAAAAGTAATGGTATTAAATGAACGCTCTGGTCGTGAGGAATATATATGGGAAAAAATATCAAAGCCCCCTTCCCCCTCCCCCCTTATAGTTTAAAAGTAGGTGACAGGTCAAGGTCTCAAGGTTAAATACTTGTTATGATGAATGTGTGTATGAAATATTAAAGCCTTCTCACTTTTACTTGAATAGATATTCACTTTAAGAACATCTTCCAAGCCAATTAAGGTAACTAGGTCAAATGCCTTGGTACCAAAATTTAGTACCTGTTATAGTGAATGTATGTACATAAAATATGAAAGCCCTATGACTTATATTTGAAAAAACAATGCTTTGTTACAAGAACTTCTTCATCAAAATATAATTATAAGGTCAGAGTTCAAGTTCAAGGTCAAGGTCACTATGTCAAATGTATCGGTATCAAAATGTAGTACTTATTATGGTGAATGTATGTATGAAATATGAAAGCCCTATCACTTAAACTTGAAGAGTTATCTGCTTTAAGAATTTCTTAACCGGTCGGACAGGTTGACAAACAGACGGATGGACGGACATGGGGTTCCCTATAAATCCCCCCCCCCAAAAAAAAAACTTTCTTTGCGGGGGTATAATAATTGATCAAGAAACACCAAACACGTATACTTTTCAAGTTAGAACGAAAATTTGCTTTATATCCCTTGGCGCCAAATTCATGGAGACCACATTGGACTACATGCTTGTTCAGATTCATTCAGATGAAGTTCCAAATGGGATCACGCGGGACTTGGCATATTTCCTGCTACAAGTATACGTTTTCTTGAAATAAACACCTTTCCACAAAGAAAAATTCAGGAAATACTTACTATCCAAGATGTATCCATCGGGTATACCACCATCTACATTCTGAAATATAAGGTTTCAATAGATGTACAGATACTGTACATGTTTATAATACACTGCTCAAAAAAATTAAAGGAGCGATTTTCCCATTGCAATATCATGGTACATCGCTTGTAAAATCTTTTGGGATAAGCAAGGCTACATCATCAAGTTTTATCATGTGTATATTGTTAATTTGTTCAAAACAGACATTGGTAGTAAAGAAACGACTATGAAATATGTCTTAATACATTTATCTTCATCATATAGAATAAGCAGCTGTAAACGTGTATGGTATGAAAGTAGAAACCTTGCTCCCTTAACTTTTTTGAGCAGTGTAGTTACAATGTATACAAGTATGACAAGGACTTCTAAAGTTATTTTTCGGTTACAATAAATTCAAGTACATAATTATACATAGAGATGATGTAACTTGGGACCACTTTTAAGGAGCCTGGTTCTCCCTAGTCCAAATGACACATTTTAAAAAATAATCCTTTTGGATAAAGATAAAAATAAATAAAACAAGAGCCCCAATGGGCGTGAATCGCTCACCTGATCACATTGCACACTTTTACCACACTTACAAGTTACAATGCATAATGATAAATGTATACATACAGGTATTGTAGTTATATATACTTTACTAGGGCAGATCCATAATTTCGTGTTCAAATGTAAATATCTATACGTACCAACAGGATGTGTAGCAATTGATGTTAGAAACAAAACTCTTGCATACTTAAGAAAATAAATTCCCTGTCACTTTTTTTATGCCCCCGGAATCAAAGATTCGGGGGCATATAGTTTTTGGCCTGTCCGTCTGTTTGTCTGTTTATCTGTTTGTCTGTTTATCTGTTTGTCTGTTTGTCTGTTTGTCCGAAAAACTTTAACATTGGACATAACTTTTGAATGGGAAGTGATAGGGCTTTCATATTTCACATGTGTATTCCTTGTGACAAGACCTTTCCATTGATACCAAAATTTTTGACCTCGTGACCTTGACCTTGACCTTTGACCTACTTTTCAAAAACTTTAACATTGGGCATAACTTTTGAATGGGAGTGATAGGGCTTTCATATTTCACATGTGTATTCCTTGTGACAAGACCTTTCCATTGATACCAAAATTTTTGACCTCGTGACCTTGACCTTGACCTTTGACCTACTTTTCAAAAACTTTAACATTGGGCATAACTTTTGAATGGTAAGTGATAGGGCTTTCATATTTCACATGTGTATTCCTTGTGACAAGACCTTTCCATTGATACCAAAATTTTTGACCTCGTGACCTTTACTTTGACCTTTGACCTACTTTTCAAAAACTTTAACATTGGGCATAACTTTTGAATGGGAAGTGATAGGGCTTCAATATTTCACATGTGTATTCCTTGTGACATGACCTTTCCATTGATACCAACATTTTTGACCTCGTGACCTTGACCTTTGACCTACTTTTCAAAAACTTTAACATTGGGCATAACTTTTATATGGGAAGTGATAGGGCTTTCATATTTCACATGTGTATTTCTTGTGACAAGATCTTTCCATTGATACCAAAATTTTTGACCTCGTGACCTTGACCTTTGACCTACTTTTCAAAAACTTTAACATTGGGCATAACTTTTGAATGGGAAGTGTTAGGGCTTTCATATTTCACATGTGTATTCCTTGTGACAAGACCTTTCCATTGATACCAACATTTTTGACCTCATGACTTTGACCTTGACCTTTGACCTACTTTTCAAAAACTTTAACATTTGGCATAACTTTTGAATGGGAAGTGATAGGGCTTTCATATTTCACATGTGTATTCCTTGTGACAAGACCTTTCCATTGATACCAAACTTTTTGACCTCGTGACCTTGACCTTTGACCTTTTAACCCAGTGACCTCACATATGTGTACTTAACAGAAAATAGTGTTCATACTACCAAAGATGCCACCGGGGGCATTCGTGTTTCACAAACACAGGCTTTATTTTTTTTGTATTTAAAAGAAAAAAGACTCAAAAAATAAAATTGAAGGAAAAAACAATTAAACAGCATGCATTTAGAATCTTAAATGTGTCAAGTCCGGAAAGACGTCAAAAACTATAAAAATAAAATTTTCACTCAAAGTCAATACCAAGCCACCGACCAACTTAAAGTAGACAAATATGCTGTAAATGAGTACACAAGAAAGAGTTATTCAAAGAAACAGTTCAAAAATGAGCATTTTCGACATATTCAGAAAACATGTCAAAAACGCGTCAAAAATTTGACTTCGAGTGGAACCAAAGATAACAAAACTTCTTAAGACATCTCTTTAGATCATCCTGATGCTTTCAGTTTGTCGATAGATGCTTCCGTTCTGAACAAGTTTGTCGAAGGAGGGTACTTTTGCCTGTTATGTGCCACCTGTTGACGGGTCCGGACGAAAAACAACAACCCATACCAAGTTTCATCAAAATCCCTACAGCGGTTCTGGATAAGAAGTCGAAAATGTGAAAAGTTTACGGACGGACGAAGCGATATGGCAATAGCTAACTTTGAGCCTTTGGCTCAGGTGAGCTAAAATTAAAATCAAAGTAAAATTAAGTGATGAAAACTCATGACCCACAATCCATGCACCCACCCATTTGCAATTGTAAAATTTTCAACTATTTTTTTTTTTTTTTTTTTTTTTTTTGGTATAGTCGGGTTGACTTTACATCTCTTTCATATCAAATATTATAAACTTTTGCATTCGAATGTTTTACTTTCACAAGGACAGGTATTTTTATTAGTAGCTAAGAGTTCCTTCTTACCGGTAAGATGAAAGCTACTGCAAGAACGGCTACCAGGTACAACATCTACAAATACCAAAATGTCGGTAAATCCTAGTTACTACCAGCTTATATAATATGTAAAATCATATCAATGTAAGGTTTCAAATGAATTTTCATTTTATACGATGTATAATAAAACGAGTTTCATAATACATCGTATAAAATGAAATTTCATTTGAGATTCTTTTTATCACATGATATTTCCTAAAATGTGTATTAAAATTTTCTACATTTCTGAGAACTAGCTCTAGGCGATCAACGCCGTGACCAAGAAGTTGTCTGCTACATTACACCACGAGATGTAGTTCCCCATCGTATAGGTTTGTTGTGCGTAAAGAGGAAAATAGTTGCCAGAGTCGCCTAATACTCGACTGAATAGCATAGCACTTTCTTTCCCAATTTACATATTTACAGTATACACAATTGTATACTCACGTAGCACCTATAGGCTTCTATAAGCAAAATCACTGAAGCGCAAAAAGTAGGTCAAGGTTATTTTATGAAGGTTTAATTCAAGATACATCCAATCTGTAAGTTCAGAACATGTTAGTCATGTAGCACTTATAGTTTGATCAATGTTGACTTTTAAAAGCAAAATCACTAAAGCGGAAAAGGTAGGTCAAGATCATTTTATAAAAGTTTGATCAAAGATACATTTTACATGTAAGTTTGGAACATGTAGCACTTATACTCTTTTAAAGGCAACATTACTCAAGCGGAAAAAGTAGGTCATGGTCATTTTATGAAAGTTTGATCAAAGATACATCAAACGTGTAAGTTTGGAACATGTAGCACTTATACTTTGCTCTATACTAAGTATTGGCTGTTAAAGCCAAAATACTGCTATCTTAACATTTACCTTATCTCAACATTTGCCTTATTTGAAATAATTTAAAAAAATCCCACCCCAGGGGCTACATCCCCATCTGGTTATATTAAATAAATCATAAACCGCTAAAGGCGGTAAGGCCGGATTGCAAAGTGTTTGCATTAAATGACGTATTCTTTTTTGTGCAGACAGTCAGGTCAAAGGTCATTAATACTACATGTACTGTGAAATGAAAAAAAAAGCTATGGTCATGAGGATTCTACATGTGAAATAAAGATCTACCCCTTACAGTTCAGAAGTAGGTCAAAAGTCAATGTCAAGGTTACTTGGTCAAAAGTCATGGTATCAAATGAAAGATCTGGTCATCAGGAATGTATATGTGAAACATCAAAACCCTTACTCGTATAGTTTAAAAGTAGGTCAGAGATAAATGTCAAGGTCATTTGATAAAAAGTCATGATGTCAAATGAAAAGTCTGACCATGACGATTCTACAATTGAAATATCAAAACCCTTCCTCTTATTGTTTAAAAGTAGGTCAAAGGTCAATGTGAAGGTCACTTGGTCAAAAGTCATGATATCAAATGAATGTTTTGGTCATGAGGAATCTATATGCAAAAATATCAAAACCTTACCTCTTATAGTTCAAAAGTAGGTCAAAGATCAATGTCAAGGTCACTAGGTCAAAATTCATGTTATCAAATGAAAATTCGGGTCATGAGGAATCTATGTTTGAAATATCAAAATCCCACCTCTTATAGTTCAAAAGTAGGTCAAAGGTCAATGTCAAGATCACTAGGTAAAAAGTCATGACATCAAAGGAAAGATCAGGTCATGATGATTCTGCATGTGAAATATCAAAGCCATAGCCTCTATAGTTCATGAGATAAATCCCAGATTTATCATTTTCAAAAGTAGGTCAAACTCCAAAGCCAAGGTCACATGGTCAAAAATTTTAGTATCCATGGAAAGGTCTTGTCACAAGGAATACACAAATGAAATATTAAAGCCCTATCACTTACCATTCAAAAGTTATGGCCAAGGTTAAAGTTTTTCAAATGGAGGTCAAACTCCAAGGTCAAGGTGACTAGGTCAAATTTTGCTGCTTTCATCATGGTCTATCACCATGTCAAGTTTCAAGTTGCTGCCCAAATCAGTTTTCTCTCAACGAACTAAACGCAACACTTAAACCAAAATGTTGACGCACTGACGGACGGATCGACGGACTTCGCCATTTCATAGACCGGATTTTGCTTCGCAATCCGACCAAAAAGTATAATTAAACATAAACAACAAAAAGAACCAATAGAATAAGCATGAATACTGGAAAGGTAATTAAGAAATTAATCTCATATTTTTTCTGTTGATGCAGGTATCACCCGAAAAATTGGACAGAAAACTTTTGCATCAACGCGCTACGCGATAAGATTCATTTCTAATCATTTAATTATCATCTATTTATGGAAAACAGACTGTTTTCTTAGATCTAAAATCAATCAATCACCGCAATATATTTTATTAAGTCGGAGGGTTTCGCAGTGATACGTCTGCTAAAATAAGTTATGGCAGCCGCCATGATTCAAACAGCGAACGACCGTCTCTCTATATCTTTGGAATAAGGACCAGTTTGAGCAAATTCTACATGCAATGTTTATTTTTGAGTAATTAGAAAAGAAATGGTACCCTTTAAATGAGAAGCAAACATCAACAAATTGTATTTTCAGCAACGAGTTCATTCTTGTTTGAGGGAACCCCCGGTTCTAAAAATAGTGCTATAAATAGACTTCCGTGAAAAATTGTGTTGATCGATGTATCAACCAAATTTCTCAGCCAATCAGAATCTTCGTTTCTTGTAAATGACAACGGAAATTAAATGATTAGTTGGTATTACAATAGCTCTTTTGCACTAAACTTTAGTCGAGCTAAAATGTTTTACATTTTTGTATTTCTTTTTAAGGTTTTAATGCAATAATGAATTCAACAACAACAATTTTAATAAGTAAGGGTTATTCTACTGTCTCCGAGGGCGTAGCCCGAGGAGCAGTTGAATAACCCACTTGTTGCACGGCAATTGTTAAGCCATCAAACAATTATCACCAATGATTGAGTAATTATAAGTCGTCATTCCTAGTACGTAACGGTAAGAGAAAACTACTCATGGTCAGTAAACAATGACAATGACTGTTGTACAAGATACATCGTAGAGAGATAAGAATTTTACGCATTTTAAAACTGACTTGATTTGAAAAAAAATACATTAAAGAAATTAAAAGAATTAATTCCAGAATTTGAATTGAATGAGAGAAAATAAAAGAACCTAATATACGGTATTCAAACTAATGATACTATACCTAACAAGTGAATTTTACGAGGTGGGGTCGGGGATTTTCTGCACAATAAAATATTCGAAACTGTTGCAATCTTCCGCTATTATTTGTGTTCTGTCCAAAGCTATTCAATGGTTCCAGTCAGTACAATATCATTCGATCCAAATCTTACTTTTGTCTGGCTCCGTTTGTAGCGGATCCTATTTATTCAAGTACATATTTTGTACTAATCTATAGGGCGCTAGGGGATTCAGTATCCCGCCCCTCCCTACAATTTGCCGTTTTTCAAATAATCTTTTTTTCACAAACATAGGTTAATTGGATCCCTTACCCCATTCACTGTGGAAAAAAATCTAGATCCGCCCATGACTTTGATGAAAGTAATTCAAATCTGTAAGTCGCGGGGTGTCCTTCTCATTCCTTAGATACAAAATGTATGCGCTTTTAGTGATGTTTCTAATAATTCTAAAGGAAAAATGCGTTTCCATTTTTCAAAACGGAAGACAACTGACTTCGGGTCAGTTAAGGACAATAAACGGTTCACTCGATCGGTCAATGATTGGTTCAATCATTTATTTAATCATTGCTTCACAATGAAAAATATTGCACCGTCTGGAAAGGTGTTAATTACCGTCTACAACGTAGACCGTGCAACAATTGATATTGAATCTGCATCTGAATTAACATATACGGCTTATATAATAAAGCATATTTGAAAGGTCATACTTGTCAAAGTTTAGGTGATTAGGCTCCAAATTTGACCAATCGCATTCAAACCAGAGCGACATGTAACGTGTAATCATAACATTTGATTCTGAAACGGCTTTATAAAACTGCATATCATGATTTAAATATGCACAAGCTCTCTTGGATTCCGATCTATGTCGGGATAAGAACGACAACTCTTAAGTTTTGTACAAACATAATCAATTCCGTATATCAAAATATACTTTTCAGATTTATGTCATCTTACACACGCGGTAAATGACACAGGAGCTCGATGCCAGCAACCCTCAATGACACCCGCCCCTTCCCATCTCAAAGTTTATGAGGAAAGTAGGGGCGGATATTCTTGTGGATCGTTGGCATCGAGCTCCCGTGGTAAATAACTACTCTCTGTGCGGCATGATGTATACACTATTAGTTATTAGGTTTGTTACTGACCTTACACGGAAATCTGTCGGGTTGATAAAGCCCATAGAAGGCGAGGCGCTTGCGCCGAGCCTTCTATGGGCTTTATCAACCCGACAGATTTCCGTGTAAGGTCAGTAACAAACCTAATAACTGATTTGTTTTGTCGAGGACCATTTTAGGTATGACAGACAGACAGACATGGTGATTCCTACTGTCCTCCTGCTTTACCAAGCAATAGTGCTGTAAAGTTTTACCCAGTTTTGCTAATTGTCGGCCATTGCCTTACAAATTTTTGAAACTGACTTTCCACAAGAATTTGTCGGGCAGTCACATGACCAAATTCAAGCATTCCCATTGGGTCAAACTAGTCCGAGGCAAAACAAATGTAAATAACCGCTTGGAGCAGGAGTTCTTCATTGCGCAACTTTTTCTTTCATATATAATCTAACCGATTTCCTTTTTTTAAACTGAGACCCTGTTATTATCAATAAATGTTGCCATCTCTGCTTTTTAAAAAGCTTTATTCAATGTTTTAGGGAGCAATAATTATTTAAGGAAGGGGTTGAAGATTTTCCTTTGGGGAGGGGGGGTTCATTTATATACGGGGGAAAATATAATACATGTACACATTTCGATTTTATATACTCATAAGGGACGACCATTTTATTCTGAAAAGGAGATGGGGTGGCACTTCTTGGAAATATATATTCTGATCCAGAAAATGTTGAAAATGAATAATGATATTAATCTGACCCTCTTGTTAGCAGAAAATAAATATTCTGGCCTACACAAGCGCTGATCAAGAGGGGGGGGGGGGAGGTTCCGGAACCCCCCCCCCCCCCCCTTTGGAATTTTCGAAGCATAGTTTAAAAATCAAAGGACTGAAAGTCCTGCGAGTTGGCAAAGTCTAATATTGAATAAAGCCTTTGTTTGTGAAATACGAATGCTCCCGGCGGAGTATAAACACCATTTTTCACCAAGTATGTGAAAGGTCAAGGTCAGGGTCACTGGGCATAAAAATGTTGGTATCTATGGAAAAATTGTGTGACAAGGAATACATATGTGAAATATAAAAGCCATATAATTTACCATTCAAAGTTTTTTGGACAAACAGACGGACAGGCCAAAAACTATATACCCCCGAATCTTTGATTCCGGGGTGCATAAAAAGTTCGTTTTTTCTTAATCTCTAAGCGGTATTAGTCCCCTACCAGCATAAATCTAAGTCATAACTTTTAAAGTGTGTCTTACATGTACAAGTACATGCTTATTTTTCTCACATTGTCTAAAAGCCCTTAAAATAAAATTTTATGTACCGGTATTCATTTTCATATGTTGATCAGCCAACGCAGCATTCATGAATGACATCATAAATGTCTGAATTGACATTACAGTTAAAAGGCACGTGAAAATGAAATCTTACCCCATAGGATAAGGTGTGAGCATCGACAAGGAAATGCACTCCGAATGTCCAGAATTTGCTTGTACAATGACAAGACTTGCCGAGTCATGGACAAAAGCAAATCCCAGACAAGAGGTATAGATTTAAGGAATCATTCTTTTATTTTTTTTTTGGTTGATCGAGGTATCAACACCAAAAATTTAGGGAAAACTGCATTGTGCGCATAGCGCAAGATGCACAAGTTTTTCCTCAATTTTTGGTGTCGATACCTCGATCAACCAAAAACATATTACATTGATTACTTATCATTTCATTTTGTTGCTTTCCAACGTTTATTTGCGGCTTTGAAACAGTGTTGCTAACGACGTTGCTAAGCACGTACTTCCTTTTGGTGTTGATAAAGGTATCAACAAAATTTCTCGGCCAAACGGAATCGTCGTTTCTTAATAATAACAATAGAAATTATATGATTTCCTTGTGACGTTATCAATGATCACACCCAAGTGATTGACGTTCGATTAGTTTTCTTTACTTTTCTGCCATCTTTTGATCAAGGTTGAAGCGACGCAGTGTGTCGAATATTTTTCTCCTTTTCGGTATGTGCAAAAACGTCAAAAATAGTACTTTTCCTATGCCTTATCAAGACTAAACGTCATAGTCAACGTGGATGATCGATTTGCCATTTTGCTTTATACGCGTACAGTTCTGTAAATATGGGATAAAAGAATATTTTTTCCCAGCGTTTCCATGAATATCCAAGCCCACGGTAATAACACGTGATGAAGTGAGTGTGATGGAATACTACAAGTAGTACATGGACATACATGTATATTATATACATTTATTGCAGTCATTAGGTGAAGATTTATTCAGCCTTGAAAAATTATATTCCTCGAGGACAATGCTCTTCTTATAACCCGAACTGTAATGTACATCGTTCATTCACCCAATCAAACACAACACAACCCCCCCCCCCCCCCTCCTTCCCAAAAATCGAACTTCGATAAACAGATAACGACATACAGTAAATAGACGATCTAGTCTTTCGAATTGTGGTTTTTCATAATCCTTTACACAACAGATAAGAAAATATTCAAATATTCTATCAGTTATTTTCAAGAACTTACTAAAAATCCAGTTCGCCGTTCATCGTATGGCCTTCCGAGTGTCCTCTGATCTTAAGACGCAAGAACCATAGCGATTTATATTGACATCAACAGACTATTTTATATCTATCTTTTCATCAATGAAATATAAATCGACATGGCTATAATAACTATCATTAGGCCTAACCTCTGGTCATTCCCCCGGAAAAATACCGCATGGCCGGCATAGCGCAGTGCTACTTTGGACTACTTAAATGTTGGATTCCTACGCGATACGAGAACTATACTCCGAATCTTCATTACAAATAGCTCTATAGACCATTTTTTTTACTCCAATAATTGCATTGGAATCATCATTTACAACTTGCACTCATTGTGTCGTTTAAAATGTTTTTGTCCAAATAATAGTGGTACTATTTCTTACTAAAGTAAGACTACAGATTTTTGACCGTTGCACGGTTCGTGCAGGCCCTAACTGGGGCATTCGATTCCAATGAATAGTTGGCTTTGCCAACTCAAAAAAAATTATTGGAAATCATTCATTTTGATAATATTTTGCCGTCAGCATTTCAAAAATTTCCTCTGGCTCGCATCCTCTTGCCTTAATTTATTTCATACTGTGTTATTTTCAAATGACGCTGCGCTTTCCTATACAACTCAAATACATAAGTCACTTTTTAACTATCATAAGACGTGTCCCATATTAGCAGGAGGCTATTTTCGCTAAGGTCTTTTTTTTCGAAACATATTCAAGATTCCATATTCGTTTTCTGAAATATACGACGTACAATCTTATTTTCAATAGAACTTCCGAGAAAGTACTAAATGCCTTTTCAATTGAAGTTTATGGAGCACCCACCTCTGTTCAATTGCACATTCCACGTACGTCTCTCACAACATTTACGCAGAAGTTTCGTTTAAAAAGTTTTGTACACAAAGGTTTATCCATACCAAAAATAATAACCAGAAAAAAGCTGACCACAGAGTCTGGAAAGGTCTAGCCAATTGAAGATTTAGGACCATTTTTTGCGCTCAACTTTAGTCTATAATGCCATTTTTGACCGACTTCTTTCAGACCGACCTTTCATCCAAAGCTACAATTGATAATTTCACAAATTACCAGTGTTATAATTTCTTACTGATAGATTATACAGAGATATTGTTCTTAATGATGAAATACTGGTGCACATATAAGAAATATATCTGAAGTGATCTGTTCTTTGGCAAAATACAAAATGTATTGAGATGGAAGGCTGTAACTTCAAGCTGTAGTTACGACAATTCTTACGTATTTTTCTCGCTGCTGCGTTTTCGCACAGTTAGCTATTTCTTGGTCAGTTTTTCGCTTCAAATCGATCTTTTTAAAATATAATTAGTTTGTAACACAGACAATGATTGAAAGACGACGTTGACACAGAGCCAGAGGAATTCGTTGGTTTTTTATACTGACGTATTGAGATGACGTTCATTTGTTAATCAGGGTTTAAACGTTCATCCGCTTATCGGTAAAAATAATTATTATTTTTATTTCATATTATTTCAAATCCATGTGGTAAAATTAATATCAGTGCCAAACAATATTTGATAACGTCTATAAATCTGAAACGAATCCCTATACATGTAGAGTCATACATAACGTATCCAAAGATGTCACATAACTACATGTATGACAATCTTTCCCGCGCTTGTCCGAGTCCTTTTCTAATTTTTCAGATAAATTATAATTCATACATGTACCTGTCACCTATGGTCTTCCGTAATTGTAACTATCATATGGACGCGAAACTAAGTTATATTCACTACTTCAATACAATCAGTACGCCATTATCAGACTTGCATTTTCTTCTAAATGTTGCAGGTTCAAAGGAAATAAAATCAATCGAAGATGTGCATAATGAAATCATGAGAGGTACGTAAATTCTACCTGTATTGAGAAATTCTACTCACCTTGTCTTGACAATTGACTTGAGAAGAGTGGTGAAGGTTATGTACACCATATCATTATATAGTATATGTACATAAGCCTCATTTGCATATTTCGTGCATAATTTTACCTTGTAGCCTCATATTAAAGGCCATAGTTAGAAAATATTTTGTTATACGTCCGCTTTTGGGTCCTTTCGGGAGTAATTGTCAGAAAAAACATCTATTCTGGTACACAGAAAAATTCATTAAAATAATCTTCAAGACAACCTACATAGACTAAGTACTTACTTCAATATTTGTGAAAACATTTTGTAACATTATGACAGAAATTCACGTGTGTAAATGCACTGTGGTGTATCACGTGATACACAAATGATATGTTCCATGGGAATCCCCTTTGATTAAAACAAGTAAATACTGTCTAAATCTACTTTATATGAATTTATTTTAGGCCTATCATATGGTCATTATTATTGATTATATGATGGTAATTTATTCTAGTCAAGAATAGACGTATATTTGGTTTAATCAAAGGGGATTCCCGTGGAACATATCATTTGTGTATCACGTGATACACCAAATTGAAAGTGAAATGCTAGTATGTATATGTCATCAGTCTGATTAAATTAAACCAGCCCACTTCTCCTTCGTCGTGGGAGAAAGGGGGGGGCTAGTTTTAATTAGACTGATATGCTACATGCTTTCTGGTCTTGGGAAGGAGCAAAAAAATGTACCTTCCAGAAAATAATCGGGACGTAAAACAAAATATTTCATTACTTTGCCCTCAACTGTTAGTCCAGAGGAACGGCATAAACTATATCTGACGACCTCAACCTATATTCGTAACCCCGAAAGGATAGAAAAATCTCTGTACATATTCTAGTTGTTTAACTATCACTAAAGGGACGATCTTTGGGGGGGGGGGGGGGGGGGCTGGCAGTTTTTGGAAATAAATATTCTGACCCAGTAAATGTTGAAAGTAAATAATCTGACCCTCTTTGCAGAAATAAATATTCTGGCCAACATTTGTTTTCAAATCCAAAACATTTCGGCTCGCTTCGCTCGCCATTCACTAAAACAAATTTCAGCTTGCTTTGCTAGCAACAAGACCAAATTTTCTAGGCTCGCTCGCTCGCTCGCCTTACAATGGTTCCAATATACAGTTTTCGCGCACTGTTCCGAAAGCGCAAAAAGTATGCGCGTCATGCTAAAGTTGAAGTCATTAGACTTTTAAAGTATTCTACATAACTTTATGAACCAGACCTTAGTACAATCAATACATCTAGACCTACAAAACATGTGAAAATCATTGCATCCAGATTTACTGTTTAATCGTTAATCAGTATCGAACGAATGTGAAAATGGCAGTCGAGCGCATGCGTTCAACGGATGCGGTAGCCCAAATAGTGAGGTCAATACAGCATTGTTTTCAAAACATTATCTACATCATTTAATACTGAATTGAAAGAGAACATCAGTAGCTTTTATCATGAAAAATTATTTGAATTTTCAACATCTGGATTTTCAGATATACCCGGAAGAGTGCGAAACACCCCTCCGGCACTACCGGCATCAGGAGCCCAGGACGCACGGTACTCGCTTCGCCTTTGTCTCCTATCGCTGTTTACTATATGGACCAATGGCTAAAATTGATGTCCAGTTCTCTTCTTTACATCCTTCCAAACTCATATAAACCCCAAAATTCCAAGTTTTTTCATTAACTGTGCCTACTACAAAAAATTCAAGTCTCAACACTTAGAAATAAAAAAAATCATCCCTGGCCATTTCTTCGAATACGAAACTAAAACTGTATATTGGAACCAATAAAAAAACATTCGGGATCGTTTCGCTCGCCCTTCCCTTCCACAAAATTTTAGATCAAGTCTTATAGGAATGCCTATAGTACATTACACATCAACTACTTTGTACTCGACAGGGCAAAAACTTTCTTGGCATACCCCTCTCTCAATGTGCTGTAAAAACTAGACTAACTAAAGTGCCATGAATATTACTTGTTTCAATTAGTCTATTTATATATATAATTTTATACATATGAATGTACATGTACAAAGCAAAAATGATTTGATGGCATATTTAGTTGACATAACCAGGGAGGGTGTGTGTGCATTTATTCTTCTTTTTTTTTTTCTTCTTCTTCTTTTTTTCTTTTTTGTTTCATTTTTCAGTTTTCATTTTTTTTTTTGCTTGTCAGGATTGTTACAGCCTAACAGGTTGATAATAGATATTCATACCTCATGGGCGGATCCAGAATTTTTTTCAGGGGGGTCCTAAAGTCCGAAAAGTCAGAATTGCTTGAAGAGCAAAAAAAAGAGAAAAAAAAGAAGCAAACGCAAGAAAAAATAAAGTTTATGTCAGTTCCGTTTCTAACTATTAATAAAACAGGTAACTGGAGAGCAATGTCGAACAAAAAGCTTAAAATCTTGAATTTTCACATCATAGTACTTGATTATTGATTGTCAATTCTAATATGTGAACACAACAAATGGAGAGCGATAGCGAGCCAGCGAAATTTTTTTCCGAGAATTGGAGTAAAATCCACTATTCGTGTCTTTTTCAGTTTCTTTTCGTTTTCTTAATGCCCTTGTTTATTGACCTAGTTTTAATGTATATGTGCTGTATATAGGAAAGTGCAGCATCATTTAAGAAATAACAACTATCTAGCCGTGGTTTATTGTCCAGTAATTCCACGAGTCGCATGAACCAATCAAATTAACACCGAGCCGCGAAGCGGCGAGGTGATAATTTGACTGGTTCATGTGACGAGTGGTAGCTCGCCAGAGAAAATAGCGGTAGCTCGCCAGATAAAATTTTTGAAATGCTTACGTCAAAATGTTATCAAAATGAAAGATTTCTAATACAAATTCATGATATTTTTCAAATAATATGACAACAAAAGGGGAATTGGGACTTAATCT